>JAOWBC010000002.1:7931804-7942017 GCA_028566105.1 Hypoplectrus providencianus
TCACTGTGGGGGGGTGGGGGGTGTCTCCTAACACAAATGTCTCCACCTGATCTAGCTCCAAAGCAGAAGGAGGGCTGAGCAGGCAGGCCCTGTAATTGCAAGAACATCTGTGCACTTTTACATCTTAAGCTGCCATGACACAAAAGCTAAAATCCTTAGTCATAATTAGCACCCATATGGCTGCTTAACAAAGAAAATAGCATGTTAAGTTCTCCTTTGACTCATTTGCTTTCTTTTCAATTTGCAAGATATACTGCCTCCATTATGTTCGGCTTGTAAACAAGTGTTATTCTCATTCACTTCACAGAGCGGGTCAGTGGGTCAACTTTGCGATTACCCAACTCACAAAGTAAAATATAATAGTATTCACAATGCAGGTTATATATTCTGATGGTGCTTAAAGGCAGACATAGCCATTGTTGGTGCAATAAATCAATGGCAGTAAATCTGCTGGAATTACATAGTGGTAAAATAAGACATAAAAATGACAAATTTCAAACCCACACTTGTTGACAACAGGCTTTCTGAGGGTTTTTATATCTTCCACACACATTCGAGTAGGCCAGTGACAGGGTGATGCTCAAGTTGGAGACCAAAGGGGAGCTGCAACAATAGATGTCAATGAGAATGAAGTCGTCAGGCAGCCGCTGTGCAGCGTAATGCCAGCATCTATTCAAGGCACCAGTGGGGCAACATTTCCATTTCTTTACATGTAAAAAAGGTGTGAAGTGCCCTCATCTAGCCGCAAGGTTAATGGATATTTTGAAGCCCAGGTCTCTCGCAGCAAAATAGGACAAAACAAAAGGTTCTTTTTCAGTTGGAAATGTTCCCAGATGATCCAGAATTAGCATAAGAGCTGTACTGCCTCAGCCAGTGCAGGGACAGATCTGTGATTAACACTTCAAGTGTCCAGATGAATCCTCTTCATTTGCTTCTTTCATCAGGGAAGACTGGTTGAGGATTTAGGATCATGTAAACCACCATTTAAACCAAATGCTTGAGGTGCACATATTATAGTTACTGAACATATGGGGGATAATATTGACTTAGACCACATAACAGATATTCTTAACGCAAGTTATTAAATGCAGATGCATTAAAATGCAGATATAATAATGACCACAAAATCCTCACTATTGAAATGTACACATACAGTTATTACCCTAAAAAAGAAACTTTGATATTATGCAAACAATACACATGAGTTACACTTTTGTAAACAATCATCTACTTCTTTTTTTTTTTGGTTCTGGCTTGGCTATAAATATACATATTGTGGTTTTCGGTCATAATGTAAGTGAAAAACAGTTGCAATAAAACTCAAGAGAAAATGCAAAACTTAAAGATGTATTTCACCACAAGATATGTTTTGCACATATCACATTTATATTGCCATGTTGAATAATTTTGACCTTGATCATCTTTCAAGAAAATCTGATAGAGTGACGGTCACACCCTTAACCCTTCTCAACAGTTTCCCTTTGGATAAACATCTTAAACATGATGACACCATATGCACGAAACAGAGGCTGTGTAACTTGTCAATACTGCAGGTAGAACATGGTTCAAAAATACACAAGATAAATATGTGTTTTCTACATTGCACATCATGAACCTTTTTAACCCATTACTGAATGTTACTAATTATTGGACGCCCATTGATTCATTGCATACGATTTTTTAAATGCTTAACCCTTATGGCTGCAACAAAACATGATGCTTTTATCCAAATTGTTTAAAGTGCCCACTTGAGTGCAAAAACAGTTCTCAGGGCTCCTTTGGGAATAAACCCTCGGGTGCAAAAAGGTGTCCTTTCATTCATAATTAAAGCTTCTTCTCTGTCTGTAATGAAAAAATATCCACAACAGCATACACATCTAAATCCACACACTGCCTCATCTGCACTCTGTGTGTTTATTTTAGATAATCAAGGCTTTCAAATATGATTATATTCTCATGATACTGTAGCCGTCATCTCGTGGAGGACAATAATATCATCTTCCTGTGAAATACTGCAAAATCTGACTTTTGTGACATCTAATATAGATTTTAAAATAAACTCATGCATGTCTGTTGAAGTAGTGAAGAGTCCCTTGTTTGTTTTATGGGTGAAAGGGCAAAGCTGTTGAAATGGCCAGGAAATACCTTCTACTAGTGATTCATTACCAGCATGCATTTAGGTTTCTAACTGCAACTTGAGACCATCTTCCAGTGGCTGTAGGGCCCCAGTCCCACAGTTGAGATACATTCAACATATGAGTGGCAGCAAAAGTAGCATAGATGATTTTGAAGGGCCATTGCATGTAACACAAATACAGCAGGTTCCTTATGGGCAGTGACCTGCTCAGCTAATGGTTACATTGTTTTGGTTGGAAAGTGAGCAGCAGGAAGGCTGTTTCCTGCATCAGGAGCTCCTGTGGTCAACAGCCTGAGAAGAGCTTTGATGACCCCCCACTGTATTTCAGCCACCATTACTCGCTGTGCTCGGCCTTTCCTGCAAAGGTCACTGGATACCTGGATGCACTTTGTGCATTCAACCAAAAGCGTGAAAGTAATTTCATGGAGTGTCACTTTGGGAGTTCATGTGGCTATTTAATAAAAGTACCACCTGGCCACACACAGGGATGTTTGTGTGCATGTTAAAATGTTGATTTATTTCCTCAGATACTTTTACATGTAAGTTTATTTAATTAGAGTAAAAAAAAAAAAAGAAGAAGAATAAAAAACGAAAAAAGTTGTAAAAAATATTGAAAGTCATAGAAATCAAAGCGGCAAAATATGCATGTATTACTTAATTATAGCCCATGAACAAATGTCATAGTTAGTTAAATTCCATCAAGACATATAGTTCTATGGATTTTGTAGCAGGAACCTCCTAATCTTAATATTGCGCAAACAAAATTTAGCATGTGTGCATGTTTTTGTCATTTATCTCTGGATATAAAAAATAAATATCCACCTAGTGCTGTATCTCTGCGTAACAATCAGCACTATTATTTAATATTTATCCAATTTGCATGTAGACTGTGCTTTTTCACACGTCAATTTGATATTTATCAAAGAGCCTCCTAGCTTTCAGAATGTTAAAGTTGCGCGCAAATGCGGCTAATGGGCATGCTGTTTGTATCGATATGTATCATGATGCTCAAATTGACACTGTTAAAATCACTTTCATGCTTTCTCCTCCCCGTGTGCAGCGTAGCCCGGACAGGGTAGGCTGAGTGTCGGAACTACTATATAGTCTTTTGTTTCGACCCGGAACCCGAAGCACCCAGCATTTGGTGCGCCGTCAAAACAAGTCCTTCCTTCCCGTACCCGTCCATGCTTTGAACAGCTGATGTGGTTCTTCTCTCTGTCAGACAGCCGTGAAACATTTTGTCCTCATTCTCCAAGAAAATAGCTCGACATGACTAAAGAGGAAGTCCAGGGGTAAGAGGGGAGGGAATGTTGTGCTCTTTATAAATACGGTCTCACAACAGCGCTTTGACTAGCACATGCTAGTAATAATACGGTTAGCAACTAGCTAGCATTAGCTAAATATGTAGCAGATTGCATCATCTGACAGTAGTAAAGTTAAACGAGTTACCAACGTGAACAAAATGTGTAAATTGCAACAACAAAACTTAACACAACATTAGGCCAGAACATGCAGCCGGGAACACCAAAATACATTAAGGAATCACTCAGTAAATGATGGCCCAACTTAATTAGCTATTTGCTTAGCTAGAAATACTTGACAAGATGTTACAATCCTTCGTATATGTTGGTGAATTCTTCTTGTTATACCTTGATTAATATTTATTAAATATCAGGTTTTATGTTTCGTCACTTTCGTTTTTGTCAGCAACTTAAAGCTGGAACGTGAATGAACTAAAGCATTATGAATAATAATAACAGGTGCAAATACACTCTACAAATACTGGCCCCTTATGATTTTGGTAATAATTTGAGACATGTCCTTTTACATCTTTACAGGTTTACAATATCCAACACAATATTCTAAGTTTTATGAAAGGAGTGTGCACATCCCAGCCTGTCAGGTCTTGTTAATGCATATTCCAGCTGTACTCTTGTCAGTTTTGCCTCAGGCTATGGCCCTCATCCTCTCCAGGTTAAGAGTTGGAGTTGTAGGCAGTAAGGAATGTCTGAGTTGTTAAATAAGGTCGACGACTCTTAAACTATTGTTGGACATACATTGAGTGACCAGGGACAAATATGTATGATGCAATGAATTGCAATAGAGCAGCTTGCAGTTAAAATGTTTCTTAGGAGATAAGTAACTTAGTAATTGGTGTTATAACAAAATTTTTTCTATTATTTAGTTCACCACATTCTCAAATACAGAGGCGTGTAAATATGTAATGTCTCTTACCCAAAGTAAACCAATAGAGCAGTGTCACAAATGACAGCTTGAACAACAATTGTATTTAATGAAACATTGTCATATAATTTACAAGTTTCTTTGTTCACAAATGCAAGCCTGTTGGACTGCTGCATTGGATTGCATTTAAATAGAGCTTTTAGTTGTGGCTAGATACACTTTGGATGACTGTTCCTCATGTAACCACTGATAAGCTTTTTTTTAATGTGTAACTGCTTTGTCCATTTATTGACCTTTAGGAATACACCTGTTGTTCGTGTGTCATTTATGACATCTGCTCTTTCATAAAGGCAGTTAACTGTTTCTTGTCAGTTGCCAAGCAGGAATTGTTGTTTGTTTAACTTTGCAACAAATAACCATTTGTCTGTAAGGTATAAATTTGCAGTGTAAAGAACAGACAGCCATAAAGTTTATTTGCGTATTGATTTGGCAGCAGATTGTAGGTGTGTGTTGACAGCTACTCCAGACGATCAGACACTTCTCATTTGCCTGAAGGTAAAAAAAAAATGTGTTGATCCAGTTTAACAAATCCAGCTGGTTGGTAGAACAGGTGACAGTGCTTTAACACCAGGTCACTCCGGGTGATATTGTGTTCAACACATTCAGAGCTTTTGCTTTTTCAAAGTAAAAAAGAAGAAGAACCATTGAAAATCTGCCCAAATATACTTAAAAGTTTAAAAGAGAAGGATAAGGAAGTAGTGAGAGGCAGTATATTTTAATATTCAAAATGTTCAGACTTCGCATGGGAAGTTCTAAAATGTTTTTCTGTGAGTTGTTGGAATAGTTTTAGTTTCACATTTGGCAGTAAAGGAAGTATTAGCTGTTGTCAAAAGTCCCCCCTTGTAGGAAAAGGACATCATCCGTTTTGATTTTTGTTTCTTGTTTTGGATTTATTGCTGTGTATAGTCAGCCTTTGGTCCTTGTTATTTCCTGTGACTAAATAAGAACAGATCCCATTTTGCTTGTGGGCTTCCGTCAGGTCTAGACACCTGGTGTCATTGGGAAAACTGAACAGCCCTCACCATGAATTCTAACCCTAGCAGTAAATGGAAGCATGATTTGGAGATGTGCAAAGTTCAAGCTTTTCTATAATACTAAGTGTGTGATCACCTGGTTTATTGCTGCTTTTTCTTTCAGTCTTTTAGTCATTGACCTAACATATTGACATATCAATTCCTTAGTAAACCACGATTACTGCCATTATGTTGCGCTTGTTAAATTGTTAAATTAAACTACACAATATCTCTATATTGTGTTTCACTAATGTCAGTTTATGACAGGTGTCTCAGGCCCATATTAGTTCGATATGATCCACATTCATGCAAACAATTCATGGTCATGTCTGCTGTCCTGCATGCTCCATTGTGACCTAATTATTATATCTAGATAAGAGTGCAATGTTTATTTAGTCTACTGTCTTGTTGCTGCTACAAAACAAACTTTACTTTATAGGCAAATGGCACACGCTTATCAGCTCTAACATTGTGTTAGGTTGCGTAGTGTTGCAGTGGCGTTTAGCAAATAGACACCTTATGTTCAGATAAGACCAAATGTTACCATAAGCGGATAATCTGTATTCTTCACAGGTTTTTATAATGGATTAGAAAGTGCTGCGGAGACTACTGTCTTATTAAAGCTCTAGTGTTTATCTAGCTAATCTTACTTTCTGATATCTCTGCTTTTAGCTGCACTACAAACTCCCAGCCCTCCATTCATGCAGGCAACAGCTGTTTTGTCTGAAATAACAATGGGATTAAAGGTAGCACAGACTTAGAAGCTGGAGGTGGCGATGGCCCAGAATGAATTTTCCCAGGCGGTCAACAACTTCCTCATGGGATGCAGGAGAAATAGAAGGTGGAAGTTGACTTAAATGTTTATGTTGTGTACCGCTTCCTGTTTCAGGGCGACGGAGGAGGAGCAGCAGGCTCAGTCAAAGAAAGGCTTGAAGAAACAGCAGAAGGAAGCGGAGAAAGCTGCAAAGAAGGCAGAGAAGCAGGCCAAGCTGGTCAGTGTTGTTTTTTTCTAGTTTGTTGTTTCACATCCTTGGCCTCCTCTTCCAGCTGGTAAGGCTGTGACGTGCGGCTCGGCAGGGCATTGTGGATTCAGGGGTGTAGGTTAGCCACAGGGGGGGCAAAAGTATCCATTGTTAAAGTATTCCTGTCATTTTGGCAGTGTTTATGTCCACCCAAACAAAGTGCTATTTTCTTCTCCACTGAGTGCACAACACAGTAGCAGCACTTTTCATGCAAGTGCATGATGAGCTCAACCTCAAAAATCTTTAACACTGTGAAGGTCACACTCATTCCAACGTTCTTGCACTTGGAAATCCTGTGACAGGTGTGTTGAATCATAATCTCTGTGAAAGAAACAAAAATCCCAACACACTGTCAAACACTTTTACTCACTTTATGGAGTCTCATTTCTTGGTTTATTCATCAGCAGGATTACTGACAGGATTACTGGTGGAAGTCGGCAGCAGCAGCCAACGAAGATCACATTAAATTTAGAATGGGCCACAGTCACAGGGAAGATACACACATTATATTCCACTTTTTCCAACACCGAAGGAAAGGGACTTTGGCCTTGGCAGAGGTCTGCACTCTACAGGCACCCTTTAAGTTAACAGGGTTTTGGTTGTCAGGTAAAAGTCCTTCCTGAGTTAATACTGTCATGAATAGAAAAGCAAAAGGAATCTAGATTGCACAGGATTTATAAGTACCAGCATATGTGGATCTGGTTATTTTGCCACATTTCTTGGTATCCCACAAGCATCTGAAATTACAGCATCTGCATTTCATTGCCACAGATGTCATTTATTTGGGATATTTATGAGCTTGTATAAACTTCGCAAATGCACTCATCTCTACTGGCAACAGTACTCTTGGTTTCAGTTTGTATACACACCAATTCTGTTTGAACAGGCTATGAACAGTCCATATGGAAAGAAAAAAAAATCTCAGAATGCATCAGTGATTTAGCCTTTTATTGGCTTGGCAAACTGGCTACTTGCGAAACAATCCGGCTATAGACATCAAACAAAACTGCAATTTGTTCTTTTAAGTTCAAAAATATGTGGACTTTTTTATTTGCTTCTTCATCTGCTCCACAGTTGTGTGCAATTACATGTACTTCACATGTATGTATTGTATTTTCTGCGATTGTCATTGGACAAAAATGGTACAAGACCATGAGTCCCCCATCAGGATTGGAAAATCAATTCACCACTTTGTGGACATTCCTCTTTCTGACTGTTAACTCTGGGTTGTGGTTTTCAAATGCAAACTTCAGGGCAAACAGAGGGAAAAGTGTTAAAGAACGGCACAAACTAATGTTTCTTTCATGACCATATGGGCAAACAAGACTACAGACAATGTACATGAGGAGGGTTGCAAAGGCAGAGTGTTGTTCACTGCCAGGGATCCTGCTGGTCAGTGGGCAGGAGTTGGATGTTGAGCTGGCTGGCCTGCATGGCTTTGTCATTTTCCATAGGGTTGTTGGGACCCATTTCATAATGATAACAGTAATCTTGATCACTGTTTGTGCTTGATGTTTCCTCAAGCAGTCCCAAAGCAAAATCTAGAGTATATAAATGCAGAATCCATTGTTAGAAAATGTGTCATCCAGCCTGAAACCAACTTATCCAAGACTAATTACAAACGCTGTGCATTGGTGTGTCATGAGCAAACAGGCTTTTATAGGTGAAAGCAACACAGAATCCCTGTCTCCCACCTGAATTCATCCAGTCAGCATGTTTCATAGAAGGAGCAGGTGTTATCGCTGTTAAATACCCTGGCTATTGCTGACTATATCAGTGTGTCACATTGAAGCATCGCCTAGGGGAAGACCTGAGAGCTGACTTGAACGTGCATTGAGTTAGTGCTACCTTTGTTATCTGCGGTTGTGCAGTTTTTGTGCTGACACATGTCACTTTAATGGCCGCGGTGTGAGTCGTTGCTACATGGCTATCGAGGGTCTATATCCAGTTGATCATAAACTGAAATATCATCCATCATGTGACTGGATTATCATATCAAGGATGGGCGATTTCAATTCACTCCACCGCCACCAGCCATTTCCATACACCAATATCAATTTGCATAGGAAATGGAATTGTAACTTTGCCAAGGCTCGATCTCATCGCACTCTGGGAGTCATTTGCCTAGAAGTCAGTGCAGAGATAAAGAATCTGTCCACTTACGCTGTTTCTATTACAAAGCAATATCTCCTCCTGCCATTACTCATTGTCTATGATGTGTTCGAGCAACGTGTAGAAGAGCTATGCGTTCCAGGGATCTGAGGCTTTGCTCCAGGACTGGGCTATGATTTATTAATTTTATTCAAATCCCTGATAGCACAAGATGAAAAAACAATTTACATGACTGTTGTAGCAAAACGTTTTAAGTTGCTCCATTTGAAGTGAAATGTTTTTGAACATTTAGAATGTTTGAATTTAATAGATTGTCCTCATGTTGTTATTTCCTGGCTATTTGCAATGCCCTTTAAATCCCTGCTGCCTCTTTGTGTTTCAGGCTGCTGAACAACAAAGCACAGAGGAAGATGTAAGTATTCCCTACGGACCACACAGTACTCATCCTCTAACACCAATTCCCTTCCTTTTTATCTGACTTTGATTCTACCTCTACTTTCACACCTTTGCTACAGTTTGTATGCAAATGCATACATGCTGAACTCCTTGTCCCTCCCGGTGTTCTGTTCAACCATTTTCTCTCAAGATCATGATAAGCCTCATTATCTGCTCTGTCTGTCTGTTATCTCAAATGCGGTAGACAGACTGACGCTTATGAAATCAAAGTTGCCTTTGAGAACAATAGAGAGTTGACTTGCATGAATATGCTGAACGTGGTGTGATGTGTTATTTAGCAAGATGGCTGATCTCAGCTACTAAGTTATTATGCTTTTAATATTTCAGGACTTTGCCAAGGACAGATATGGTGTGTCCCCAATGGTTCAGTCCCAACAAAAACTGGGTATGTATAAAAGTTATTCCCTCAGTCAACCCTCTTGATGCTGAAAACACAGAAAATTTTAAGTTGAATAATTTTGAGTCAGTTGATGTTTTTCTGCTCTTAAACATTTCCTATAGAACACCTTTAAGAGTGGTTGGGTATGGTTTAATTTGGTAGAACATGATATTTTTGGACCTCATGTGTATCATGTAATTTGACTAGTTGTTCTCTATATGTATTTTTTAATTTATTTTTTTATTTGTGTTCAATTGTGTAGCAGCTGTCCATGTTGCCATGTTGCTGTCTCTCTTTTCCAAACAGGTCTTCACCATGACTGTATACTGAATAATGGATGTGCATTTCTAAAAAATGTATTCATCTAGTGTCACAGAAACATTCACAGAATAAGATTATACCGTATACACAGTAAACACAAAGACATCCTTTGGTATGAACAGACGTCTGTTTCATTATTATTTCCAGGTACCAGTGTAGTTCACTTGTTTCTTTCTTATCTCTGTGATGCATTATTCTCAATTTCCTGTCAATCATCTGACTCTTACGAGGAGAGGAAGTCTCTTGAAGACTCACAGCTCTTCAAGTTTCTGTGCCTTTATGTTTGTATGTGTATGGCTCTGCCTTACCCCATGTGGAATGTAACTAAGTACAATACTAAAGGACTGTGCTCAACTATTCATTTTGAGGAACTTGTTCCTTTGCTGAGTATATCTTTTTTAAATGCTGTTCTACTACATTTTTAAGACATTATTGTACTTTGTACTCCACTACATTTTATTGCCAGCTGGAGTTATTTTTCGGGTCAAGGACAATTTAACATGTAAAGACAGATCTTTTTATATATGTA
>JAOWBC010000002.1:7942117-7979253 GCA_028566105.1 Hypoplectrus providencianus
ATATACTTACATAAAATCTGAGTGGGGCCATTCTGCATAATAAGTATTTTTACTTTTGATACTTTATCTACATTTTGATGCCGATACTTTTGTACTTTTTCGGAAGTGGAGCTTGCAAGTCATTATTATAAGTGTCACTCATGTATCAGCCTTGTGTTGCGAAACACAGGTTGAAAACAGATACCTTCATGCAAAGGGTTAAACTGCATAGTTCACCTTAACATGAGGAAACTAACCTGATGTAAAAACATGGCATCCTGAAACGGAGAGCATGCAGCTACTTCCAAAATACATGTTTTGATACAACAAGACATCCCGGTCCAAATCTTCTCAGGTTACCTGAGTCTGGCTGTCAAAAGTAACAGATTAACACGATTGCAGCTGATAAACATAGAAATATGCTCCAGGTCTCTTCTCTCAGCACGATTGCAGCTGTGATAATTGCAGTAACTAATAGTGTGCGATAGCTCTCGGATGAAAGCGGCAGCAGGCGGACCTGTCGAGAGCGTCCATCTGTCTGGATGCTCTTTCAGCTCCAGTGGCAGCAAACAAACTAGGCCCTCCCTCACCTGCATGCCAAGCTCATCCACTGGGACGGTGAGGGGGGGTTGGAGGGTGGAGGGTGAGGACTTTCATGTGGGTTTACGTGAAGTTCTCAGCCAAAAGGGCGGCTCTGTTTTCTCTGGTGTAGCCTCGGTGTCTGATAATAAGGAGAAAGCACGCCTCTGAGTGACACAGGTGAAACTAGAGTCAATTTGTCATATAGCCCACAGAGAATGGCTGAGTTGGACAGCTTTTCAGCACTCCTCCTAGTGTGTCTTATTTATTAGGCAAGTCTGTAATTTGAGCATTTTATTGTGCGGTACGTCTGCACACGATCATACGTGCTTATTCACATTTCTTTCTGCCTTTGGGAGTGTGCAGGGGGGAATGGGAGGGGTGCTGGATTCTTTACACAGAGGTGGAGAAATGGAGTCAGAAAAGTCCTTTGAAGTAAAAAAGTCTTTGTGTGTGTGTGTGTGTGTGTGTGTGTGTTTGTGTTTGTGTGTGAGCCAGACAGGGTGTTGGTGCGGGTCCAAGACCTTACTCCTGAGAAAGCTGACCAGCTGATCTGGCTGCGTGCCCGTGTCCACACCAGCCGAGCCAAAGGTGAGATCACCCCACATCTTTGTTCACCTTTTCTTCACCTCAGAGCCACTTTCTTTGTGCAGAAGACACAAATGGCCAAGATTAGATGACCCCTGTGCTAATCCTTGGTGTACTATAGTGAAAGGTCTAAAACGTCTGCCCTTGGGCCATCTCTTCATGTGATTCCCTTCTTTTATAGACCAAACTGAAATATCGGGTTCCTATGAATCGTCCTTAGATATCCCGTGACCTAGATGACTGATATCACTCTCCTCAGGCTGGTCAACACTGAGGTTAAGAAACTACAAAAGAAATGGGCAGCTTTTATTGTGAAAATCAATCCCAAACTGGAACGCCATATATATTGAAGACATGAAATTCTACCACTTTTTCTACAATATATTCCTCTGTGGGGACGTGCAAACACTTGCAGCCTTTTTTCCCCATTCCTTCCATGTTAACTAGAGTTTGACAACCTGAGGGTGTTTTTGATATCACTGTCAGACGAGCATGTCACTGCCAACTGGAAGCTCAGATAACCTCGTATTTGTCGGGTTCCAGCTACTGGCAGCCTTGAAGTCTCTCTATTTGAATACAATGAACCCACTAAGCCATGCCAGGTTATTACATCTCTGTATGAAACGGCAAACCTTTTTTGCTGCTGTGCCAAACTTGTGATTACAAACAAACGAAGGTCTCAATGATTACCTTTTAGCCATTTCCTTTCAAGATAACTTCCAGAGTCAAGAGTCACTTCCCCCCCACTCATGTCTTCATTCTCTCTGCTCGCTGTAAGGATGTCCGTGTGAGCAGAATAACATCCTGATTTGGTCTGGGATGAAGTGCATCTGTTGGTGGGAGTTTGGCATTTCTATTATCCCCACCACCCACCCCCTTCTCACAGGCAGCAAACATCAAAGTACCTGGGTGGTCTGACTGTCTACTGCCCTAGGTTTTTGTTGGCTAACTTGTTTACACTCTTCCAAGGTGTGTGTGTTTGTTAGGAAGGTAGCAATCAGCCTTTCTCCACACAGTGCTCTTCAAAGAGAAGAGTCCGTTCACAAATGTTTGACACTTTACCTGTAGATGACAAGGCACATCCTTGCTTCCACACAGGCCGCCACTATCTATTGTATTTGTTTTGTTTTCAGGGAAGCAATGCTTCTTGGTCCTGCGTCAACAGCAGTTCAACGTGCAGGCTCTGGTCGCAGTGGGAGATCGTGCCAGCAAGCAGATGGTCAAGTTTGCCGCAAAGTGAGTGCCGAGACTGCTCTTCCTGTCAGGGAGGGCACAAACAATGGTGGGAAAACCCTGAGCCCTAATCGTCCACCGATCCATTTTCACACATTCTGAGCGAAGTAGAGGATGGTGGTATCAATCATTTTTCACTTGACAACAAAAGCAGGCTGTTAACAGGGTGGGATACAGGAGTGTTTTAATGGAGCGGTTCCTGTCGAGATGGCAGATACAGCAGCTTGGAGCAGAGGAGGAAGAAATACTTAAGAGCCAAGCATCATTATTCATGTTCGCAGCCAAATTATAGCCCATTACTGTTAGTCCATAAATGAATGCCACTATCAGCGGATATGCACTTTATTAAAAGGGTTAAAGGAAGGGAGCTGAGTAATTCCACTAAAACAGATATTGGTATTCTTAAGTGTGCTGTCTTGTGGAAAATGCTAAAACTGGAATTAAAATATAACACAGCATACTAAGGGGTGTCACAATTTTAACTAAGCATCAAATATGAAGAGAAATGACTTTCAAACACTTAAATTGATAGCCGCCACCGACAGACTTTCAGCTGATGGAAAAAACAACAGCAAATCTTTAAAGATGACACATAGTACCTTATCAGTAACCTGTAGCTGCATTTTTTCCAGAGCCCGAGTCACAAAAATCGACTGTCAAACTGGAAAATTCTGTAATGTTCTACAGTTATGAAGCTGAAACCAGGGTTTATTGGCACATTTTTTAACTCTCTTTATCTGTCATAATTTAGTCAAAATATTCTCAATAACAACAGGCATAATGGTACAATCTTAGTTATACAAAAATATGAGTTTAATGTATTTATACATTTTGTAAAATTAGATGATTGGTAGAAACCATTTTGTGCATTCGTGCCAGCCACCCACATCACAGTGGTTGTTCATAGTCCCAACAATTTCTTCAGTGTTGAATTAAAAAATTTCGTCAAAAAGTGCAAATGTAATCCAACTGTCTAACATAATTCACATCATGAACATTTAAGGCTTTTCAAAGATGTTTTGAAGCATCTGTTTGCCATTATAGCAATGTTTGGTGAATGAAACATATTTGTTCATAACACGAAAGACTATAATTATCATGTATTACCTAAAGGGCACCTCCTCACATATTGCTAAATTTAGGCAAAACGCAACGCCGACAACTGCAATCCGCCAGACCGAAATGGCAGTTAAGACATTGGATAATAAAGAAGTGAAGCAATGCAGAGATTTCAGCTATATTTAAAACAGGTCTTCTATCAAGAGACAGTAATCGCAACCTTACAGCTTTGCAAATCGCTGCTGGTAAGACTGAAGACGAAACAAATGTCTGCTGTTTCATCCTCCAAAAAATGTCAGTTTTTCAGTTTGATAACTTGACAGTCTATCATGGACAAAGCAGTGTCAGACATCACTGAGATGGGCAAGGCTCTAATTGTTCCAGAACACTGGGAGGCTGCTGTTGGTTGACCATAGGACATTTGTTTCTTCTCAGCTTCACACTTCACTGATTGGTTAGGGCTGAGCTGAAAAACAGTCTGTATTAAAAGATTGACAAAAAGGTTTCTTTCAGACAAAATAGACATTTTTGTAATTAATGCAGTAGTCATCAGTCACTTAGATTACTTTGAAAGACATCATTATGTATTCAGTACAGCCAGATTAATTTAAAAACATCAATGACTTAATGAAATCAGGAAACTGATGAATGGAGTTTATGTATACACCTGCCTGAGTCATATGAAAACAAGTCAGTGCTGCTAAATGTTTGATGAATACTCAGATGTGCATAAATTACCATTTTTCACACATTCATTATACTCATGTTTTGTAAATAAGGCTCCAAGAGCCTCTCGGTGGTGTGCAGCAATGTGTTGAAATTTGTGCAAAACTCGACACAAACACAAGTGCATTTTTCAGAAGATGGTGAGGTCACTGCTGCTCACACCAGAGTCCTGACCTCTGCTGCCCGAACACACTGACCCCTCTTTGTTAGAAGTGTCAGAATCCCCTGACTGTGCCGTAGTTCCCCTCAGTCACTCAGCTGACCTGCTCCCAGCCGGCTTTAAATTTTAGCTTCACTTCCCCTGCAGTGTTTTGTAACACAACTGTAAAAGAGACTAGATTTAAAAACAACTGCATGTTCTTGAATGTTGTAGAAATGTTTTCTGTTGTCACAGGATTTTGTGCTCAGGACTTAATACAGTTTAAGATATTTTTGTAACCGTCGGATGATTCCTTTTATCTCTAGCAGTTTCCTAATCTGGTTCTGCAATGCTGTGGTCAGGCAGTTGGTTTTACTCAACAGATTGCCACATGGAAACGGAGCAAGTAAAAGTAATGACACTGTTGCCAAGATAACATGACCAAAAGAAAAAAAAAACAAAGTCATACTCAATTGTAACTTGTTATGAAAAAAAGAGTTTCCAAGCGCTGCCACTAGGATCACAATGTAATGTGCTTTCTACATCTAAATCTTTAGGAACAGGTGGCACTATCAGTTCCTGTGGTTTCTGGCTCACATCTTGTTTCACACACTTTGGTGTGATGATTGACAAGCTGAGTAAGACCCTGGATTACAAGTTAATCCTCTCATAATCATGCTGAGGGCAGTGATGACTTTGCTTAGGAAGTCTCCGTTATCATATTGTATGTCCAAGTCATCCTCCTCTCACTCACGCAGTTTAATTAAGTGATCTTCAGGCTCTTTAACCTTTACTCAAGTGCCTTTCTTGGGATGTGTGCCAGAAAAATAGTGGCTTTAACTGAAATATTTGTTGACTATGAAGTTTGGTGGTTTGATTCACCACACAGAGCTTTTTCAGGAATCACTGATTTGGGTGACCCGTTTGAAATGATCATAGTATGCTCTGTGTTGTTGTGACCATCAGCATGCTGTGACTCCCTGGCCCTTGTCTCTCTGAGTCTATGCTGGTTGTGTGCATCCTCTGTTCTGTTAGGCTGACTGTGTGTGAGGCCTCCGTGTTTTAGAGCTCGTCTCTTCGCAGAAGCATCCATATTTCATGGATTCCACATTTCCATATGTTCTGGCCTTACGTGGTGGTCTTTCCTGTTCTTCTGAAAGTCCAGCACAAGCTCAGTGGTTCCAGATGGTTGTCATTGCACCATGTAACGAAGCTAGCTCTTCTGTACTCCTTTAAAAAATAGTCTGTCAATAAAGAGCATATTATTACTTGGAATTAAGTACAATCCTAAAGAAGATACACTAACGGCATCTGTTTTTTGATACAAATAATAAATATCAACCTTCTGTTCTAGATTAAGTACCACAGCGCATTTAAGTGCAAATGGTTTTTTTTATGGGTTAAGTTAAAGACCTTGTGATGATCTTTTAATTATAAACATAGAGCATTCCCCAGACCAGTTCTATCTGTATGCACAGTTTAATTATGACAATCGCTCATCTCGTTTAGAGAAGTAAAGTTTATGTTAACGACGGCGATATGCATCAATGTTTGGGCATTGCTTTGATGCAGCTGGATCATTTATAGATTAATTGATTTATCAATCTTTCTCAATGTATCATTATACACCTGCTTGACAGTTGCAGATATAAACTACAATTTCGCTGGTTGAAGGAGGCATTCAGCCAGGTGTCCGCAATTCTTGTTTTTCAGCTTCTCTCCAACACTGGGGAGGTAAATGACATTTCACAGCCACTGGTCACCTTGTAAAGAAACAGCATTTAAACGTTGGTTTTTGAGTAAGGTTATAGCCTTAAACCAAGCATCAGCAAGTGTCCTGCTTGAGATTAAACCAGGGTGCTGATCTACAAAAGGCCTGTTTACAGCCTCGGTTTCTTCTGAATCTTTAATCTCTGTCTGTCTTTTTGTTTGCCTCAGCGATAAAGCAGTCAGAAGTGTTGCAGGATAATGAGAGTTTGAGTGAGCTCTTTGGTTCTGAGGGTAATGCTTGGCACCGGTACTTGTGGACTTGGAGGACTGGCAGGGAAAGGATTGGATCTTTCACCTTTTGAAATGAGAAAGTCAGTCTAGTTAGCTGTGCTTGACCATTCTGTTATTCATGTTGCATTAGCAGCTGAAGAAATGGCCATATGTGACTTTCATGGCCAGAGTGTTGTGTCCCCTGGACACTGATCAAGTATGAAAGCAGTCTCTCTCCCTTTTCCTTGTATTTCTCATCTCCATGTGATATTGTCAACTCTCAGTCTTGAGTTAATCAGTCTGTTTCCCTCAGTGTGCTCAGAGTGTGTTGCCGCCAGCCTCCGGGCCATGCAGCGGAGGTTATTAATGCGGGGGTTTATTTATCTAACTGATCTCTACTAGAGAGGAAGGACTATGGTGGCAGCTGTCGTGGGGCTGAAGGGACAGCAGTACCCCAGTGTTCAGTCCCTCATTACTGCTTTTTAATGAGGAGGAGTGAAGGATTGCAGTGGGTTTCCCATCTGGCCTTGCGCTGCATGACAGTGCTGTTCCTTTTATCTCAGATGATGCTCTGGGTTTCAGTGAGAAACCTGTGGTAGAAAATGCTGCATTGTTTTGGAAACTTATAGTGACATACCAAGAAATGTTTCTCTTCACATTCTGAACTCTTACCCTTGTGGTCAATATCAAACTGTATTTTGTAGTGAGGCTAGGTACTTTCCAGGAGCTGTGAAAGGATGTAAGCTGGCTGCAACCCGTTTTCAACACACATTCTCAAAGCGTAACAATATCCCCCTAACTTCCCGGCTTCTTTTTATTTGCTTCTCATTTTGACTGCTATAAAATTACATATTTTAAATCTGATTATGGGCATTATTATAATGCATTTTGCCTATTCAAAACAGGCTGACTGCTTACAGCTTTTCAAGAACCACACATTCAAACAACTTTAAACTTGTCAATGTGCTTCCTTGGATCCTGAGCAACACACCTGCCATTGCAACATCTAGCAAACATTAAGTATTCATTTAATTTGCTAACAGCTAGCCGTTTGGGAACAGGCTATATCTTGGAACAGAGCATTTGTTCTTAAATATACATCACTGAGGCTACAATGTAACATCTTCGGTTCCTTTTTGTTTATCTGTTCTTGAAAGTGTTGTAGCAAGCATGAAAAGCAAGCTGTACCCAGCATGCCGTTTGGTTTTGTAGCGTACCCCCCCCCCCCCCTCACAAAACAGTGAATCCACTTCTAATAAATATGTAGATCTCAAAAGCTTACAGACCCCACTTCATTCCTTTGCGCCCTCAGCAATAAACCCACAGAGAGTGAAGATTGTCGAATAAACAGTTGTCAGGAAAATCGAAGGATGGGCATAGATGCAGATAAACTCCTTCCATTTCAGTGAGATGCATCCTGTTATCTGCCTTGAAACTAGCTGGTGCTGGTTTTGATAGTACACAGCCCATTTGATAGACAGCTGGGTCAAGTATGGCCTTTATACCTCTCAAAATCACAGTGTGATGCCAGCGGATGCCAACATTTTTGTAAAGGCAAAAAATGGATGCCTTTTGAAAATAAAATTATATAGTGACAGGAATCGTTTCAGGGTCCCAGAATGTATTTTGAAGTGAGTAAAAATGTGGTGTGTTGGTGTATTTCTTTGAGCTACTCCACTACAGAACACCACATCTGTCTAAGATGTATGGAAACAGCAAAACAATTTCTCCCCTGCTGCAACCTGTTTATTTGAGCCTAATGTAAGTAGACACATGTTTGTGTTGAGCAGAGAAAGGAGGATAGTGGTTTTATTATGAAATCCACAAGCTTGTGGTGTCTTAACTTGCCCCGTTGGCTAATGTCATAGCAGAAGTGGTATTTTTAGAATATCTGGTGATTTTGTGGGAAAAAAACGCTTCTCTTAAAATCGCTCAACCCTATCCCAAAGTACCTCTGCACGTCACACCGTGAAAACCGAAACTGCTTGTCTGCTTGCATCAGTCACAGTTTAATGGAAACATTGTTCTCAGGCAGTTAGCCTCCCACACAGATGAGTTTGTTTTCTAAGTGCTATCTCTTGTTTACACTCCACCCTCCCAACTGTCTAGCATCACCAAGGAAAGCATAGTCGACGTGGAGGCTGCGGTGAGGAAAGTGGAGCAGAAGATCGAGAGCTGCTCCCAGCAGGACGTGGAGCTCCACATCGAGAGGGTGGGCATCCTTTTTTACTGCATCAAACACACACACCATAACTCCTCAGTCAACACAGGCCAAGAAAAAACATTGCACATTTTAATGCTGAAATTGGTTCACGTTTCTAGCTGCACGTTAAAGGGATAGTCAGGAGTTTTTACAGTGGGGCACTAGTCCCAGAGTCAGTGTATTTACCAACAGTAGTTGATGGTCAGTACATCCCCAGTATGGAGAAACAGGAGGAGAACCGGAACAGAAGCTTCACAATATACAGCTTTGGACAGTTTTTTCAATTCCAAACATTAACAACAGGCAGCAGTTTACAACAGGGAACTGAGGCTGTTCCAGCCATGCTCTCTTTGAAGCCAGCAGACTGTTTTTGAGAAAAAAAATGTAATTCTACATTACTGGACACATCAGCTGCTGGTAATACTGCTTCCCTGGTTGCTTTATTTATATATTGCTGTGTGACTTTGGTGAATCTATACTAACACTTTCAAACACTCGTTTAATAAGAGCCTAGGGTATATAGCCATGGATAGACTATGATTAAGTTCCTCGTACAACCCCACTTGAAAAAACTATGCCTCTAAAGGGAGTGAATTCATTACATTTTATGGATGGAGGACATATTTTTTGTAGGAATCCCAAATCAAAATAGAAACAACATAAAGTTCATAGAATGTGTACAGTATTTCAGGGCTTATGGATTTTTTTAATTTTAAGATTTTCTGTTTGTATCCAACACATGTATACTGTTGTTAGTAGCATGCAAACCCACTTGTTTTAACACACAGAGTGTCACATAAAGATGAGGTTTTAACAGATGAGGCTGTTTGGGTCTTTCATTTTGACTTTTTGTTTCTCTCTGAAGACTCCAGGTACTTTCCATTGTCAGAACCTCTAATGGAAACGTTGTTGGGTTCATCACCTTCTGAATTTTAATGCTCTTTGTTTCAGATTTTTGTCATCAGCCAGGCAGAGCCCCGTCTCCCCTTGCAGCTGGAGGATGCCGTCAGGCCTGATGGAGAGGGAGAAGAGGTGAGGATGAATGTAGGGATGGATGAGAGAGCATGGAAAGTGGAATGCACCCAAAATTCTCACTTCTGACACTCAGTTCTATTTTCTCCACCGTGCCTTCTAATGTGAAGTATTGGCTGACACCCAAGGCTGATCTGATTCACTCTTTTCAATGAAGCAGTGCACTGCAGTTCACAGTGAATGTCTGACATTCAGTAGGTGATTAATAGAGGATCCACTATGAATTGTGGTTTGGCTGAAAAGAGAGAAAAATCCAACCACTAACAATTTAACTTGAGACTTACTATAAAAAAGCAAGTGTAGTATATCCTCGTGGTTGTGGTGGAGTTTTTACTGTCAGGTGAAAATAATCAGCATGTGGTGCCTAAAAGACTGCTCTGAGAGGTTAGAAAAAAAAAACCTCAGTCGACCCTGCACCAGCTTCTGCTTTAATTAAAAAAAGTCTGACATCAACTTTTCAGTGCGAGAAATAGCAACTGACTGCGTGAGAGTCCAATATCGAAGACTAACAACATGAGCGCAAGGAAAGAAAAAAAAACACAGCTGTAGTGTATCTGAATACTTTATATTAAAAGCTAAATTGTAGTTTACCCATGTATGAGCTAGCTTTGTCCTTCACCGAGAGAATGTTGTCATTAGGGAAAACAGAGCTTCAGGATTTTGGCACACTCAAGGATTGGGTAATTAAACCTGGTTAAATTAAACAAGATGGAGAGCAGAATGGCTCGCACTGATTAACATCACATTCAGTGAGTAACATCACCTTGTTTGACTCGCCCTTCTCCATGCAAACTGCGATTTCATCACGCGGTGTGTATAAGAGCCGGCAGCCAGGGTTTATGGTGCCTTCTGAATTCCAATTAGGTAGATTTGTGCATTGATGCTGAATCCTTTGAGAGAATCGTGATGCTTTTAGGAAGTCATTATATTTCCAACACACAGTTGATGTGTCTAATAATGGTCATTAAACACTGAGGCTCCTGTTTCTGAGTGTGATCTGCTCACTTAACAGCAGGTTGGTTTTCATACAGGAGTGATTGGCTGGTGATTCAATCCAAGAAGCATTGTTAATTCTTTTGAATTCAGTATGTGTTATTAAAACCTGTATAACCAATAAATAACACTGTATCCGTGCAAATTGCTACTGCAGTAAGCTTTGTGTTTTGTCAAACATGTTCACAAGGTTATTACTTGGCAGGTTAGGAGAACTAGCTGCAGCCTCTACTATTAGCTGTGGTGGGAGGCTTAACTGTATTGTTCTTGCATCGTATCAAGCTGTCCACTAAATGAAAGCTGAAATGTGCTTTAAGTCTAATTTGTTATTGGGGGAGCCTTAAACATGTGTGATCAAACACTTTGACTAATACGCTTTCTGTGAAAAGCAGCTTAGATTTAAATAAAGTAATATTCTGGTGTTGTGACGACGATGAAAAATGTTTACCTGCATTTTAGGGGAAATCCATAGTTTTTGGAAATCCTAACCTTCCTATTTCAAAGAGATCACTTCTTTGATCCCTTGGGGAAAATTTTGTTTTGCTCCAGTTACTGCAACAAGGATATTGAAAGATAAGAAAGAAATGGCAATTTGTATGTATACTGCAAAAACTGAGGAAATTATATTAAAAAAAATCCTATTATTGCACATGTAAGCAGATGACAGTGAATTGCAATAAATGAATGCATGAGATGTAATCTGCTGACATGATTCAGCAGGACAAGAGGGATTATCAATAATGTTATAGCTGTTTAATGCAGACCATTTTCAAGAGGCAACAGCTGCTAAATCTACATCATTTGTAATGGACTTAGTGAAAGAATTGACACATGACACTAGCTGTTTTTCTATAGCTGTAAACCTATTCAGGATCCTTTATCCTTTATCAAATGGTGGTCAGTGGTAATCAGTTAGATTACATACGAACAAATTAATATATGGGTCCTTGGAGCCGTTAGGTATTTACCAGTAAGCCGTTCTGTGCAGCTGCAGCAGCATCCCAGGTGCTTTCTGTGGGGATTCAACATGTCAGTCACACACTTGTAACAGCACCTGCCTTCCCGAGAGACACGAGCCTTAACAGCCCTGTCTATCCAACTGTATGCCTGTCTAACCTTTTGTCCCTGTGTGTGGGGCTGTTTGGAGCAGGATGTGGCCATATAGGCTATTAGCTCAAACCCCAACGGGTCCTGAGGAAGCCAGGCATCCATGACCCTGGAAGTAGTGGTTCCTCCCCGTGATGAAACATTTATTCTTTCATTTGTTTTTTATTCTTTGCCTTTTATTGCCCTGTTGTCCCATATCACAGATGTATTCTATTGCACTTGGCCCTGTAAAAATTGCTGGAAGGAGCAAAGCAACTCTTGTTTTACTTGTCCACAGCATGTGGACTATAGGTTTTGCAGGCTGATAAGCTGCGTGTAGCTGATATGTAACGAGGGTTTTAACAAAAACTGAATTTTATTGCATGATATTTTGTATTTTTGAAAGTCCTATAAAAAAGCATTTACACATCACTGGCCACCAAAGCAAAGAACAAAACAAGATCTGAACAAATCATTGCTGAATATTTCATAGTCTGAGGGCTTTTGGTGATGTGACGATGTCTTTGTGTTTGCCCTCAGGAAGGCAGAGCCACAGTCAACCAGGACACCAAGCTGGACAACAGGGTGATTGATCTCAGGGTAAGTTGCTACCAGAGCGGAGGAAAAACAAGGGAAAAACATTGAATTTGTGACACAGCCGGCAGAGTATCCGTCTTGATGTATCTAATTTCGCAAGGGACATGTTCACATTTGAGGCTTGAGTGGTTGTCTGGTGAGATGAAAAAAACTCTTAGTTTGGATATGTGAGGCCACTCGTAGTTAAAGTTGTGTTTTTAGGGCTAGTTTTTTAACATTACCATCAACCCTTTTTATTAATCCCTTTATAGATTAACAAATGCTACAATAAAGATAAATCTGAATATTTTTGTCGATTAATGTAGGACACTTAAAAAGTTAGGATTAAAGGAAAGCGGGCTAGTTTATAAGCTTACAACCTAAAATGCAGAACAAACAACTTCACCTCTAAAGTGAGAAGAGACAGTCTGTGATTTTAGCGGGTAGATGATATCCATCTTATGTCGTGTGGGAAATCTGCTAAACCTATGCCAGCAGCAGTCGCGTCTGAGCCGCAAAGCGTCTCATTGTTTTGATCTATACCTCCCACGTGTATGATGCAGAAGGCAGGAAGGTGCTAACACCACAGCAGAGAGCCTCACAACAACACCTGTTTCTGTAACACTGTGCACTTTGAGCTCATGGACTCGGGTCTGTCATCAGTTTTGCACTTTAGAGCACAGTGAGGCTATAAAGTGGTTCCCACACAGGCAGACAGACACTCCAAAAGGGAACCATAAACCTCCCCCAAATAATAATTGAGTTCCTATGGAACTCCCCTTGTAACTTGACCGTCCTTAAACATAAGGCGCTTCACACTGAAACACAGCGGAAAAGTTAAATTGAATTGAGTTTGTATAAGCCAGCCTTAATCATAGGTAGACGATGTTTGGACAGATCCTTTACCTTAGAGTCATAGACATGTGAGAGATACCATAACAGTGTACTCGCACCAGTCCCAGCTGAAGTCTAACATATGTTCTTACAACTAACAATGCACATAATCATTTTTATGGCCGGTTCTTTCACCATTTTCTTTTCACAGTTTATCGTGAAGTGTAGTTTATGTTGAATGTATAAAACATGCATCATTTTATAAAGGCCATGGTGCCTGTTTTCTTTAAAGCAGATCTTAGGCTTTCATTTTAACATTTAACATTATTTACTTTTTGTTTTTTAAAAATATATTTAATTACTAACATCAAACTTTTCAGTCAAGCCTAACTCTTGCAATTCCAAGACTGTAAAGGGACCCCAGTATGCAAAAATATTACTATAATATTCTAATAAGTCAAAATATTGAATCTGTTCTGTATGAGTAAAACAGCATAATTTTTGCCATGGGTACCATTAGAACCCTTTTTCATTAAGATAAAGTCAGAGAATCCCTCGTCAATGCATGCCCTTCCTTGTCCACATTCAGCCCCCCTGGAGTTTTACTTTGCATCCTACCCCACAAGCTACCAAAATCATCACAGAAATTTTAAAATGGAGCTCACCAAAACCTCTGAAAAACAAAAATGTCAACCCAGATAGCCAGCGGCTATAGGGGTCTCAGAAGGTAAAGCTGGTGGTGTACCTAAGGAGAAGATTATGGTTGAACTCCAGCAACTTTAACTGTTTGAAACCTGTGTGTGGTGGATTGTCACCACAGTCAAGTTTCAATTCAGCACTGTGTGCCACAAAGGTTTATCGGGTTCTGATTTATTCAAAAAGCCCCACGCTGTAAGGACACCATCAAGCAAAGTGCCAGTTTGACACACTCCAACCACGATCCACCACCCCACCCACCATCTTTGACACATCCTCTGCACACATGCTGTAAACAGGAAGTGCTCTCTAAATTCTGAGTACTCGTTTTAAGTTGGTTCAACATGTACCACAGCCCCACGCGGAACACATGACATGAATGAGTCATATGAGGTTAACATGGTTAAATTGGTTCATTGCTTTTTAAAGGTGTGGGTGAAAGTGTTTTGAAGCAGGAAAGTTTTGTGTCTTTCTCCACTTCTTCTTTTTGTAAAGTATTCAGATCGGGACTGAGGGAAAAGTTACAGCCAGACAGCCCTGGAGCATTGTCTGCAGATTAATGAGCTTGCCAGTATTTGGACATTATCACCTTTCCATTCCACAAACTTCTAGTCAGACAAGGCCTATTCATGATCGGACAGCCACTAGTAATGGGAAAAAAGTGAGAAATGAAACCATTTAATTAACACAGACCTGTGCATCCTCCTGTATTGAAAGGACTTTGGCCTGTCTTCATCAAGGTGTATAGTAAGTGGAGTTGAAAGCTAGTGAAGCTCAATTGTAGAAATCTTGTGGTCATTTGAGATGAGTCATCCGATTCAGGGGAGTGCTCTCTTGTTTTTGACACGCTCTGTCACCTAACTGTTGCAGTTTTGGGGGGATTTGGAGCTTTGGTTATTACAGTAATCATTTTATGTAGTTTCAGCTGTTTTTCTCACCCCACCGTGGTTTCAGCATTAACATTTATAATGATAGGTTTTAAGTACCTGGGGCTCTCACCGGCTTTGCATTCATGTCTCGCCCTCGCCAGCAAATAAATATTTCACCCTTCATGTCGAGAGGAGTTGCATGAACAGATATTGGCGGTCCTGTTTTCACACATCTGTTATCATTGTGTAATAAACCAGTGAATCACGCAGAGTGTGGTAATGCCTCTACGTGTGTGGCTTCATGTGTGTGTGTTTCCTCCCTAAGACAACCACCAGCCAGGCCATCTTTCGCCTGCAGTCAGGAGTGTGCCAGCTCTTCAGAGACACCCTCACCAAAAAGGGCTTTGTGGAGATCCAGACCCCTAAAATCATATCAGGTACAAACACACTCTGTGTCACGTTGATCCTGCCCTATGGGAAAACTCAGACTAACACGCATTGAATTGTTTTTGATTAGATGTTTCAGTAGAGCCACGCTTGTTTCCATATCACCACCCACGAGTGTCCTGTGAGTCACAGTGTGGCAGTTGTAGGGTTGACTTCCTGTGTGATCTGTCCATTTTTTTTTCTGCAATTCATGTCAGACAGTTCAGTTGAAGCTCACCAATATGGTTTCAGTGGATGGTTTCTGAGCCCAAACAGTCACGTACAACTATGTTCAAGCAAACCACGGACAAAAAAAATGATCAGCCTTTTATTATTTCAGACCTATCAGGATTTTAATCCAGCCCAGCGGGAGTTTTCATTCATCGACCAACTCTCACCTCAGCTCCTCCACTCTCACCTCAGCTCCTCCACTCTAACATTTCCACAAAATGTCTTTCTAATTTGACAGGGGAGGCCTTCCTTAAGCTTCCTCCCAAAAGACCTTATCCCACTTCACTGGAAGAAGGGAGGACTGGGGAAAAAACCCTTAAGATTCAAACAGAAGTCTTCACACTGACATTCAGACATAGTTATTTTGAGCTTTTCCTTGCACAGTGTCTCTCTCATCTTGGTATCTTTTCCTCAACATCAAGTGTGAGAGATGACTTTGCATTCTTTGTTTATACAATTTACCTCACAAACCACATGATCTCCGTTCAGCTGAAATGATTTCAGTTTTTAAAGCCATGAGAAGTTGCTCAGTCAGGTGTAATTAAGTATGTAGGAGCTAGATTTAAATGATCCAAATGATCAATATAAAGTGGGTTTTAATTGGAAAATGAACTATTCTTTGCATGTCTTACAACAAAGTTTAGTCTTGCACAGTAATTCCCAGTCCGGGCCGCCCACGTGCCTCAGAGGTTTGAAATGAACTGTGGTGAAACCTGTCGCACTCTCATTTCCTCTTTTCTTTAAGAACCAATCATAATCCACTCATCCTTGCACTACTGAATTCAAAACTGGCGCTCATTTATTTTGGCGGCACATCCAATTCAACATGCGTTTTTTTAAACTTTTTTTTGCAAAACCGCATCTTCCTGCCTGCCAACACCCACAGTACATACAGTGAACAGTTTGTGCTGTGTGAACCTCCACCCTGATATTGACGATGTGAGAGTATCAGGTAAAGCCCACTGACTTGTGTCAGATGGGGAACCACAGATATGTTATGTAAGAGGCCCATATGTTTGTTTTGAAAAACAGGCAAGGCAGCTGGTAGTTGTTTTCAATCGAAGTATGTAAAAAAGTTTAAGTTGTGACTCTTATGTAATTTCCAGTGACAACCTCTGTGGTTTTCTTCACAGTCTCTGTTGACCCAAAGCAGTAATCGCAAAAAAACGTATATGTTGCCTTGATAGAACAACTGAAGGGGTCTACTGGGCAGACATTGTATAGTGTATAAATATATATATACATATATACACACACACTAATCATCATAAGGTGGAGGAAAACTGAGTTTGCAGGAAACTGGGGTTTCTCTTTGTACAAAGTGTGTCTTTTTCAAAAATAGTGAACGGCTGTTTTTGTGGTGTGGGGTCACAAGAGCCATGTTTCATCTCTAAAAGTTGTCTTTGTCCACTTTAGCTGCCAGCGAAGGTGGAGCAAATGTCTTCACTGTGTCTTACTTTAAAACCAGCGCCTACCTGGCCCAGTCCCCCCAGCTCTACAAGCAGATGTGCATCTGTGCTGACTTTGACAAGGTCTTCTGTGTGGGTCCAGGTAAGAATGCCTCCCGACTGTCCACTCACACATTTGGCGAGTGGCGAAATGAGCAACTAGAGTGCTGTGAAAAGCGTACACCCTATTAACTGAGATGACAGTTTGAAAATGTCTGCAAATGCATTTAGATTGTTAAAGTTTAACAGACCTCCCTCTGTTGCTTTCACTGTGGATGGAGCTGCTGTGGAGCTTAGTGTGTTAGAGACACAATGGGACTTATAAAAAACTTTATGGTGCTGTACAGAGTTTAAAGACCCCCCAGCTCTTTGGGTAAGCAACACTGCCACCATCTGATTGAACACATGCAGCATGTATCAAAACAACACATAAATGCCAAACATGCTACACACAGCCTTCCTTTTTAATCTTAAGGTGAAACACATTTCTCCACCGAGATAAATAAAACATTTGAGAGAAGGGTGCTCAGTATTCTGCAGACTGGGCCGAGGTCTTTGTTTGCTTCTCTGTAGCTCCTCCAGAGAAATCAAAGGGCTTAAGGTCATCACTGCTTCTGAGGCAACAATGTACTCACCACTGTTGCCGTAGTTACGGTCCCACCAATTCAGCAAGTAAGGAGTATTGGGATCAACTCTCCTCAAAATCCCTGTGGCCAGAAGTTCTGATTTGTTGTTGTTTTTGCAAATGTTGCTTCCACAGCTGTGATGCCACTGTCTGAAATCAGCTAAAGAGGTCCATCAGGCAACAAACAGATGTAAACAGGAGGCAGGTGTTAAGCACAGATGAGCAGATGTCATGTTAGTTGTGTTTGCAGTTGTTACAGTAAATATATGCAGGAGGCAGGTGCATAGAGCTGTGTAGGTGCTCGGCTAAAACTCTGCGCACATACAAAGGCAGAAATTCGCACACACATTTAAATAGCCATACATATGCATGGGTGTGTTTTTGGAATCCAAGTCATTGTGAAATTGAGTGCATGTGCACATACCTGTAGATACAGATGCACTTTTTAATCAAATGCTTGTATGCATGTGTAAAGACTGCATCTCTTGTCTGTAGCCCAATCATTAGTAAGGTCCTACGGTGTGCACAGAGCTGTCAGCCACAATGCACAGCTCAGCCTTATTATATGTAGCACTCGTAATTTTATTAATTCATCACACAAGGACCTGCAATCAGTGATGATTTAATTTCTATCACACTGTTAACAAAGTGCTTCACAATAATGGATACAATAAATGAAAAGATTTAATTCCCTCTTAACTACCTCTGTGTAATAGAAGTCATTGTAACATAGTCACAAGTAAAAAGCAAATAAAATGAAGCACAAACCTGGACCTAAACACTGTTACATTTTCATACAATTTTATCGGATAAGACCAAATTTAGGGGCAAGGTTTTTACTTTGGTGTCCCTATGTGTACAATTTGTATGAGGTTTTAATGTAATTGTACAGTCAGTCAGTGCATTGTAAATAAGATAAGATGATGAATGAAAAAACATTTCACCAGAAGATGCGTTCATTTTCTGTTAACGTGTGCTTTGTGTAGGCGTCGATATTAAATCTGCATCCTTTCAGTTTTCAGGGCAGAGGACTCCAACACCCACCGTCACTTGACTGAGTTTGTGGGTCTGGATATTGAGATGGCCTTCAGCTACCATTACCACGAAGTGATTGACTCCATCACTGACACCATGGTGCAGATCTTCAAGGGCCTGAGAGACAAGTAAGATTAGGATTCATAGAGGAAAGCTCCACCTAATGGGTTGACATTTTTCTTTTGACTTCTGACAAATTCTCATGGTATTGGTTGTGTGAGCCGAGCTGAGGTGACGATTGCACCAGAAATTGATGCAAATTACATCCTGTAGAGGCTCATGTTTTGTTTTCCCTCTCAATGCAAGAGGTGAATTTTGACAGGATCAATTCCTGAGTGGAAATTCAGGGGATGGCAAAAAGTCAAAATAATATGTTCCTTAGAAAACTATAGCTGGTGAATAGCTGTCACCCACTGCTGTCAGCTCTCCCTGAAGTCTGTTGTGTGGCTTTATTGCCTCCTAGTGGTGAGAATTAGTGTAGCATGCACAAAGAGCTGTTAGAGCAGAATAAATAGTTTCCATGTATCCTACACATAATGGCATTTAAGCTTTGTTATACCTGTAGTTTTCCCCTTCCCTGAGTTTTTCCATCCCACCATCAGGGCAGCACAAGAACAGCATCTTTTGGCAATAACTCAGACACTTAATGATGGATTTTAAAACTCAATATGCATTTTGGTGTTAGTCATTTAGTGTTAGCCTGAATTGAAGATAAAACTTAAAGGTAGATTTGGCTCATGTGCAATAACATTTATCCAAAAAAAGAGAGGGACTTTACCTTGAATTTACAGATAAACAAGTCAGTTTCTTTACCATGAATACTGAATAAAAACATCTCGGTACCAAATAAATAAACTCATTGTAAATTGGGAAACCTGGCCCTGAGAAGTGTGATATGAGGTTTCGTGCTATATCAGCTACAGTCGTCATCCTCCTTTATACTGTAAATGTCAGTCACTGTATGGAGTTTCAATAACAGCCATTGTTCCTCTTTCTGAGGTGATTTTACCCTTTAAATTTTGTTCTCACAACTTTCCAGACTGTTCCTCTTTGACGCATTAAGTTGTTTTGCATGTGCGTCTGTCTGATGTTCAAGCACTTTATGCAACCATGACCTGGCCCCCCAGAGATTATTTGGCTGATCAGCTATGAAATGGATATTATTATTTAAAAATACATCACAACTGCTAATTAACACCACAAACCCTGTCCAAATTACTGCTCAAGTAGTACTTACTCTGAACTATACCTACTTATATAGTATACATACACTAGCATATCGTACAGGGCTAACTATCAAATGTAATACACTACTGGGGTGTTTACATATGCATTAAAGTCAGTATCTTCAATAAATCTGTGTGCACACAGCAGCAGCCTACAGTCCCAGTCAAGTGGCTACATGAGGCAAAGTGTCATTGGAAAGTCAAAAAATAGAAATGCTAATACAGTGTTGTCATATGTGTAAACATTGCTTGAAGAAGAATCACAATCCCTAACTAAAGTTAAAGTGCGAATACCACACTGTGAAATTACTCCATGACAAGTGACGAATCAGTCAAGGTATCCATTTTGCAGAATGGCCCCATTCAGATTGTTATATGTGTATTTAAATATATATTATTGGGTTATTATTGGCTTTTATTTTAATTATGAAATATAATACAATGCTTAAACATTTATTGACCATGTGTTTTTTTTTAATGGTGAATCTCTACCATAAAAATTGTACTAAGTACAGTTCTTGAGTAAATTTACTTTTAAATTCCACCACTGTGTATAACTGATCAGTGTCAGTGGATAACTTGATTAATGATGGTGTAGTCAGTAAACAGTATTCCTATAGAAATGATAAATGGAGGCCAATAGGGACAGCATTTGAAACTCAGCTGTACGAAACTGTTAGAGGCCTAGCTTTTCTTTGAAAGTTACTGACCAGTGTGGGCTGTGACCTCCGTAGGTTGACCACCAAAGGCAAATTTGTCTGGCATCTGGCTGTGTGTGGGCAGAAAATATGAACCCTGGTTCGTAGGTTTTGATACGTTTCTGTGTGCGTGTGTGCCTCTGTGCCTCTGTCAGCTTCCAGACAGAGATCCAGACGGTGAACAAGCAGTTCCCCAGTGAGCCGTTCAAATTCCTGGAGCCCACTCTGAGGCTGGAGTACACCGAGGCCCTGGCCATGCTGCACGAGGCCGGGGTAGAGATGGGTGACGAGGAAGACCTCAGGTCAGAATACATCACACGGCCCATGTCCCACATCCCACTCATTCTGTCAGATGATTTCTTTAGAAATAAATTCAGACACGAGTTTAAGGTGAGGAAGTGAAACATCAGACAAATAACTCAGTGTTCCATGAAGATGAAAGTTTTTCTCATGATCAGCTCTGTTTTATTTTACCATTTACAACAGCCTATAATGATGACAATATTTTATGAAATTCACTTTCAGTCATGTTATGGGTAAACAATGTGAGTTGATGATAGAAAAGTGATGAGTTTTCTAATTTAATGTCTGGTTTTCCTGTAGTACGCCCAATGAAAAGCTGCTTGGACGTCTTGTCAAGGAGAAGGTATGTTCAAAAGCTTTATTTCATGTATAATTAAGTTGAAAAAAATACAGATAGTGTTGGACACACCTGTGTTTAAATAAGAAGTATTAAAAAGGCATTTTTGATCAGCTGCCTTCATCAGAGTGCTCAAAAAATCCAAGGTAATCTCATTATCAATGCTATTTCAGAGCATTTCCAGTTTTTCCACTTGGAGTTCCTCTGATAGTGACAGGAACATGCATCTGTTAATGTGGAGGAAGATATGATTAAGGCAGAACATAGTAGCAACATATTAACATAACAGCAAGCCTGTTTCAAGTAGCTCATTATGCAATGATACTTCATACACACACAGCTTGGTCTTGATACAGCCATGTGTATCTTGTGTACCAGAAAGTAAAAGCTGTAGCCTTTTTCCCCTCAGTACGACACTGACTTCTACGTGCTGGATAAGTACCCACTGGCTGTTAGACCCTTCTACACGATGCCTGATCCAAACAACCCTGTAAGTCTGTCTCTCACTCACTCATACACACATACACTATTCACATACATTGGCTACAAACGAAGTAACAAATGTTATGTGAATTTTTTGCAAATGTGGTTGGTGCTTGACCTGCGGTCAAACTTGGCCAGAGAGCAGCTTTAGACCAGCCTGAGACTCTTCAGCCATCTGGATGGTTTGGCTGATAAAACACCACAGTCTATTTTGTTGCATAACTATTGCATCCGGCAGTGTGGTCAAGAAGAATTTAAGTAATCATGAGATACATTAAAGAAGCTGCATTTCCAATTTGCTTGTTTTTTCATCTTTTTGGAGCATGATGTGAAGTAAAATTATAATATATTTATATAATAATTATGGCTTTCGATCCTCGTTTAACAGGCAGTTCAGACAGAGTCAACTGTTTGACATCTCTAAGAAGTTGTTTTCTTTTTTTTTGTTTTTTTGCTGCTGTTTCTTAAGTTATATACAACCTTAGTCCTATGTTAATCCAGACTGCAGCAGTCCTTATACTCAGTCAAGTATTTATTTTTGTCTATCTGGGTCTTTGTTTTTATTAAATCCAGAAATACTCCAATTCGTATGACATGTTCATGAGGGGAGAGGAGATCCTGTCTGGAGCTCAGAGAGTCCACGATCCTCAGCTGTTGACCGAAAGGGCCATCCATCACCAGATTGGTAAGAGTGTAGAGGTGGCTCTGATAAAGGGGCATTCAGGGGTTGTATTTATCATTTCTGTCTCCCTATGTTGGTGACTTATGTACATTACAACAGCAGGACATGGTACAAAATGTCTTTCTTTTTGTGATACTACAGATCTGGAGAAGATCAAGGCTTACATCGACTCCTTCCGATATGGAGCTCCCCCACATGGTGGAGGAGGCATTGGTAAGGGATAACTGCTTTTAGAAAAACATAGGAGACCCTTTTCTGTTGTATTGAACACACATGAGCTGTTTTAGCCCTCTAGACTCCACTACTACTCGTGGGGAATAAAGAAATGCTCAAACTAGGAAGCTTTTTCATTGCAAATACAATCCTTGTAATTTTGTAATTTCATTGGTATGGGACAAAAAGAGATCAGAATCCACTTTAATGTCAGAAATATACATTTGTTGAGTAGCTGTCAACTGTCATCCCTTCCAGGCCTGGAGAGAGTCTGCATGCTGTACCTGGGTCTCCACAACGTACGTCAGACCTCCATGTTCCCACGTGACCCCAAGCGCCTGACGCCTTGAACCTTCAACCACTTAAACAAAGCAGATGCTGGTGATGGGAAACAATACTAATCCACAATCCAGAGAAGGGGAGCGTATAGGAACTAGTGCCACTCTATGACTCTAACGTGCCACTATGATTAGCCATTAAGATGACAGAATGAAACATTTGCAACAATAGGGTGTACTTTATTGATTGGTGTACATTGTTGTCTAACAACAACAAAAAAACTATATAACAGAGTGACGGGGGTTGGCCAGGGATTTGAGGAGGCTGCACACACTCTTAATCTATCCTTTGAGTCAGTTTGTCTTAGTTCTTTTCTATGGAGATGTTAAACAACCTTCTACTACCAGCACAGACTAAGGACTAATGATTGTGGTCTCCAGCAGTATGCCTGTAACGACAGGTGTTTTGTATGTCTTTAGAGGACTAAACACAAATAATAATAATAAAAACATCTAAATCCATCAATGACTCTGTGCCCTTTTTGAGCCATGTGTTTTGTGTGTTGCTTCTAAATTAATTTCTGCTAATGTGTGATACAAGTACCAGTTTTCAGACTAAAGCATTTTACATGCCATGTCCCTTCCAGTAGAAGCTCAGTGTGATCTCTCTTGGTTCAATAGAGCATGCATGATCAACTAAAATTCACTTTCTGAAACAAAAAGCCAAGACAACATATTTTATACCACCATAGCAACAAGATAGCCTGCCTAAAGGAACAGGGTGAATGTCAATACCACTGACTAAACCACTGATCAAGTTTTTGGGTGAAAATATCCCACTATAAAGGAGTTTTTAAAAGTAAATATATGTGTGTAAATGTTGGAAGGCGAGTACTTTTGAAGGTGATGTGATGACCAGAAGTGTCATAGTAACACAAAAACATGAAGTACCCTGATGTTTAAATTACATTGTTTACTTTTCTTTCCACATGGGACATAAACCCCATTCTTCTGGGTAAAAGAAAACACATTTGTTCAACCCCTCCCACCCCAAACACACATTCAACCATTTTACCATGTCACTTATTATTATTAGTATGGGTATCAGGGTCAGTATAAGATGTAAATATGGATCTTATTCTGCTGAACCAACAAAAATAAGGGGGGAGGGGGGGGGGGACCAGTCTCACCATACATATACATTAATTTCCTCATTCACAGTTGTGTAAGTGAAAGACTGCCCTGCATCATACAGTGCAGAATATATAATTGATCAAAGTGCTAAAGTGTTACTGATGTAAAAAAAACAAAAACAAATGTATATATAGTAAAATAGTAGATGGAATTGCAACATGTAGTCGGTAGTGAAACATACTGACTGACACACTTGTGTACTTGTTGCATTATGTTTGAACAAACTTGCTGGTGTGCTGTAACCACGGGCTTATTCAGAAGCAGCTCCACCGACTTGGAGGATGAAGAGGAAGATGTGAACAATGTCAATGTAGAGAGAGAGTGCTCCATAGATGTACTCCTCTGGGCTGATGGCCAACTCCCGATTTCCAATGAGAAGCTGGGTGTTGTACACTAAAAACTTAGGACAGAGAAGATAGGAGGACGTAAAGTGTGAGTATGGTTTGCCTGCTTCAGTTGTCCTTGTTAAGCACCTTAAGGAGATACAAACTATCACCACTAAAAAACAGCTGGCAAAACTCATAGACTTTTCTTACTGTTAACCTCAAATATAGTCACAACATCATCATAGTGTGTAAATGTTGCTACTTTAAGCATCGTTGCTCCATATGGCTGTTAAACGCTTTGGTCCAAACAAGCTATTTTAACAGCTGTCTAGAAGGCTGTGTAATTTGACATAAGCTGTTCCCAAACTGAATGAAGTGTCATGGGTTTTTTTTTTGTTTGTTTTGTTTTTGAGCAATGATATTTCCCTAAGTGCTCCCATCAGGTCAAAGTTTAGTAAACAAAGAACACCAGCTCTTCTCCTGAAATCACATTCTTTCTACTTTACTGTTGTATGCAGTATCCACACAAATTGGTCCGACTTCATCAGAAGCTATGTATTAGGAAATACATAGTATTTTTTTCTGGCAGACTAGATATTATGGTAGTATGGGTATTGGAATGGACCCTAAAAGTAGATTTCTTGGAGATGTGTGCTTATATGCTTATGTTTACAATTTAAATGTGTCCACATACGTATTTGCATGGGGAGGGGAAGAAACCAAACAGCTCTGCATCAGATATTTTGGATGGTAAAATTATAACAGTGCACCAAGCCATTACACCACCATGAAGCCCAGTCAAAATACAGTAATTACAAATCATCATACTGTCAGTAGAATTTTAAAATCAGTAGCTTTTTCAGTCCACTAGATGATGCTAGGTGGAAATGTTTCATTTAATATTGAATTCAACTATGTGGACAGTACAAACTGTTCAGTTTGTGAGATACAAATCAACATTAATTATAGGTTAAACAGTGTAGTGTTCAGTTTCTGACTGAAAACTTTATTGTATTATATAAAAGATATCATCAAAATATGCAGTTACAAGGGCCACATAACATAATCTATGTTATTGCAATACTCGGAATATGGTAAAATTAGAATAGAATAATAGAATAACATAATTTTATAAATGTTGTGCATTTTCAGAAGTGTTAGGCCTCTGGTGATGTATGTGGTATTAAACCAATATGCAGAAGGCTAGAGGGTTGACTATGAAGTTTAAAGGTATTTGTTTTCTTCTTGGAACTGAAATTGAAAGGGAGTGTGAAGAAGAGCAAACATAATACATCCTTCCTCTTCTCCCTTAAACACTGCACACATGGTGTTTCATCATAAAGCAGAGTATGTTGGTAGGAGAAAAAAAAGTGACCTGAATGTCATAGCCACTCATCCATTAACTGTTGACACATTTTTCTTAACCCCCAGTGCAGTCGAAAATCCCAAACGAAAAACTACAAAAATTCCCATGTGATTTACTGATCATGTTCAGTATCCCAGAGAATGCACCACTCATATGAAAACATCAGCTTAGCACATGTGATATCACATAAATTTACACTTGTTACTTAACCATAACCTTGTGAGAAATCCCAGCTTAATTACTGTCCTTAAATTCATGCAAATGTCGACTCACCAGAGTGTAAATGATGGCTCCAATTGCGGCGTAGAGCATATGCAGCCATGGGACCTGTTGAGTGACATAAGAAAGGCCTCAGAATGTGAAATCAGCCACAGCGATACACCCCGCTGAGCTGCTACTCCTCACACTGAGAAACACGAGCAGACAGAATAAATTAAAGAATTTGACCAAAGAGTCCTCACATATTGGAAGGAGAGGACGATGGCCGTAACAATCCCAATGATCATGAGCACAATGGAAGCAATGCAGAGAAATCCGCCGCAGGAGGTGAAGTCCACCTGTGATGAGAAACAAGTCATTAACGGGATGAAAGCGGAGTTAATGTGCTGCAAGCCACATGAAAGAGCAGTCAAGATAATTTGAAAGAGAATCCAATTGAGGTAGAAAATTAATAAATATATAAACTTTGTGTGGATGTGTCGTGTACCAGCCAAAATATGTGACTTATTCATCTAGAGTTGCATCAGACAGAGAAGTTGGATTCACATCTCATCCCAAAATGTTATAAATATTTAAAGGAACTCAGTGCCCCATTGTAATGCGAGACAAAGGCGTTCTTTTACACTGCCAACAAAGACATCCTCTGACAAGCCACGGGCTACTGAGCTACAGAGAGACACAGTTTACATCTCCATCTACCTTGGTTTGGAAGCAGAAGATTGTGACAGCTATACAAACTAATGCTGTTATTCCCATGGCGATAAACACCGCCTTTGTTTCATAATAGCTGTAAAAGATACATATGGTGATTAAAATAAATACATAAAAAATATCACAAGGTGTAATACATCAACATCAAAATGCACTGTATTGGTGGACTGCGGTGTGTTGTGTGAGTTAGAGCCAAAAACAAACCTTGAAATTGTTCCAGTCATGTAAGACAAGGCAACTGTCTGCAAGATGAAACAAGAAAACAAAGAATCAGATTTTTTTGTTTTCTTTGTTTTGCTTTATTATTCCAGTCACTCCTCACACTATGTTGGTAGTTTGGCCAGATGGATCTGCAGGATCATGGCCAATATTGGCTTTTGACTCACACACAAACAAACAAACAATACTTACAAATACTCCCAGCAGCACAAGATTCCATGGGAAACGCCTCCTGCATTATTTAAAAATGTATACAAGCACAATTACAATTTCTGGTTATTTACAAAAAAGAAAAGAAAGGTCATGGCATGCTTACCTTGGCTCTTTACAGCAGACAAGAATGCAGTAAACCAGAACATACACCACCCTGTGAAGAGATATCTCTATGATTGTTATTGTTTATAACAGCATGCCATTAGAATAATAGCACTCACAGACATTCTGTCTTAGTTTTTTTCTATTCATATAATTTCAGTGAAAGTGAGTTTTTCTTTTCTTCCTAGAGTGTCACACAACTAACTCACAAAGAAGCCCAGTAGATGCCAGGGTATCTGATGACAAACAGCCTCACTGGGTCACTATGAAAGCACAGACAAGGGATCACTCAGATTAAATTGTCCTCACCCTCCATCAGATGCATTAAACTGTGGTATATTAAACTGGGATGGACAGGAGCACTTACACAAATGTAAAGACGCCAACAACTGAAAAGGTGACGGCAAGCTGTGCTGTTAAAATTAAGTAAACCTGCACACATACACAAAACCAAGCACACAAAATCTTTTCAATGGTTCTGAAAAACAGAAAGACAGTTTAAGTCTGTGTGATATGATCAATTATAAAAATCCTTACCTTTTTTATGAAGGCATGCCGAATAGCTGTGCTTTCCCACTGGGTGCTCAGAAAATCCTCCATGTCTCCTGCACAAGGGGAAGTTATATTACACTTGGAAGCTAATAAAAATATAACGCAGGATGTTTTGTATCATCTCTTCTGAACCTTGGTTGGTGGCTGGCACTCCAGCAGACAGAGTCGGTATTGTGGTGGGCATCGCAGCCAGAGAGAAGCCAGGGGCTGCCCACATCCCAGCTTGCGGGTAGACGCCCTCCTGGCCCCAGTAGCCAGGCGGGCCGGGGCACATCCCTGGACTGGGGCTGTAAGATGGAGGTGGTGGGAGAGTGGAGCCATGTTGTGGCTGGTGCGGAAAGTTCCCATACTTAGGTTGGTGCAGTGCATCCTCGTAGGGTGGAGGGTTATCAGTCTTAGATGTCATGATCTTACCTTGAAGAGAAGATAACTGGCATGAGCTACATCAGACTTATTTGCTTACATTATTTGCTCGCTACTCATGTAAACTACCAGTAGTATGACAGATACTGACAAAAGGATGATACAATAATTGTAGACCAATTCTTTCCATGTACTCATCTACATAAAATGTAGTTGTGTAAAAACTGAATTAAAACCAACCTGTAACAAAGTAACAATCCAAATTTCTGGAATAGCTTCCTGTTGGAAAAAGCTGTCCCAACAGCTAAAGTAAATACACCAGAGAATGTAGAAAGTCTAGAATAATAAGAAAAACAACATAAACCTAAAAAAAAGAGGGAAGAAAGATGTGTTACTGACCTGTTGGCTGTAGCCTGAGATGGGAGCACTGTTACTTCTGTCCTTTCTCTCCTTCTCTCCACATGAGGATGCATCTTTGTAATAGGATATGTTCACTGAAACCTATACTGGTACTGATGTGTTTCAGAAGGCAGGGTGACTCCAGTTGCTTTGCCTCCTATATATAAACATATTTTAAATTGAAAAACAGAACTCAAAGCCTGATGTGTCCTTCAAACTGTTGAAAGTATTTGGCTGTTATACTTTATTGACCATAAGTTCCAGTTTATTTATTTTTTTAAACAGCAAGCAGTCTGACAGTTTTTCAGATGCCTGCATACTTCCTTATTAAATTGACACAAATTACATTATAGTCTCACCAACACCTGCTACTGATTTATTAATCTTCATACATTAGATGGTTTCTTGAAGCACAATCACTACGCAGGCCTCTTTTGAGGCTAAAGAAAACCAAACGTTTTAATGCACTTTCTATAGAAACTTTATTTTTCTTTTGTCATATCTTGGCTTTTTCTTTATTTTGTTCTTTCTTTGTTTTTCTTTTATTTTCTTTAACAAACATGACAGGCTTAACATTCAAAATGATTGTGTCTATCTTTTAAAACATAACAATAACGACAAATTCATCAAATACACGGTCCTCGATTTATTTTATCTCTTTGCTTCCGGTGTTGACGTATGGCATAATACGTAATCACGTTCCGCTCAGAGGTGATGGCGCTTCCTGACTTGGTTGTAACGCTGCTTGCCACCGCATCCTTCTTCTGTTTCTTATGTCTATGTGTTCGCTACAGACGAAAAGGACAACTGCTTTGGAGAAATTTGTTGAGCAAAATAATGGCCCGCACGGAGAAGCCGTTGTTCCGGATCGCGTGAGTACGATGCTGCCTTCCTTCAGAAAATAAGATTTAGGTATCATCGCGATGATTCTTGTTAGCGTAGCTTAGCAACATATAGCCAGTCTCATTAGAAGGGGTCGTCCCACTGAACTGCATTTAAAAAAATACAATTTCGACTTGCATTGAGATTCCAGTACTAGAGTTAACCCTGATGTTTTGGTCCAAAGCCTATATTAAAACAATGTTAGCTACGATTTTATTTGGCTTACATACGATCTTGAAAGATATATTATGTTGTCCAGTTTGTTTTGGAAGTCGCAGTTGTATGATATTAGGTAAACAAGCTAATAAGCTAGTTAAAGCTCTGGCCACGCTTAACAGATGTTTCCACTCGAGTCTGCGTGACTCTCTCTTTTCTTTTGAAAGACAGAAACTACATGGCGTTGTTAGTATCCTCAGCCCATGCTACCTCACACAATGTGACTACGCTTTTTGCACTGTTTCCCAGGTACACACTCTACACCAGGACCAGACTTGGCTACATGTACTACAAGAGACAAATGAGGAAATCCCGAGAACATTACCCAGCTGGACACTCCACATCTCAGCCGATGGAGCTGAATGGTATGTAGCATTCTGGATTAGTCACCTATCATGTTCATACAATGTTGCTCATATTTTCCTCAGTTGTTGTGGGAATATGCCTTCCACAAAATCAGAGAGGCATTTTGCTTGGGTTACACATGTGCTGTAGTGGTTGCAAACATAATTTATATTATCAGTGCAAGGGTGTTATCATGTCAAGAGACTCTATTTATGTGATACATATACAGATAATACTACATGACTACTTTTAACTTTATTAATGAAAGGTTTAATATTGTCCTGAATGCATAATTTGTAATACATAATTTGTCTGTCCGCAGGTATTAAAATAATTCCCATCCCGGTTCTGTCTGACAACTACAGCTATCTTATAATCGACACAGCCTCCAGTGTTGCAGTTGTTGTAGACCCAGCAGACCCTCAAACAGTTCAGGTACTCTAGATATAACCTTAAGGCCCTTTTGTTTGAAAGCGGCTGTCCGCCCTGTGTTACAATGCAGGCTATTCCTGATATTGTCGACAACAAGCAGACAAGCCCTCTATGTTGCAAAAGGGGTAGGTTGACTTTTCTTTCTGAACTACCCACTGCTGCTACAGTTGAGACATGTCAAGTATTTGCCTGATCTCATTGTAACACCTCAGTCGTAAAAACAATGTTTTTTTAATTTTTTATTTCAGTTGCATTTTGAGGTAGTACACTTCTTGAGTTCCTTCAATGAATTTTACAAGATTTAAATTAAAATGGGAGTGGGAAATTAATGTGTGAATGTTATTCTGTGCTACAAACCACTGTTATCCAGCTCACAATGACTGTGCCTTCCCTATTGTTAGGTCAGGTTTCCTACTTTCCTTAAAGGCCTTTAATTTAATGACAGATTACCTAGGAACACTGTCACTCCTACTTCCATTTTTTCTTGCCTTACAATGCTATAATTTTACTCCAGCTATTGATTTTCATTAGCTATTGTTGTAGTGAATGAGCATGTTTGCATCCTCAGCGGTATCTACTACAGGCACCCAAGTAAAATTGCTAATATAATGCTTTGTCAATAGGCAGAGTATTTGGCAGCTCAATTGGCTTTTGAATTAAATGAAAATGAATTGTTTTGGTGACTGAAGTTTGTAACAGCTATTGTGTTTTCTTCAGGCGGTTCTAAAGGAAGAGGGAGTGAATTTAGAAGCAATACTCTGTACGCACAAGCATTGGTGAGTTTTATAGTTTTTACAGATGCTTATCCATTATATTTGGCTTATTGTACTTTATTTTTTATACTATTAAGAGATGGGGTTAAATGCACCTGTAATGAAAGATGGAAAATTCTAAAAACTATGATGAGACTATGACTCAGATGCATGCAGTTGTTTATATCTTAATATAAACAGCCATATGTCAGATATTTTCTATAGACTTAAACTAAACTAAAAATAGTTGATTGAAAGCTTGAAGGCTTTAATAAATGTGTAGCTTTCTAATTTGTCCACAATTCTGGATGCTCTCCATTCCATTTACAGGGATCACAGTGGGGGAAACAAAGGGTTGAAGAGGCTTCACAGCTCATGCAGAGTTTATGGAAACGCAGCTGATAACATTCCTGGCCTCACACAGTAAGTCCCTGCTTGCACTCTATAGCACAGTGCTTCACACGGAATCCATCTGACTATACTGAGCCCTGTCTTGTTCCCTCTGTCAGCACAAGCAGCAGCTGACTGCATGGTACATTATCATGGTATGATAAACTGTTATGGCCTGAAAATGTAAGACAGACATCATCCAAAACACTGGATTCAAGTGTATTTTCTGAAATTGTGAAGACCGACTTTCTGTCAGAAAACAGAAAAATAGTTATGTGATTAGATGGGAAATGATATTTTTAAAATCTTTTTTTATATATATATATAAATAAGTTATCTATGCACAAATCTTTTTTTAATGTCTCAAAACAAATCAGTGCTCATTTCCATCCTTTAGACTGGTTGTCAAAAAATTTATTGTTTTTTCTGTTTTCCCAGCCCTCTCTCACACAAAGACTCTGTAACGGTTGGCCGGATGCACTTTAAGGCCCTCCTCACTCCTGGGCACACGGTGGGTCACATGATCTACCTCCTGGATGGCAGGCCAGTTGATGCACCCTCCAGCCTCTTCTCTGGTGACCTGGTGTTCCTCTCAGGATGTGGTGAGTTGCAGCAAAAATTGATCAGTGATAACAATCATGTAAAACTGATAGTGGGGTTTAAAGTGACTCATGCTTTTATTAAAGGCACAGAAGTCATACTTCACATAATCTGGGTCTTTGTACCCCATGAAGCATCGCTGATTGACTGCAAAGAATAGATGAAGTCATTATGTTTATGATTTAGTCAGTGAAAAATATTGCATTAAATTATCCCCATGCAGAGATTTGCCCACAGGCAACTTGGGTATAAAACTTATTGTTATAAATAGTAATAATACACAACAGTAACAGAGTAACAGTGTTTGTTTTTAAAGCTGGAGTGCAGGACTTTTAAATCAGAAAAAGCATTCTTTTTCTTTCCAGCACTTGCCAAATGAGTTCACACTGTGCTACTAAGCTCATCCCCTGACAGGGAAAGCTCTCTGAATTTCTCATTGTAAAAGGCTCTCGGTCTTGCCGAAATTCCTGCGCTGGGCAATAGACTTAACTAACTGTTCTTGGACATGTTGTTATCTGTATAACTCTAGTTCAGTGCACATTCAAAATGTACCTGCTCTGAATTATTTGCACAGTAAGACTTGAAGAGATTCCCTCTGTGAGGCAGGTAACTACAGTGTTTATGTAATTACTCCTAATTCCAGAGGGGGGAGACAAAAGTTCTGCACTGAAGGCTCAAAAATGCAAGGCACTTTAATGTCCTTTTTGCAAGTGTGATGACACTTGCAATGTTTGTTTTTTTTTGTGTGTGTTTTTTGGTGGTGGTGGTGGGGGGGGGGGGGTTGTGTTTTATTATCATAGTTACTTGGTTACATTGTTTTTGCTACCCTGTTCCGTTGAGACTGAGGAATTTAATTAAATCTGCTGGTCTCCAAAACATAAAAAGTGCTGAATTATTAAACTTAAAATTTGTATAAAATATGTCTTAATATATGTATTGGAGGTTTTGTTGATTTCACTATGTCAGTGCTCTTTGGTGTACTGCAGAGCAGAGTTACTAGTACAGTAGCATACAACTGGCTAATTAAGCACAGCTTAATGACGCTTTAAAGTAAATGCAAAATATTTATTTGCAAAATTGATGAAAGCCATTCTCAAACTGAATAAACCAACAGCGGTTTGAAAGATACTCCTTTGAGTGCACAGTCATTATGATAATAATATATGTATTTTTTTTTAATAAAGGAAAAAAGGGATATCTCATCAAAACAATTTAATGCTGATTTGACTTATATTCCCTGGCTGGCACACACAAAACAGAATTTAGCAAAAAAAAATAAAATACAGTTGGAGACATTTGTTTTTGCAAAGCACATTTATTTGCTAATGTGTTTTTTCTTTATTTTCCCATTAACAGTGTGGAATCATATTCTCCACTACCTCTAATGAATCAGGAATGGGTTGTGTTTTGTAGTAATTGACCTGAAAGTACCTAACTTTGAAGTCTGGCCTTTAATATGCACATGCAATACCCTGCAAAACTTGCAGATACTGTGTTTGCCAGATTTGAGTCAAACCTATTGTCTTTTTTTAGGTCGGATGTTTGAAGGCACTGCCACGACAATGCTGTCATCTCTGGACACAGTTGCCTCATTAAATGATGACACTCTATTATGGCCCGGTAAGAAAGCTGTCAAAGTCTCAAAACAGCTGTGTCAGAGTTTGTGTACTGCACATGTGATGGAGGCTGTATGGGGGATTGTATAGAGTGTAGGCTCCTCAATAGGGTTAAACGTGTGAGAATGATTTTTTTTTTTTTGTGCGTGTGTGTCTGCTGGCTATCCCTTAGGTCATGAGTATGCAGAGGACAACCTACTGTTTGCTGCTGAGGTGGAGCCTCGCAACGCTGCCAGGGAAAACAAATCTCAGTGGGTGCTGCTGCAGAGAGGCCAGAAGCTGTGCACGGTGAGTATGATATATCGCCATTGTTATGCCTCTTTAGCAGGCCGTTCCAGAGAGGATCCATGTTGTCCAGCACCTGGGAAGAAGGTTTTATCACCTGCCTAGAGTGTATGTGTTGTCAGTGGCCAAGCGCTCCTCTTGCAGTCTCTTGCAGTCGAGTCTAGTCTGCGATACAGTCTGCAGCAGAGCAAAGGTTCACTGTTGAGTGAAGTGCCTATCCAGAATTTAGATTAGTTTTTATCTGCTATCTATACAGCATGACACTAGAGGCAGTTTCCGCACATTTGCAATCTTCTATCTATCATTTTTACAATAGACTGAGCCATGCCCATTTAAGTAGGCAGGATAACTTGTTACCCACAATTCTGTTCTGCAAATGAATTGATGGCATGTGAATCACTGGCTGCTCGGGGAGACAATGCACATTCATTTTGTAAAGGACTGCTTTTTTGACGTGCTCTTCATTTTCAGAGTCCCTCTACTATCGGAGAGGAGAAGCAGTACAATCCTTTCCTGCGCAGCCACTCTGCGGAGCTCCATCTGGCTCTGGGCCTCCAGCAGTTCCAAGATGAAGACTGGACCCAGTTCAGAGCTCGAGTGCTGGAGGAGCTGCGGAAACGCAAAGACCTCTTCAACAGGAGATAGTACTGGGAATGAGGAGCGAGCTCACCTGTGCTGGACAGTGGTATGTTGTAGAGTAAAGATGAACGGCGGTACTGAATGAAAGGCACGTGCACCGATCAGACAAAACAGATTAGCAGTCTGGGCGGCTCTTTGTAACTGTTGTTTTTAATGGCAATGAAGCTTTTTGTATGCTGCTCTTGCGCCTTGAATACCTTGAGCTGAAAAGGCTTCAGTGCAGAAGAGTTTCCCATTATTCAATCTGATGAATTGAGAGGACAGGTGATTCAGTGGTTGCTTAGCAAAAAAAAAAAAAAAGATACTTGAAGCTGCTCTTTTCTTACTGTAGCCTTCAACAATAAAGGCAGTGTGGTGTGCTTTGTATTTTGCAACCAGCAGAAAGCGCTCTGCCTGATCGGGGCTTTAGTCTCTTCATAGAAACCGGTTTTGCTAATTCAAAGGGGCATTAAGAGATCTTTGACCTTTATCTGCTAACATCAGAAACCAGTAAGAACAAAGTCACACTACATTAATACATGAAACTAATCAATAAGCCTATTACCTCTCCACATTCAGTATATTGTGCTTATTTTGTGTTTTTGTCAGATCAGTGTTTAGTTATTGCCTCATACCTCTTACAATGTAGATTGTTCCTGGGTAGCTCTCTTTTATTTTAGGTACAGGCAGATTTCTGATTCTGGTTAAAGCCAGAAAGGGACGAAAAGGATGTGTTAATTTAGCAAGTAAGGTACTGTATATTTTTACTGCCCATTCTGGATTATTTTTTGAAATTGGGATTTTTGATTGATTGTGTTTGATTTATGTTATGTAATTTGTGGCAAAAACTGTAATTTAATATGTCACAAACACTTTTGGTACTTTGTGTTAGCACAATGTATGAAAGAAAGTCTGTACCCTAGCCTTTTATGTGAATCTTTGTATGCTGAATTTCAGAGCCAATTTTCTTTTGACATTTGTGCTGACTTTATAAATAATACATGTGCTTGGGCTGTTAGCCCTGTTTTGTTTTCCCCTAAAAGTTTGCTGTTAAAATTCACTTTATAATTTGTAGATTCCCCCGGGCCCACGTATTAGATGTGAAACACATATTTTGTACTTAAGCCCTTTTTGTACCTCTCAGCAAATAATTTTTGCTGAACCATTTGTTCCACATTTAGAATTTTATTTTCCAAGTTAATTATTACACCGCTTGTACTGTACGTGAACAATAACATATGTGAAGGATTTAGCTGGCAGTGCTTTGTATGAAACATGACTGAATTGCTGTTGAAGGGATGATGACCCTGAAATAATTAAACATGCAGGGCAATGTTGAATCAAGTAGTCCTAAAGACAAAACTATTATACAATCACTTTGAAAATGTTGTTTAAAATGTGTAATATTTAAGAAAAACACCTTTAATTATAATATAAGACTACAATGTGACACTGACTGTGGTACTCACTTTAAAGATTTCAGAAGGAATATTTTTGAGACAATTTGAAAACTTTGAAACCAAAATTGTACATATTTTTATTATATTGGAGGAATTGTTATACTGTGACAACACAATGGACGCAAACTATTTCAGTATAATAAATAACCTTCACCCCATGCACATTTGAACATTTCTGTGTTTTTGTTAAGAAAATGTGATGCAGCTTCTGGTAGGTGGAAAGGGGCCAGAATGCAAAGGAATAAACCTTTAAACTTTTGAGGAGCTTTGAATGCTCTTCACATTCCTCTGCTGCTCCTGCAGTAGGGCTTGTATCAAAGCACCTTGTCCCCTGGTGACTGTTGACTAAAATGTTTTTCTGTTTGTTTGATGCAGATTCCCATCTTATTTGCATATGTTTGAGTTATGAATACCACCACATGGGAAACTGTTTTACTTCAGGTTACGTTTTAATGAGGAAATATGAAAGTAAACTTCTTCATTAGAGCTGTGTATGTGTTATTTGTTGTCTTTATATGTGTTCACAACTGACAGCTGAGTTGCCCCCCATCCGCTTTAACTTCCCTGAACTCAAATAAGAGAGTAACCTACTTTATGCATATGCAAAAGATACTCTCGAAAAGAAGAAGGTGAACAGAACTTTCTGTCGACAAAGCAGTGTGATAAAACACAATAACAAGCAGAAGAACTACAAACCAATGTGTGGTGTCTTGGGCTCAACTCTGGTGCTAGATTTTAGGTCTTAGCTATAATACGGAAGAACAGATTAAAAATAGAATCATCCATTCATTATGAATTTGAACCTTTTAGTCTTTTTTTCTAATAAAATCAAATTGCACTTCAAAAGTCTGAAGCTCTGATGCTCTCAGAATCAGACTTGCATTTGCTGTCAATATTAATGCATTGTATCAAAACATTAGTAAAAATAACAACCTTAAACTACTGCCTTGACTAGCACACACTCTATTATAAAGGAATGTTCAATCCCAGTACGGTTTACGACTACGACTTAATTGATATTACTATTAGTGTTATAAAACAGTTCATCATTCAGCTGATCTGTCAGTCAAATTAATGTCATTTTGAGATAATCATCTTCGACTGATGCCTACACTGACAAGGTTGATTCTTTATTTTTCTATTTTAGAATGTCACTGAGCCATCACCATTGAAGGCAGATCCACCAACATAGTAACTTTTTCTCCATTGACCTAAAATATCTCCCTTGGAGACAAGGAGCTGCTATCAGGTGATAAATATAAAGAATACTTCTATTATGTATCATTATACATTTATGGATATATATTAGGATACATTTT
>JAOWBC010000002.1:7979353-7994479 GCA_028566105.1 Hypoplectrus providencianus
AAAAAAACATGATAAAGTGTAGATGATTTTAAATTGTATTTAACCACATAACAGTATATTAAGGGGTTAACACGAGCTCTACCTTTACTAAATTAGTAGTTTAGTCAGAGTTTTGCCTTTTAACCTCCTCCAATCCGCTCCTATCACTCCACTCCGCTCCGTGTTTTTAATTCTCATCTCGTGACGTCACAAGTAGGAAGTGCAACCGGAAATACTCACTAAACAGCTGCTACAGGTGTAGTCTTCAGGCTGAACTCGTCTGTCACTAAACACAGCTCTTCGTCAAGATGTTGAAGGCGGTGATTTTAATTGGAGGTCCTCAAAAAGGTGAGAAGAAATATCCCCCTTGTGGTATTTTCAGAGTCAGCGATGCTGCTTTGTTTAAGCGAAGCTGGGTTGCTAATGCTAAAAAAAAAACCTGCTGGGCTTGTTTATAACACTGACGTGGCATAATGAGGGGACGCCACACAAATAAAGGAAAATAACAACATTTAAAATGTTATATTCTCATATCTTATATCCTCACACCTCCTGAAAACGTGTATAAAACAAGACTGGCTTTGCTGATAGCGTTAAGAGTTCTGGTACTGTTTTATCCGATCTGCTAGTATGCTTGGTTCAAGTCAAGTGAATGTACTGTGATTTATAAGTATTTTATTGTACATTTACTACAGCTTAAAGTTAGGTGATATCGTGGAGTAAGTACACACTATTCCGCTCGGCGTGTATTAATATCTTTACATTACCCGTACCTGATAAACATTACGAGTAATATAAACGAAGTTGAAATTGTACTGCCTTGTGATCACTCAGTTACTTTATTCACGACCAAACCCCTTATGAACCCTTTCTTGATCATAAAGATGTACATTTAAGATACAGTTTTCTCTAAAAGATATTTCTTTTATAATTTAAGAGTTTTGGTTATAATAGCAACATGATGGTAAAGTGATCTACATAGTAATCCGATTTGCAGTAATCGCCGTCATTGCTTTGCAGGCACGAGGTTCAGGCCGCTGTCATTTGAAGTTCCCAAACCTTTGTTTCCAGTAGCGGGGGTTCCCATGCTCCAGCATCACATTGAAGCATGTGCCAAGGTGAGTGTCAATGCAGGACTATTTTCATTGTGCAGTCGAGCATGAGCAAAGTAGTGTGTAATTTGAGGCAGCTAAATAAGTTGTTTACCACAACGCCAACAATGTGTCATATATTCAAGTAAGAGTAAGAATTATTTGTGTTAAACAAAATCATAACAGAAGGAAATTTAAAAGGTGAACTCTATAGCCTCTCTGCTAACCTCCGTTAGTGACAAAAATAACTAATAATTACATCCCATTTGCACTGTGATGCAGATAATAGCCTTTAAAGGAATAATATGAAACTTTTTAAAATTTGTCTCCTTCTGAACATGGTTGTGTGTATAATAAAATCAGCCCAATAATGAAGGCCTTTTGTGTTCCTAGGTACCGAATATGAAAGAGATTCTGCTCATTGGCTTTTATCAACCAAATGAAGAACTGACCAGATTCTTATGTAATGCACAACAGGAGTTCAAAATTTCTATCAGGTAAGCCACAAAACCCTTAGCCACCTCATAAATGTACCTAATAACCTGCAGTTGGAGCATCAATAGCACCACTATTTCTTTCTAAATAGGGATTGTGTGAGTTATGAGAATAAACTTCCAGGTGTCAGGTTTCACAGACATTTTCTCAATACAAGAGTTTATCATTCAGTTATGAATAAACACCAGTTGTAAAATTTCTATTTCTCAGGTAATCTCAACTGTCATATTTCAACACATTCCCCTGATGAATGCATTATTTACAGAACATGTTCTCTTTGAATTAATATCTTCTGCTGTTAATTTATGAGTGGTGGTACATGTCCTGCTGTGATGCACTTCCACTGCTGAATGACTGCAGGTTTGCTGTTCTTCCTGACTCTGCACCGCAGGTATTTGCAGGAGTATGCAGCCCTGGGCACCGGAGGGGGTATCTATCACTTCAGAGATCAGATTGTCTCCGGCAGTCCAGAGGCTTTCTTTGTTCTGAATGCTGATGTTTGCTCAGCGTTTCCTCTCACAGAGATGCTCAGCTTCCAGAAGGAACATGGAGAACCAAACAGCTTTGTTATCCTCGGGACAACGGTCAGATTTCATTATTGACAGCTGTTACTTCCTTTAATGGAACTTGTAAAATGAAGTCGAAGTAAAACTCCAAAAAGTTTTTTTTTTCAATTTATATGTTGAGTTTGACTTTATGCTGAAAATAATGAAATAACAGATCTCTCCTAAATTGTACTGGCATTCTCTTATTAGGCGAACAGAAAACAATCACTGAATTACGGCTGTATTGTTGAAAACGAGGAAACAAATGAGGTATTTAATCTTTCCTGTTTTATTTTCCCAAATAGTCTCTAATTTCAGTTGCACCTCCAAATAACTTTTTTCCTTTTTTTAGGTCCTGCATTATGTGGAAAAGCCGAGTACATTTGTGAGTGACATCATTAACTGCGGCATATACCTCTTTAACCCAGACATCTTCCAGCATATTGGCGCCGTCTTCCAGAAGAACCAACAGGACATGTTGCTGTGAGTTGAAGCTCTTCCTCATGGGGATCCGTGTGTGGGAATGCATGTGAATACCATTTATTCCATTTCTTTGCTTCTCTTCATTTGTCCCTTTTCCTCCCCTTCTCCTCCCTGCCATCATTTCTGTTTGCTCACACAATCATCAGATATCCATATGATGGGTAAGTCAGTGCATTTAGGCTGCACGGTGTAGTTACAGAGCACTTAGTGTATGGTGTGAGCTGTAGAGAGATAACCTATCATAAGGCTGAGATTGCACAGGCTGCTTTGTGAATGTTGCCCGTGTCCCTTTTCGTGCACCCTTTGATTGCAAAATGATGTACCGACCATTCGCAAGCAGCTTTTTTTGTTTGTTTATTGTGTGTTCTGGCAAATATTTGTCATTGAAACAGGAACGACAGAGTCTTTACCCTCTCATGCCACATTTTAGTAAACATATTTATTTACCTTCTGTTGGTGGATTAGATGAGCGAATCAATGCCACTCTCATATCTGTTGCTGAAATATTAAGGAACAGTAAGCAGGAAGTTAGCTGAGTTAAACTATGCATAAAAGAAGACGTCTTCTGTAATCTCCAGGCAGAGCCAAGCTAGATGTTTCCTGTCTTTCAGACTAAACCCTATTTTCCTTTCTTTTGTGTCTCAGTGACTAATGGGGACAACATTTTTTTTTAATTGGTCTAGTGTTTAGTGAGAGCACATATCAAGCTGTGAGGGCAATGGTGCAACATCACTGTCAAGCTGCATCGTTTTTAAGTGCTTGTTTTTGTCACAGACAGGCTCAGATTGTTGTTTTAAGTGTTTGTCCTGACAACTTTATGAAGGATAATGTAAAATATGGTGGATCGGCTGTTATCCTGCCATGTTAAAATGTGTACTGATGCCAGGTCAACACAGTAACTTTAGCTAATAACATTACCTCTGCCCTGCCTGCAGTATATCTTTCCACTTTGGGAACAGTATTTTTTTTTAGATAAAGTGCTTTGGTGCAGGATTTATTTTCCTCTTTGTTTGGCAGTAGATATGCCTGTCAGAATAACCCACCCACACCTACAACTTCAGCCTGAATCTAACTCAGGTAGTCTCAGAAAGCTCTACAGAGTACTGCTAACCCAACCCAACATTTTGTTGTTGCAATTCAGAAAATTATATTTTTTATCAATTAAAAGATACAATTAAGCAAACTGTTGTAGGCACTCTCTCCAAGTTCACTTTCACCCCTCTTTTCATAAAGTTGACAGGCACTTATCTTAACAAGCTGAGCCTGTCAGTGGACTTTTTTGGCTGTACACTGATGCTGCGATATTTCTCTGTTTGAGCGGCTGCCGACTGCAGTGCTCTCTCATTACTGGACCATTTTCAACAGTTATATCCACATTAGTCACTTGGACAGAAACACATGATAAAAAGTTGCAGGTTAAAACATAGCCTTTAAGCTAACCGACGGCAGGCTGTAGCTTCATATTTAATGGACAGATACTAGAGGCTTATTAATCTTTTCGTCTAACTCTGTCAGAAAGCAAAAACAATATTCCAAAAATGTCAACCCTTCGCCTTAAGTCATAAAACAAAGAAATCATTTGAGATAACCATATCTGTGTTTGCCCGGAAAAATAAACCTTACTGTAGCTTGCTCTCCCGAGTGTAAAACACTGCATCCAGCATTTTGTTGTTCATCTTCTTAACAGCAAGCGCTTAACTTAACTGACTTTCTCACTTGCACTTAGTAGTCACTTTATGGTATAAAGCTGACAGCAATGGTCTGTATCTGATGAATTTGTGCTCTGTTTGTTATTTGCCACACTCCCAGTTGTGCTTATATTTTATTAGAAAAGCTTCCATTGATTACAGTCTAAGTGTGCATGTGGACAGCCTGCCCCCTGATTACTCACAGAAACCATAATAACACATGGGATCAATACATGGGGTTTTATTTTTATTTTTTCACATTGTTGGATTGGGCACTTCTTTCACATGTTTTAAAATGTTCACTGTGGTGTGGCAGACCTAACATTTGGCACCCCAAGGACACTTGGAAATATATTACAAAAGGTCAAACCATGCTGTGCATAATTCACCAGCTAACATCAATAGCACTTAAATCAAGCCGGGCACTGAATCAGCAAAGTTGTTGAACGCATCAGAGATACTTAATAGAAGTGAGATGGGTTATACTGCAAAAAAATCTCTAGGGGAGGACTCTGCCTCTAACCACATCCCCTCCTTTTTGGTAAAACTTCGATTATGGGTGCAATCCTTTAAAATATTCTTTTCATCAATATTTAACACTCTGTTTCATCTTGGGGCTCTCACAATACACTACGCTAGAGACCCTGATTAATATGGAACACATGGACTCTGCTACTTAAGTTTTGGATCACAACTAGGTAATCAGCTTTGGTTTCAACCCAGCGCTGACACCATCAAAGTTAGTATCAATGATGCATTTTAACTCCCTGCTCTCGATTTATTCCAAAGGATGGATTGTAGGGCAATAAATTCATGTTTTTCTTTGGCTGTAAGAAAACTTTGGTGGTAATGGTGCCACTGGGTTGGTTTTGCATGTTACTGGATATTTTAGAAATATCAAAGACTATTTGAGTACAAGTGAGGTAAAGTGAAAGCAAACTCCTCTTTAAATTCTTCAAAAGAATGTATAGAGAGAAATATTGATATAACGATAACCACAGCCTGATCGTGGCTGGAAACAAGAGCTTAGTTTTGATGCTGCAGTGGAAATTGAATGAAATATATGTACCTTTGAGTTAATGTATATTTTTCTGTTTATATCCAAGCTGTATCTTTGTCCTCATTCTAACCCCTAACTTTGTGCACAAGATTGCATTGTAATAAACGAGTCCCTTGGCCCTAGTTTGTCGCTCAGTGCCATAAACTGATGATCTGTCTCCTGCAGAGAGGAGCCAACCAACGGCTGGCACCGAGCAGAGGCCATCAGGCTGGAGCAGGACATTTTCACTGCCCTGGCAGGACAGGGCAAACTCTACGTGTATAAAACCCTCAGCTTCTGGAGCCAGATTAAATCTGCGGGGTGAGTGCACATGTCATGAATGCTGTCACATTATGCAGGACATAAATTTGTCTTTGTGACAACCCCTGAAGCCTGTAAAAAGGTTGGATGGGAAGAATTGCTTGGGGGTGTCACACATATACACTTTAATAGCATTTAGGAACAAATAATGTATTGGATGTGGTTTTATATTTCTTTTTGCATCAAAATTACATTTCTTTTAATGCCAAAAACCATACATAACTGTTACAAGTAATGCCTTTGTTGTATTATTTGTACTCTTTCTCCAGGTCTGCAATTTATGCCAGTCGGTTGTACCTAAACCAGTACCACACAACTCATCCTGAGAGATTGGCCTCAAATAAGGAGGGAGGGCCCAAAATAAGTGGTAGGACTCATCCATATCTTGTTTCTTTTTTATATCGTAGACACATTTATTCATACTTTCTCTCATTTCCCCAGGCAATGTCTATATTCATCCTACAGCCAACATTGACCCCACTGCGATGGTAAGCATTCCTCCCTACTGTGTTAGACTTTCCAGAGAGCAAGTTCTCCTTAACAGAAAACCTGAAATATATGCAACTGTAGGTATTTAACTGTTATAAATCTGTTCTGTTTATTTTGTAAATCCAGTTGGGTCCCAATGTCTCAATTGGCACTGGAGTGACTATTGGCGCTGGGGTCAGAGTCCGAGAATCTGTCATCCTTCATGGTGCAACTCTACAGGTGAATTTCTTGTCTCTGACCTGAAATGTGCAGCCAAGGCTTGTTGCAACAAACAACTCAGATTTTATGTGCACACTAGGGCTTTTTCCACCCCCTGCACTGGTTTGATATTTTGGTGACAACACTGCAATGCAAACTAGGTACTGTCTGAAATTAATTGATGATGTCTTTTTAAGCGATTAATTAATTAATTTTTTAATGTTCTTGCCTTAACCTTCTCCAACAAGTTCACACAATGATGATTTAGCCTGTTGCTGCAGGGATAGCTCTCTGTATGTTGCAGTAAACCAGAGATGTGCTTTCTGTGGCAACTTTTACATGCAAGCTGATGCATTTTAATTCAACAAGCCAAAGCAACATACAGCAGCTAGAAATATGGCGAAAGGTATGTTGGATAAGGCGTCCATGAAACGTGTGTAGGGTGGATGCTCAGTGCTCCTGAGGGTGGAGGAATTGGAAAGTGGAAAGATAACCTGCAGGAAAATGGCATTTCACACATCATCCACAGTATTCATAAGGTTACTCTCAGACAAAAGTCCACAATTCAGGCTGAAGTTTTTTTTTATTTTATTACCTGCAGCCTTTCCTTAAAATATTGACTTCAGTTACAATATAACCTTCAAATTTGGAATTAAACTGGGACTCAAACCAAGTGAGTGAAAGGCAAATTTATCTGCACATTGACTGCTGGTGACATCTGAACATTTTATTAGAAACATTATCCACACTTCAACGGTGACTTGTCTGGAATTTATCTTTATGCTCCTCTGTCACACCAGAAATATTGTTGCCCGTGCGTCTCACAAAGATGTCATTTTTAACGATTTGGAGGCTGGAATAATTTAATCCCATGTCTCCAGTGATGACTGGCTGCCTTCAAAATAAATTTCTACAGCGGGTGACTTATTGGCTTTCAATGCATACTGCCTGCAAGGACGATTTGTTAGTATAGAGATACTTCTAAATGCACACTACCAGCTTTTAATCTGTGGTAAGTACTGTGAATTGGCCCTGCTCACTGTTTTTCATCATTCTTTCTGTAGGATCACTGCTGTGTTTTGAACAGCATTGTGGGATGGGACAGCACTATTGGCAAATGGGCAAGAGTAGAAGGAACCCCGAGTGACCCAAACCCCAACGATCCCTTCGCTAAGATTGACAGCGAGACCCTCTTCCGAGACGGGAAACTCACACCCTCAATTACTATTCTTGGTGAGCGTGCTCTGACCTTAAGTGAAACTTCCATTCCTCTGATGCATTGTTAAACATTCATTATACCCATTATTGTAATTGTTTTTTCTATTTAGCATTGTTTAAAAGATCTCCTGGAAAGTGAAAGTTAGTGGATAATTAAGGGAAATGCTTCCACTTTCTAAAAATCGGTTGCTAGGACAAGGGTTACTCTTGGGCCCTTGCTGGGATCAGTCCTGGCTGCTGTCTACAGCATGTATCTGAATAGTAATTTGACAAATTTGTGAATGCATTTGTCTACATTTTCTAGCAGTAAGTGGCCAGCATGGCCCAATAAATATAGGGGAAGCATTACTGAATTATACATCTGTCATTTTCTACATCTTTGCTAGTAAGTGCTCATTGTTTTGACATCTTTGCACTGCACTTTCCAGAGATCACCTGTCAAAACACTACATCTAATACAAGAGGATCTTTGTCTATTAATATTTGATTTTTCTGTGAGTTTTATCTTAGTTCTACGTCTTTGAGATCTTTTTTTTTCATTTCAAACTGGCCAGAAATATAAAACCCATCCCATCCTGTTCTCCAACAGTGCACGTTACAGGAATATGTTTTATCCTCTGTGGCGACCTAAACTGCACGGACTAAACACAGCCATGGTCTCTCTCCTCAGGTTGTAACGTGAACATCCCTTCTGAGGTGATTATACTCAACTCCATCGTCCTCCCGCACAAAGACCTCAACCGCGGCTTCAAAAACCAAATTATTCTCTAGTTAATCTTCCTCACGCTTCTGTCCACTTACTGTCACTGATGAAGGATGCAGCTGGACGCTCGGCGCACCGCCTCTGAGTTACTGTATATGAGGTGTCAAAATTGAAGATATGGGACATTCATTAAATAGTTTTGAAAGATAGATTTTTATATATTTGTCCTCGAGCCTTTATGCATCATTGGTTGTCAGCAACATTAGAGAGAGGCTAATCACGCGTGTTGATTCACCTTGAAAAGTGCTGTCATGCAAGAGGTTTATATTGGTTTTTTATTAACTTTACCGAACTGTAAAATTACTGCAGACACTAGTGTAATTTATAGTGTAATATATTTGGTTGGATGTAATATGTTGTGTAAAAAAAAAAAGAAGTTTATAGACAACCACGCTGTGTTTTCTCAAGGGCATCCTTGACAAACTTGAGACTTGTTACTTCAGCGTGAAAAGAGGAATTATTAGAAAATAAAAAATCCCTGGCTACCGACTGTGGTTAATTTTCAGAGGTGATTATTTGTGTGGAGCTCTGATTAAAACCATTTAGCATCTTCATTGTTTGTCTCAAAAATTGACTACCGCCAAAATAAATCAGCGGGCTTGAGATTTACATTGCAATCAAGTAATGTTGCCATCTTAAAATGTGAACTTAGCAGGGGGCCTTGAGACTCAGCCATATAAGCAACAACAGCAGATGCTTAAATTGTGCATTCGCAATCACTGGAGGAACTGTTCCAATTTATGGATACAGCACATTAACATTTACTTATTAAGCCCTCGAGCACTCATGATCACTTCAGCACTTTTGTTCCAATTATTGCAGAGAGTGTCTATTAAGGAGCGATGTAAACTGTGATACTGGAACTGCAGCATAATATATTTTAATCAAGTCTCTTCACAAACTACCCTCCAGTGGAAAAGGAAAAAAACATGTTATTGTGCTTTTTTAGAAATATAGTTTAGTTCAGGGTTTATATGTAGGTGCCTGTGCTTCCTATTGTTGATTCAGGCGCTTTACTGCTTCAGAAAACTCCCCCATGGCAGTCTAAGGCCCCTCATTACAGTGTTTTTATCCTAAAACCCCCATGCTCTTCACATGAAAGGCTACCCAAGAAATCATTAGATCAAATAAGCTTTCCACTCAAAGATTTTAGATTTCTGCTTCTCTGATCCTTGAGTTTTTCTGACAGCTTTTTTCATTTTCATTGATTTCCTAATTGTGGCTTGCCTGTGTGTTATTCATTATCACCCAATATCATTTAGAGTAGTAAAGATAAGAGTATAATATTATTTGAAATTCAAGCAAAGAGGTTGCTCCTGTAGAATCAAATAACTACATCTATAAGTGTTTGTAATGTGAAATCACCAGCCGAGGAGAAATTAAGAAAATGGCATACTGCTCAACTACACAGTGTTTACATGATGTTAGACAGCTGTTGTTGTTTTTAAGTTTTTAAAGGTATAGTGTCCAGGATTTTGGTAGAAAATTATGTATTGATTGATAAATAATAATCCCTCTTAATTTCAGTATGTGTTGTCGGATTCCGCAGAGCCCCATTCCCCTGCCTACATTTTCTCTCCTATTTTTCTTTTTCATGTTCAGGACATTTCTAGGCGCCACCCTTTGGGATGAAGCTATGAAAATGTCGGACACAGCTTTGGAAAAAAAAAAAAAGCAAATATACAGAGGTGAAATGCCAAGCATACAAAGCTAGTTCCCAAACCAGAGGGAATCTGGGGTGTGCTAACAAACTCCATTCAGGCTGTTATTATCATGATGTCCTTATTTCCTCCCTACTTTGTTTTTCGTATAATGTTGAGAGCTGGCCGCTGAGCATCTGCACAGGAAGCGCTGCCAGTTCTTCTCAGGGAAGGACAACATGTCAAACTGAGACACAATCAGCTCAGTCAAATTCTTTTGAGACGCTACAGTTCGGCATAAACAAAAACATGGAAATTGCAGGGCCTCCTGTGATACTTCACTAATGACTCAATCATCTTTTGCCTCCGATTTGGGGTCACTGGCACTGTGTATTCTCGGGTAAAATTGGACAGAGCTTGTCAACAGCCAGCACACAGAGCAGCTAGTAGAAGTAAAAGATAGTACTTCGCTGATGCTGAAGTTTTTCTGCAAGTGTCTTTGCTCACTCATTAATTATTTGCACCTCTAAGCAGTGACCTGACCTATGACTGACACAGAATTTTTTTTTTGGCAACAAAACCATACAATTTGTAGAGAAAGCTTCAGTAAATATTGCAGGTCATCTGGATCACACTAAATTATACTGAAGGTGTTGTATTCCCATGACACATTAGCTACTCATTTCATGCTTCTACACTAACAGCTTCTATAATCTAACAAGTCATTGTTGTACCAGGGTTGTATTAAACACAGGCCAGTCAGTACAATATAGCAGGTCTTCTGTAAATGAAGTGTGAGGAAAGCCAAAGTGTCTCTATTAGCCTTCGGGAAGTCTCCAGTGGCCGGATGTTTTCTGTTTTTAACAGGAATCTCTGGTGAAGACACATGTTAGAGTTATGAGACTGTCAGAGGGCAATGAAATGTGACAGAACAGGCACTCGGGTCAGGAATGAGGGCATGGACCTAGCTAACAGTGGCAGTTTAGTAAACTAAAGCTTCTAAAAAATGTCAAAGTGTAGCCAACAATAATGGAGGAACATAATCTTACACATTGGATAAGTCAAACATGGGCACACATACCACATGAAATGCTCCCAACTTCCTCACATATATATATATATATAAACTAATGGTGCCCACACACATCACAATATATCAGAACGGAAATATTTAGAGAAAAATCTGAGTTTTGATGGTTGATTGAGTTGCATCCAAGGCTGCATCTTAACAGTATTTGTACTGTTTAAACTGTTTGTACGTCGACAAACTGGGATGGAGCATTTATCCATATCTATGGTGTACTTGTATGCTCTCCCATTTTCTTTTTTCATCCTTTAAACGACGAATGGTGAAGACAAAGTGTCAGTGATATAAAAACAAAGGAAATCAGTCTCCATACCTGAGAAGCTGAAATAGGTATTAATTGACTTTGACAGTTGTCCAGCTACAGAATAGTTTTTGTCAATTGATTAACTGATAAATCGACTGCAGTTCTAATTTTGTCAAATATGTTTTTCATTTTTAAAAGAATGTCCAAAAAGTGATGATGTAAATCATTACTATCAACTGGACCTTTAAAGGGGAAAATTTGGCAAAGCCATAAACAGCTTTTGACAGCAACTCTCGCCCTGGGATCCATCATTAAATACATATTTAAAATCCTGTTCAACCAATTATAGGACCTCACGACCAGTCAAAGATCAAAGATCCTGGTTGCTGAGCTTTTCCAAGAAAGTTGGCTGACAACTTGAAGTTTCTCAGAAGGCTAAATCCTGAAAAAAAAGATGAGGTATAAAAATAACATATGAAGATGATGAGGACTAAATGAAAAGGGTATCTTATCCTGATAAACAGGTTTCTCAAACTTCACCTTGCAGCTCTTCTGATTGCCGCTTGCTCATCATACCTCAACTCTTTTGTGCACATTTTTTCAAAATGTATTTTTGTGGCTATAAATACTGAAAATATTAAGGTTACTGGAAAAATTGAATTATCATCTTAAAAATGCATGCAGACATTTGTCCCTGTCATTTTTGTGTTTACTCTTGATGATTGTTTGAAGAAGACTGGAGCACAGTTCCAGTGCCACTCATTCTCCACTTGAAAGTGGAGGGATCTTAGAAAGCCTTAAAGCCTTTTTAAATCGCATTATTGCAATCTGTATTCTTTTTGAGTGTGCTTTGACATCTTAAGACTATGAGAGGCTCCTTTACTTTCTCTGAAGCAATCCTTGACAAAGCCACAGGAAACAAAAGTCCTCTTAGCTAAGCATAAACAATACACGCCTCCCTCATTAGCTTCTCCCCATGAGGTTCTCTGTGAAGTCTTCCCTTAAATATGAAGGAGTCAAGGAAACAGAGAATATCAAACACTATGATAATTCTTCTACAATGTAGGAAAGCTTACTCCCACTTTCTATCTTTGGATTTAACCTCTTCTTGATTTTATTCACACCTTCACCTCCAAAGACAGGATCTGCAGCATGGGTCACCTTTAGCATATCTCTTTAAACACTGCTAATATAAAGATTTCAGAAGGAAAGGAAATTAACACCAGATCATAAGATTAGTATTATTGTCGCTATTATTACATTGTTTGATCTTCATTTCAGTGGAGGTTTTTAGCTGCTTGTCACACTCCAGCACCAACCTCCAGGCCTGAAAAGTGAAGCCAGAACAAAAGCGTCTTAACCTGCTTTGTTCTCATGGCCAGAAGGGGGCCACCTACTGGTTACAAAATAAAGAAGTCTCACTTGATTTATTATGTTGGTAAATATTTATTTTAGGGTCTCAATTGCTAGTTTCAAGTCTTCTTCGCATGAAAGTATGGTTGTAATGATGATTTTGGTCCCAGTTAGAGTTAATTACATGATAAAGCAGGGTATCCTTTAGAGCAGTGGTGTCCAAACTACAGCCTGGGGGCCAGCTGCGGCCCACCATGAATTGTTAATTGGCGCTTCTCAAAATCTAAAAATCTAATGGTTTATTTCCCACACATAACATTAGTGCTAAACTGTTTCTGTTTGCAGCATGGCCAGTTAAAGTTTCTGTATTTCTGAAATTGCCTCTGCTGTTGGATTATCTCATAATATATATATATTTACATTTATAATATGGGAGTTATTGTAAGACCTTTTTCTATTGTCAGCAAGATAAGAGATAAAATACTGCCCTCACTTTTATGAAAGTTGGGTTTTTGTGTTGTCACATGTTAGAGGAAGAATCTAATAATTGCTCTGAAATCTATCTCTATCTTTAATGTTGTAAGATCCCACAAAATTTACTAACGGAGAGTTGTGATAAAGGCGTTTATTTCTTCAAACATGTTCAATTCTCAAACATAATTCACCTGCATTTAGTTGATCTTATCAATATTCGTGCGTTAGAAGTGAGGCAGTATACCTCTCATTGAGTGAATGGCCCAGTCCTTTGTATCCTTTGATGTGGCCCTCAGGAAAAAATGTTTGGACACCCCTGCTTTAGTGTGTAGCTGACTTCTCATTGACAAGTCGTTCATATCTCAGTGGCGAGTGTTAATAATAATAAGTATTTTAAAATGCAGCAGATGCCCAAGCTCTTCAATAAAGTCATTGGAAGTCATGTTCATCTGTCAGTGTGTTCTACTTTATAAACCTTAGTCCTATAATTTTGGTCTCAAATCACTGCCTATCTGTCCCATTTTGCTTGAGACATGCTGGAAAGCTGACAGCTTGCCACGTGCATGTGCACCTAGATACTGAGTAGTGCAGTTCGTGCTGGAGCCTGTTTACCATACATGAGCATTTTGAATGGCAAAAAAGCTGTTAGTGAAGCAGCTTATCAGCCAACACGCATGCACGTAGCTATGTGGATTGAATTTTTCAGCAGCAAGCAGTCAGTGGTTCATTTCATCGCAATATACCCTAGTCAATCAAGTCTTTCTGTCAGTGCCGCTTTCACGGGGAACTTTCAAGAAAAAGAATGATATAATTTCAAGTGGATGGCCTAACCCTGCACTAGTTCTGCATCGCATATAGTTAAGACCTGAGCATGACCAGACCAAAAGGTCACCGCTCGCCACTGGCGTATCCTATCTATATTTACTGTTGGTTGACCTTGATTTTTGGTATTGACGATGTTTCCGTCTGGACTCTGACCTTTTAATTGTGTTATGTTATGTGTTATGATTGTTTGCTTTAAAATATTCAGCATTCAGCTGTACTGAAATACCTTGCTCTTTGCCTTTTTTTTATGGTAAGCTTGTTTTTTTTTCTTCCAGGGCACCCCAACTCCTTGAATAGGTAATATTAGATTGATATTGGATTATTTTTGCTAACCACGTACACTAGCTAGTAAATACAGGCAACCTGTAGCTGTATCAAGTTGTCTGAAGTCAGAAATCAAACAAGTTGCCTTGGCCATTGAACCTATGTATGTGAGATACAAAACGAAAGGTCTTTTAGAAAGTGGGTGTAATGGGGGAAGTTTTATTAGAATTTTTTTCTTCAATGTTCCTAAGACGAAGACACATTCATAGAAGATACTCAATGGCTGCCTCTGTGACTGGAGCTAATGTGGACACATTGGAGGAGGTGGTGGAGAGGTGCACACTCAGGATGTTGTAGACCATTGTGCGGTGCCCAGACCATCCACTACATAGCATCTTTGTTCACCAGAGGAGCAGCCGTGGAAGGATCCTCTCACTCTGCTACAGGCCAGAAAGACTCAGAAGATTGCTTGTCCCTCCAGCCATCAGGCTGTACAATTTATAGACAAATGAATTTCCCCTTGGGTAATAATAAAGTAATTTCAATTAGATTTTTGATTGATTTGTGAAAGATGCCTACTGTGGAAACGGTGAGATAAATGTCATAATTCATTCACCATGTTATAATATCCTGTATAGCCCAGCAACTCATCTTTAACAGTCTGTCAAATTTTGTAGTTTTCAAATACCTTTTTATTGTGATGCTTCAAAACCAACATACAAATTTAAAGCTTGATTTTAAAAAATGAAGGAAACCAACTGAGATGTTTAAAACCTCAGTGGACAAACCAATGTCGACTCATATTAACGAAATAGACAAAATAAAAACAGCTGCGGTGGTCAGTGTTTGCTCCCAGCTACTGTGTGTGTGTGTGTGTGTGTGTGTGTGTGTGTGTGTGTGTGTGTGTGTGTGTGTGTGTGTGTGTGTGTG
>JAOWBC010000002.1:8011117-8025388 GCA_028566105.1 Hypoplectrus providencianus
AATTTTAAAAGCACTTTACTGAACAGTAGTATAGTTTTGCTTCCCTGTGATAAGTTTGATGCCTTCAATGTATTAATAATTAATAATTAATTAATTTGCTATTATAGGTACAGCAGAGGTTGTAAAACTCAGTATATAGCTGCATATAGATGTGTAGCATGCATATGTGAATCCCCTTCTAAGTGTAAACAAATAACACAAGCTGGTGGATTTTAATAAAAATCTTCCTACAAATGGATATGTAACTGGAAATGATGGAGCTAACCACAGTCGCCAGTGATTTTTCAATCATACCACTGTTTTGTCATTTAAGATAAACCGTAGATGTGTGGTGTAGGATATACTATTGCATTTGACACACTCCCCTATACACAAAACACATTTTAGCATCCTATAATTGACCTTGCATCCCATTTTGCGCAAGTAAATTAAAGGTTTCAGTAGTCTCTTTCCCAGGAAAGTACATGGAAAGCAAAGTCATGAATACATTTTCAAATAATTTCCACCCCAATGTACGGCTCTTTGCATATATTTATAGTAATTTAAGCTGAGTCTTGCAGGGGGGCAATGTAATTCATCAAATCCATCATTTTATTACAGTGCGTAGACATGAAAATATTAATTAGCTGGGTGTTATAATTTTGTGAAACTAATTATACAGACAGAACATGGTTTTTCAGTCTATTTGGGAAGATAAGAGGTAAAACCATGGCTGCTTCTGCTCAGCTACTTCAGGGTAATTTTGGAGCATTATGGAGAAACTCAAATCGAGTGAGATTAAAAAATCATTATCACTGTTTAATGAACATCCATTGTCATTCTGTGATTTTAATATTTATACATTGCAGTAATAATAAACAAACAATAAGGAGATTACAGATACAGTTATTTTTCTCTATTTTGCTGCTTTGTCTAACAGGCCATGTTGGAGTGTATAATCATGACCAATGTTGGTTTGACATTATTGAATAATTATAATGTAATGTAAAATAAAGCTGCACATCCTGTCAATATACAGTCACACTGTATTTGTGACTTGCCTGTGATATCAAAAGTGTTAATCATGTTGGTGACTAACCTGATATGACTAATGGCATTGCAGTGATGAAGCAACCAATAATATTATAGGAATAGGAAATAATGGTAATTTAAAGTTTCAATTGAAATGATTTATCAGAGACTTTTAACATGTTTTAGAGCCAGTCTGGACTAAGATGGGGCCAATGCCTGAGGCTGAATTGACATATGATCTTGATGGAATTGGGCTGTTCAGTTGGCATATGTTGGCAGAGAGTTAAATCCCTGATCAGTGATGACACTGAGAGATAGCCTGGTGCTTTATTAGGGATAATTAAAGGATAGAATTTTCATAACTCACTTTATAACTCTGAAATGACTGCAGCAGAAAGTGTTTGTTTTTTTTCAACGAGAGTTAACATACCAAGATACATTGTTTGAACTAAATGCGATTCACTGAAGAAGGAATTTTCCACGTTAACTATTGCTTTGAAGGAAACCACAACAGATTATTATGTAAGGATTTGGGGAATTTAAAAGTAATTTAACTGCATGCTCTTAACCTGGAATTTATGTCTATTTTGTTACAGAGAGTTCTATAGAAAAAAAACAAACAAACAAAAAAGGAATTTTAGGAATGTAATGCAAACCCATTGGGAAACTATCTTGAAAATACTGTACTATGATCCACTATTTTCGCATTGACCTCCCAGCTTCAGTGCAATATCTATTGAAATGCTTGTAAGTAGCTTTGGCCTGTGCACACATGTAGGACTTGCTGTGAGACAGACGGCTGGAAATTAAATTGCTGCACTGAGTAAAACTTTGAAGTGTAAATTAACATCATCTGGGCCTGTGATCAGCAGCTTTATATATACATTATATAAAACCAATGTAAAGGATGACAGGAATTAATAAAAAAAAATAATAATACAAGGTAGAACCTTTTTATATATATATATATATTTTTCCTTTTTTTGCTTAAAACTTATGAGGAGGTTTGAGAAATCTGCTTACATATTGTATGTTGTGAAGGCAGTGTTATTGAGTTTGCATGCAGTGTTTTTGTTGCTTTTGTCTTTTCTAAGATGTGTTGGGCAGATATAACAGAAAACATGCTCTGCTTGGTTTCGGTACAAATATACACTCAGTAAGACACACATCCAGACATGAGAGTTGAAGGGTGGAGAGCTGAATGATGTCTAGCACCAATCATGTTTATAGCACTTGGAACAGAGATAGCCATTATGGGCCCCCAGCTAAGTGAGCTGACAACATACACACCCAGATACTTGCATGAGCTGGCCTGAGTTATAGCTTGGTTGTCACTGGCTTGTGATCCCAGGGTCAAAAACTATCTTCTCTTCATTCTTTACATTCGACACACGTTGGTAAGCATCCCGTCGGCCCTTATCTCTCAACTTCAAAACCATAAGGTGATGCAATGGCAACATAATGCAAAAGTCCAAGAATGACTCATCACTAGCAGGGTGTTTGTTCCCTTTAGTAAAACACTTTGTAGTGGACAGTGATAAAGCATGTTAATTAGGTGTGTAACATATTTTTTTCAATAACGATTCAATTTGAATCATGATTCTTGGTGGCCAAATTGATTCATGGGTGATTTTGGTTCATTTAGAACGATTTGATCGGAAACGATTCAGTGACTCTTATCCTACAATTTATCAGTAGGTTTACCTGCTATATCTGAACGATTAATGTCATCAGGAAGGCCAACTTGCCGAGCACAGATCGATGCAGTTGGATTGAAGGAATATAAGTCGATTCATCAATGTATTAGATGAATCATTATACCCCTAATATTAATGAAGGGTTAATTCTCGGAAATGAACACACAACATTGTAGGTGCTACTCTCACCAATTATCTTTGAAATGTACTTAAAAAGAAAAATTGTTTATCACCAATGTATTTGTTTCTCCAGTTTAAGCACTGCTTTTCTTGTCATGCTGTGTACAATGTAGGAATGCTGTCACTGTTACCGCTCCCATTTGTCCCTGCTGCCAAAGTTGACAATTCAAGATTTCTGACTTGGCACTTAATGTGGCCATAGCAACCACAGGAACCATACTGAGGAAGAATACTACTAGTACTACAACTGACATAAGAGTATTCTGCATTATATGACACTTCTCTTGACCAGTGCAGATCCAAACCATCATTGAAAACACATCTTCCTACATCCATCTACATTCCTACAAAACTACATCCTTTGGGCAATATCACTTGAGAAGTTCAGTTTTAAATGACATGTTGTCATTTTACAGTTGGATGGATCCAGGTGTCAGTCTGTCAAGCTGCCATGCCTTTGACATCCTATAAATGTATCATAACCTTTCACCTTCACATGCGAAAATATGGAAACAACCTATATGAACTTTATATTAATGTTGCCCTCTAAATTCATCCATCCACCCTCATGCAGCTTCCTGTCGGGCCAGGTTGTGGAGGCAGCAAAGCTTTCCTGACGTCCCTCTCCTCAGCCTTCTTGAGCCTGAGGCGTTCCCTGGCCAGTTGAGATATGTAATCTCTCCGGCATGTTCTGGGTCTACCTCAGGGCCTCTTACCAGTTGGATGTGCCCAGAACACCTCTGACTGGAAGCGCCCAGGAGGTATCCTGATCAGATGCCCACACCACCTCAGCTGGCCCCTTCTGTCATGAAGAAGCAGCGGCTCTACTCCTAACTCCCTCCACCAGTCCTTGCTCCTAACCCTATCTCTGAGGCTGAGCCCATTCACGAAGGAGAAAACCCATTTTGGCCATTCGTTTCCATGATCTCACTCTTTCGGTCAACACCTAAAGCTCACAAGCATAGGTCAAACACAGTAAAATCAGGGATGTACAGAGAACATGTTTTTACTAGAAAGCTGTCATAGAACACTGAAACTGGACTGGAATCACCAAATTCTTAATTCAAACATACTGAGACACCTAGTGTTAAAATCCAGTAAACCAGGACACTGTATTAAACCTGATTTAGAAACCCTGCAGTCCATCAAGCCAGAGTTGTCATTGTTTTTTAGAGTAAACCATTACAAAACAAATTTGTTTTGATGTAATGCTTTCAAGCTAAAACTACATTTTGAATCCTCTCAAAGGTATTGCTCCTCTGGCAGAGACATTAAACTTAATTGTAGATCAGTGAACCTTTATCATGCCTTTTTATCAAGACCAGTGGGAACAAGTTTCATTAGAAATTCCCCACTCTCAGTCAGACAAAAAAAAGCTTTTAATGGGGGCTTTCATTAACTTTCATTTTGCATGAACCTTGCTTTTATTCTTTATAATGGGCTGGATAGATTTGTACTCAGCTTCCTGTTTGTGTGAGATGGATAGTTGATGAAAAAGGTTTTGTTATAGATAAAGATAATATATTTTAATGAAAATGCCCTCCTACTGTTTTCTGCCTCCTCCTTTGTTTTCTATAAAAGCCAGTAGATTCCATTTTAGTTTGTTTGACAATTATGAGCTGCACAACAATTCTCTTTCTGAGGGCCTGGGCTGTAACTGACCCGGAGTCATTCTCTGCCCCGGCCATACCCACACTAATCAGAGGAAGGGATTTTGCAGCAGTTTGCCAGAAAGACCTTTTTGCATGGTCTACTGCATGTCGTCAACAAGGGATCATCTTGAGTCCAGCATTGCCTCTGGACCTGTACTTTCATCGGACCCCTCAGCTTTTTCATCAACCACAGCATTAGCAGGATTGTGTTACTACTTCCAGTTCCATCACCAAGCTCGAAGACAAGGTAACGTCAGAGAAAACCTTTCCTTGCCTTTACATTCTGTAATATAAATCCTCTTAGAAAGTCTACACTCACTGTCTGTGACACAGAACATCTGAGGGAGATCTGGCATATACCTGCAGAGCATGCAGAGAACATCACAAGTCCTATGTTTGAGGTGAATAGGGAAAGTTTCAAATATCTCAATGGGCCAAAAGCAGAGCTACCATGCTGTGGCCAGTTTGACTGGAAAGGCTGTACGACCGTTCAGCTCACCGCCTGTGGGACATGGTGAAGTCTTGTCGCTTTAAGAAGGCCCACTGCACGGCTGAAGACTTTGAGTCTGTGAGTAATTTTCTCGCTTGCCTTTGAACTTAATCCTTTCAGCAGAGGTTTTGGCCTTAAGGCTCTCACAGTTGTATGGGAGATATGAATAAACCAAGAAATATGCATATAAACCACAGTGTATTGAAGAATCAAAGACTTTCCCCCTTATTTTTTTTTTTACCTGGTTTCAGATTGTGATTGGTTTCATAGGAGACGGACAATGGAGTTATATATATATTGCTCTTTTCTTCCAGTATAGAGGATGTGAACATTGCCTCATTTTGGAACAGATCACTGGGAACTATTTCATCTATGAAGACAGTAACTAGACATCAAAGTAAAAAACTTTTTCTGTTTGATGTTCATTCCCCATTGTAGAATATTTGCATCAGTTCATTGTATTTTTGCCTTGTGGTCTACACCTAGCCAGATACATGCTTATGTGTTTTTTAGTTTAAGTGTCTCATAATTTCTTCTGTTTAGGGTTAGCTTTTTAGTCAACCCATTTGAAGGAAACATTTATAAGGCTATAATTTTTGTGGATTCTGTGCTTAGAAATGTGCATGATAGTTATCAAACTAACACACCATCCTGGGAGTGCATTTGCCTGTCCTCTGTGCCACTTCTTGCACACAATCACTGAAATGCCCTTCTATTCTAAATGCATTTGCATTTTTGTGAGGGTTGTGCATGTAGAGAGGGATGTGATAATTATGTTTAATTGCATATTATGTTAGATTCACCAAGGCTTATGCACTTCACAACAGTTCAGCATGGAAAATCATCCATGTCTTAAATCCGTTGCAGATGTGTTCTTAAGGAAAGCTGTTGTGGAGAGGATAGAGCAAAGTGATAATGCACCACACAAAGACAAACAAAGTAACACTGAATAAGCCAAAAAACAGCAGTAAGATTTTAAAAAACTAATCAGAAACTGTAATCAAGGTAATGGTAGAAATTGGTCAGTGGGGGTCCTGGCTGGGATGTTAGCCACAGTACTCGGTCAATTGATGTTCAACAAAGTCAACAAAATGACTTCCATAAGGTTTGTACAAAAGACACATGGACGGAACAGTCTGTTTTACTTGCTAGCCATTTTGCATTCTGGTGTGTAGTCCAATAATTGTTTTGAATAAATGTACGTTCAACTTGTCCTTCTTGTTAAACAAGAAAAGGAGAAAAAAAAAAAGTATTTTTCAGTTTCTAAACTGCAGAAGTCATCTGACTGAGTTGGGTGGATTATTCTGTGGTATTTACAATCTCTTTCTATTTGATTAGAGATCTAAGAGCATCAAGGCAGATTAACTCTCACCCTATGGTGTAAATAACCCCACCAATCTCTTCACATCCATGGCAGCAACTCACAAGGCATTAAGTTGTGAAGACTTTATCGATAGCTCTAGTGTTTGGGGGTTTAATTAAAACCCTGCTCACTCAGGAGGCAGTGTCACTGCACTGAGATATCGTCCAGCAAAAAAACAGAGAAAGATCAGGTTTTATCATCGTGTTTGTCACAACCTCGTGTTAATATCTGTTGAATTACAATGTTGGCAAATCATATTGATGACAGCCATATCTTAGAAATATTGCACTAAGAAAAAATGTCACAACCAATATTCTGCCAGTGAAGAAACATTGAAGTTTTACTAAAAGCCTAATGACTTTCAGGCTTACTTTTCATAGTCTAAGATAATAATGTGTGTGGTTTTTTTTTCTTTTTCTGAAGCATGAGCAGATGGTCAAGACTAGCTTTTACATTGATATGGTAGTTGGAGGTATCCCCCTAAAGGCTGTTCAGTATAAGGTGGAAAACTTGAAATGATTGGTTTCCTCTAGTATTCACACCTACCCGTGGCCCTGGGGTTAAAGGCAGCGTGCTAACACTTCCCATGTTCCAACACATATGGGAGTTTTGCTTCTCTGACCTTGGTCCCAGGAAGCTGTAAATGTGCTGTGAATGTCAATTGTCACATTATCATTAAGTTGATCATGTAAGAAATGTCAGAAGGTCATTTACAAAATATTGGTATGTGTACGTAAATGTATAATAAAAGAAGATATGTTGAATGTCCTAGTATGTTAAGTGATAAGCGTCGTTGAACATTGTGATTACTGCAGATTTTCAGATAGATTGATTATACGTATTGCGTTACCAGAGAACAATATTTATCTGAAAAATAAATTCCATAAACTGTAGCATTATCAGATGTATAGAAATAATTCACTTTTTATGGGCAAAGCCAACATCATTATTGTATTGAAAGTCAAAAACAGTCATCTTCTGAGGACTTGACCAATGTTAAATCCTTGTACGGGGACTTCAGTTTGGAACCAGAAGTGATAGTTGGTGATTCAGTGAACATTGGGTCACTGATGAGATGATATCACACAAGTCAAAGGTGAGCAAAGATGAGAAGGAATGAGATTAATGCCCAAACCCACCCACAGTGGTTCACTGTCAAGAAATATGTAATACTGGAGTTGTATTTTAGTACTTTGTAAATAACGTCGGACAAGGCAGACAGGTTTTCCACTGCAAGATAATCTAAAGTGTCATAAAAACTGGAGAAAGGGAACTTGAACTGCTGCTTTTCAAATGATAATGGAAGTTGAATTTTTTTTTTTTTACAATGGAAATGTCATCTTTTACAGTGTAAATGTTTTCAAAACCAATGAACAAATCAAGCTGATTAGATGCTTGTAAGTAAGGCTTGAGCCGATACAGGCATGGCTGGGGAATTGAATAAAAAGGAAATGTTTCTGTAGTATAGTGCGTATTTATTGGAGCCTGCTTAGCAAAATTTGTTAAAGCGATAATTTCTAATGCTTAAAATTATTTCCAAGAACTGGGATACTAATGTTGATGTAAAGATATTCAATGGATATGTTTTTTTTTTATTTGTTTTTTTTTATAAAGCTGAACTGTACTGTACTGGAACAATTGACAGTGGTAAAATTTTATGTGCTAGGTGAGCAGTAGCGACCTGCACTTAATTTTGGAGCTCCTAAAAACAACAACCTCCTGCTTTGATTTTGGGCCACAAGCATACAAAATTGGCTTTGTTGCATCTTTGTTGATGGTGAAAGAGAACTTGATGAAAAAAGAGACACAACCGTATGCAGCTGGCAGTAACCACACCAATGATAAGACCCCCATAGTTACATAACGGTTAGGTATTTGTCGTTAAAGTGTTGTGAAGATCCACGCATGGCTTTAATGGTGTGACTTACAATATGTTCTTATCCTACCAGGGAAGCTTGGTTGTTGGAAGTGCGGTACATTTGTGCAGTAATGTACAAAAACACAAAGTATACTGTAAGTGTACTACACTGCGATCCAACTATTTTCTGCTGTTGAATATTTAGTAGGAATCTTCTTGTCTAACTTTGCCTGCAGGCAAACAGAGATGTAATGAATACATTTAAGATGTTGTCATGTAGGGTAAGCATCTCCATTTCCTGCTCAGCAAGTATCCATGGCAACTCCAATTGTGCAGGTGGGGGAAGATCACTGGTGGTAATTGTTTCAAACCGATGCATACTTTTACCAAATTGACCTTTATCAAAACCTTGAGCCATATTAATCATTTGTTTAGTCTCAATTTAGACTGTCTTCTGACTTTGTGGAGTCATATTGATTTAGAAATCCGTCTGCATGTAGGCACCAGACAACAGCTTCTCAAAAAGGGCTGAACGGCGCCATGTCATCCTGGATGTCAGGGTGAATAGATAAATAAATAAATCGATAACATCATAACGGACTTATTTTAAAGGCTTTGCTGTGTTGCTGTTACTTAAACATGATCCATGGATTTCACATGCTGGCCTTTTGGCTTCACTTTTCATCAGACATTGTCAGCTCAGACAGAGGTTGAGTGATGAGAGATGTTGGAAGAAGATTATTTTAGATATTTTGGACATAATAGAATTGGTTTTATAGAACAAAATCCACAACCTTGTGGATATAAAAGTGGAGGAACAGGAGAATAGTTTTTGCTTCAAAGATGCAGTTCAGACCAGCTCATTTTAAAGTGCAGATCTTCACTCATTTGCATGTAACTATGTCCTGCTCTGTAACTATATTGTGTAATTGCTTAACACAAATCACTGTTTTGTGTTGCACAGCTCATTGGATGTTCTAAATTGGTAATTTGTGGGGGTTTTTTGTAACTCGGGTGATGCATGTTTTCAAAAGCACAAAACAGACCATCCAACGTCCACTGCTCTTCTCTGTGTATAATTAGTTTCAAATCCTGTTCTCTGATCGTTGACAACACATTATCCTCTATGTCATTCCCACAAGCACCATTAGGGTGAGTGGCCTTGCTTCATTTGCCTGTCTTTTTTCTTCATCTTTAGCTGTGACCCCAAAGCTGTTTGCTAAGCAGAGGAATCGAGAAAGGATTCACTTAGATGAAATGACAGGCTAATAGCATTTAATGAGCTGTTTCGGCATGATGTCGTTCTCCCGAGCTTGTTTGCAGAGCAAGGCTATCTGACACTGCCCATCTGCAACCTCCAACTGTGTGTATGTGTATCTCTCATATGCATCTGTGGCATTGTGTATGTGTGTGGCTGTGATCAGAGGGACAGGCTGACACAACTAATGGAGAGAGATGTACAGTAGGCAGACCTGGCAGTACACAAGAGGCTTTCAGCTCCTTAGCCTTGATTCAGAAACTCAGGAAGAGTGATGGTCTGAGAAGACCCCAGCAACACTAAAATCACTGGCAGGATAAGAGCTCTAAATGTGTTTCCAAAAGGAAAGACAGGATTTGAGTGGGATAGTTATTAACCAAGATGAGAAGCAAACCTCCCACACATATCCTAGCAAAAGCCCAGTAGGAGCCTGGAGGTTGTTAAACTTGAAATGCATATGTGTATTACTCAAAGATCTGCCTTTAGCTTATTGTGATGATCAGTCATTTTTCACAAAGGCACAACCGTGCACCTTCGTGTGCAGTGTGAGTTTGACCTTCAAGTGAAAAATCTCGAACTGAGTAGACTAATTACAAATATTATTTGACAGTCTCGTATAAACTTCAAAGAGGGAAGTGGATTTTTTTTTTTTTTTGAGACATTCAACATGCCACCAATTTGCCTTTAATAGACTTCCTTTGTCTCTCTATGAAGCCTCACTTCCTCCTGTGCTTCTGTCATACTTAATATGGCCACTAGAGGCCACCATGAAACAAGCATCAACATGGTCTCAATAAACTGACATCCTTGCTCAAGATTACTTGAGTTGTTTATCAATATCAGTATGTTCCTTGTAGTTATGCATCTGCTTCTAGCCTATCACTTGATAGGCCAGGTAAAGATGCAGGTTCCTTGTCCTGCACACCTGTCTTGAACACCTTTGGCATGAGCAATGTCTCTGTCAGATGGTGGTCCATTGATTTTAGCTCTGCCTTTAACACCATTGTGTCAACAAAACTTCTTTGTTTAAACTCCGAGATTTGTGTGAGGTTCGCTTCAGCGGTGCTTGGTTGTGGGCATTTTGAAGGCCGAACAGGTTTGGAGGTATTTATTCATCCGCTCTCATCCTCAACATGGATGTATCAAAGGGATTTTGCTTTTGGCCTTTTCTCTTTAGTATGTTTCACTCTTGATTGTATAACATAAAAAAAGGAGCCAAATTGTTACAGATTTACAGATACCGAGGTCTGAACTATGAAAATACTGTGGAAGTCCATAGGACAGAGGTGAGAGAACTTTTTCTGTGCTGCAAGTGAAGCAAAGTAATATAGATTATTATTGACTTTAGGGAGCAAAATATAAATGGCAAACCATTCGCAATTGAAGGTACAGCTGTTTAGACACCAACTCGTTTTAAATTCTTGTGAAAACAGATCTCCAACTGTCATACTTGATCTGAAATCTCTGTTTACATTCACAGCAAAGCTCAGCAAAGGCTTTATGCACCCTGATGTCTTAAAGTTTAGTACATTCGAAAAACTATAGTTTACCTTCATTTACTTTCCAAATGAGTTGCTAGAACAGCTATAATTTGAAGGGTTATGATAACAGACTCACTACCTTATAAGATGCTTTCATTGATCACAAAACTCTACCTGAAGCACGGTGTAATAATTGTTGATTATAGTGTTTACAAAAAAATTGTGTTGGAGAATGTTAAGTCCAAGGGGAAGGCTTGTCAGATAAAGACTCTTTACTTAACCTCAAAGAGTATAGACATACTATATGTTGTGACTCAGAGACTGTCTCAGACGGTTTTAAAAAAAAGTAAAATGGTGATTCAAAGTCAATACAAGGGTCTGTAAAAGTTTCAAAAAAGCAGTTCAATGACAATTTTCTTTTCATTTCAGGTGCATACAGGAAACAGCCTGGTTAATTTGACTCTCAGTCCTAAAAATGACAAGAAATTGTTTGCGTTAATTGTTAAGAAGTAGATATGGATAAGTTTCTCATGTGATTTAGAGTTAAGGTGAATTATGCAACCCTTGCTATTGCCGTTTAAATAATAATAATACAGTGTATAGTTTTAAATAATAGTAATAATAATAATATATGTAATATCTAATGATCATTATAATTATTATTATTTAGTGTTAAGTAATAGCTTCATTGCTGGGGTAATTGTTTGTCACACAATTATGAAAGTCTTGCATACCTAAGTGCTACAGAAAGGTATGCTCCCTGCTTGAAATTAATTTTCACAACTACAGTGAACTTTGAATTTAATAAGCTATTATCACATAATCTGTATTATAGTTAAATGCAATAACTACTGCAGACGCACACTCACAAAAGGAAAGCCTAATGAGGTTTGCATGACTTATTGTCTGTCTTGCAGTCAGCTTCATTTATAGCCATGCTAAATTGATTTAGAAAATATTATTAAACCTACTGAACCGTCCTTTCTCTAATTATTACAGAGCGACCTCAACATTTATATTACTATATATACACACACACACACAGTGAAGCTGTTTCATTCTGCAACCCAAACTAAACCTTTTGAGCCCCTCTCTCTCATCTCTGTGCTGCTGCATGCTTAGAATGTTAAACTGCTAAAGAATACAGCCTATTTCCAAGGCTTCCTCCCTCTTCCCTTGTGTTTAAACTGGAAAATCACCATACACCCACCTTTGGTTGATGTCTAAGTGTGTGTTGAGCAGCTAAAGGGATAAAGTCCTAACAGCTTAAGCATCCAGTGCTATTTAGATATTTTTCTAGGCACATATTTTTCTACACTCTGTATGAGCCCCAAGAAGAAGAGTTATGACATTTTGATGCATAGATTAAACTTATTTATTTGCAATGTGTTTATTGTTGACATTGTGCCCTCTGGATTCGTCTTTTAATTGTGCACATTATACATTCTAAATATAAAACATATTCAACTATGTCAAAGTATACAACATCCAAATGATCATGTGCACAGAGCGAGTAGAAGTAGTGCATTAGTTAGATTTTATAGGTAGAACTGTTTTCTGTCAGTGGTGTAAGTTTGCAGTGAACTGTTGAACTGAACTGAAATGAACTATCATAAATGTACATGTGCATTAGTTATTAGTACAACTTTATGTACACAGCCCAAGATAAGATAAGATATACTTTATTGATCCCAAAACTGGGAAATTGCGGAACTGGGAAATCCAAATATCCAACAAGTGCAGCAACGCAAGACATACCAAGCAGTTATGTCTCAAGTAAAGAGTTACTCTATGACGTATGTGTTAGTGCACAGGATATGATATTTATATCATCACTTTTCTGCTGGAGGTGTAAAACCTGTGCAGAATTTGGCAACTTGGTATCAGATTACACCTCTTGTCAGATGATGAGCATATTGTATCCTCTTACTTTGGTTGTGGCAGACTTTGGTGTGTTGATAATGGTAGATAAGGCACAGGTTGGCTCAGTAATTCAAGGGGATGGACGCTAATTTACGCTGAAAGTCACTAGCTGTGATTTGTTCCTCTTATCTATATGGATGGCCGTCTGCATGTTCTGCACTATAACTGGCGCTGCTGCCATCATTACTGCTGCTATGGAGACAGGAGGGCGGACAGGGTCTCATCCAAATCCATCAGCAAGTCTGAGTTATTCAGCCCTGCCCTGCTCTGGACAGGCTCATATGTAGAGTTCATACCAAGGGAGGGGTGTGAGGGCTGCTAATTCATTCTACATCAGACGGCAGCTTTAGAAAATCAATAATTCTTGTTTTCTTTTTTCTTTTTCTTTTTTTTTTTTTCTTTTTGCGGGCTGAAGTGCACAGGGTGAGGACAGGATGATACAGATGGAAGAAGGAATAGTGTCTGTTAGTTGGATGGAGGGTGGATATAATGTTAATGAAGATGAAGGGGTCATGGAGGCAGTGGTGGTAAGCAGGAGCCAAGTAAAGACAGCCTCACCATCAGGGCTACTGTACCATAGAGAAATTATACACAGAGTGATCACAGGGACGACATCATGCTTCATCAAGCAAGCATCGTGCAGTCTCAGCTACATGAGTGGGGTCATGTTGTGCAAAGCACTGACCTCTAATCATGGCACCATATTAGCCTGTTTTGTGGCTCAAAACTGCCACCTTTCCACATCTTCTAACCAGTTAATGATTCATTGTAAGCCTTTGACAACGAGACTGATTCCTGATGAATGTTTTCTTATTTTCTCTCTGGAATTCATCCTGAAGATAAAATTGTAGTAAAATAAGAGCATCTTTTCTCCAAAACATAATGAACATCAGAACTAATGAGACCAAATAAAAGAAAACAAACAGACATAGCCTAATAGAAATGGTTCAATAGCAGCAACTGTGCACAACAACCGACCCAGTTACCAGTGTAATATCAGCTCAAGACTGCATGTGTAGAACTTTAAAGGAAGCAGTTTGATTTGAAAGAAGAAACGATAAACATCTGTCAGCTGCCAGGGATAGAGGGGCCATGGGAGGGGACGGGCAGTTCCCAAACAACTGAAATGGATGAGTGCATTGGATCAGTAATTGGAGAGACTGGACTTTTGGCCCTGGAGTCTCGAGTGTGACAGGACAGTGAACTGTAAGCACAGAGGAACATCCCACTAAGACCAAACATTCAGGCATCATTTGTAGTAAGTTGTATGAATTCATATTAATTCAAAGATTTGCTGTAAGCACTGTGTGTGTGTATATATATATTTAATTTTTTATTTTTTTTAACTGTTTATAATA
>JAOWBC010000002.1:8025488-8062116 GCA_028566105.1 Hypoplectrus providencianus
TATATTTTTTTTTTTTTTTTTTTAACTGTTTATAACATCTAATATAAAGCAAAGTATAAACTGGTTCGATTCAAACTATAGATAATGTATTTGATAAGATTGCTGTCTGAGTGTAAGGGACCATGGAGAAAAAAGGATGCATAATAACACTTTGGCAAAGATAATCAAGCTGCTCTGGAGGTTTGATATGGTATTGGTATGGTAATATCATTGTACAAGATTTTTATTGGACATGCTAATGGTCCTCACATGTGCATGATATAAGAACAATATTTAATTATGCAACGGCTGTTATGAATCTCACACTACATACAGTCTCTTTCTCTGTCTTTCTCTCTTGCTTGCTTCACGGCACTGTTGCAGCTTATCAAAAGATAAGTAACAACATATGAGCATATGTTCTGACCGGGGTTTACAAAGTTTTTATTTTGATGGCCAGAATGACCATAAATATAACCTCACATATATTTTAAATTTTCATATAAAAGTTTATAACACTGAGGGACACAGCAGAGATATTTGACAACTTGGGAACAGGGATGCACTAGTGCGTCTCTAAGATAGAAGCAGCGACATTTGACGATGAACGCGTTTTGGTTTTACGTGCAGCTGCTCCTTATCTGTGTCTTCTGCTCCAACAGTGTGCCGCGTTGTTGGCATGTCAAGCAAGGGTTAGGTTTACAGCCTTCACACAGCTCAGAAACACATTAACCAGACAAATGCAAACCAAATTCCAACCAAACCAAACAGCTTAGGTTCGAAAGCACTCCCAAAAGAGAAAAATCCAACAATTAGTAAGATTATTTTTATTATTTATTATTGTTGATTATTTATATTTCCCAAAGCCTAGGTACACATTATTAACTACTTTAATTTTGAATATGCATTCAGTAAAAACAACAGTGATTAGATTGACCATGCCATTCCACCTTTAAAAGCTGATGTTGCTTAAGCAGATTATTTTTGTGTTTGGCTGATATCTGAGCTGTGGGAAAAACTTTCCCCCAGTACCTGTTCCCTCAGTCCTCTATGTTATTAGTATCACATCGTTCACCTCGTCTGCCACAGCTCAGCAGTAGATTTATATCCTTGGTTTAGTGCTCAGGCCTTCTCAGGTGAGTGAAGGTATAGGCTATAGTCTTAGTAGTGGAGGCAGTAAGCAAGAGAAATAATGGACTGGAAATGGTTTTCTGCATCAGATCATGAGTGATGGCACTTATTCACTGGAGAGACAGGCCCCCACAGTGGCTTTCATACTAATTGTTTTTGTGTTTTGGTTGAAATCTTAGAAAAGTTTTAGACCGAAACAGCAAAGCCATTATTCTAAATTTCCAGAGTGATCTAAAGGAATGTCTAATGGCTCATTTCCACTGCATGGTTCGGCCCTCCTTACTTTTGGTACTTTTCTTTTTGTAATTTAATTTTTTCAGTGCACATCATACACTTTCAGTGTAGGCAGCATTCTGACCTGATGACCAGAACAGCATCACCTGAAAGTGCCCTGGCAGCATCTTTAACATGACGCTCTCTGACTCTGATGGAGAATGTGCATGGATAATTAACTGACTATTAAGAGATGGCCAGTAGTCTGGAGAGTTTTACATTGGAGCTACAGTAAATAAACATACTGCATGTTAGTACAAAGAAGCAAACATGCATGCCCAGTTCTCACCCATCCCCATGAGGGCTATGCTGTTTTCACTTCAACAGAACATCCTGATGGACAAGACCAGGAACAAGCCAAATTTGGAGAAAATCATAGACAAGTCTAATTGAACATTAAAACAAATACCACGGTGTTGCAGCTTATGTACTTTTGTTTCAAAGTGACTTTTCATATTTGCAAAGCACATTCCAGTACTCATCTGTAGTGTATGAGAAATTCCTGTAAAGGCTCCAGTGTATGTTCTCTCTTTTTAATTGTGTAAACAAGGCATTTGTATTGACTTGTATTGAAAGAGCTGGAGTAGAGGTGATGGTCGATTTGTATAAGCCAAGTTAGAGGGAAAAACAAATACTCTATCTGAAGTGTTATTAAACATGCTCATCCTTTTTTTAATTCCAGTACATAAAATCAAAAGAGGTCATTTTCCAAGCTAATTTGCATTAGAAATAGCATGCTTGCATATACAGTCTTGAAACCCAGGGCCTTGTGCACCCTTAGGGCTTGCACATACAGTGAATGTGTTATGTGGTAATGCATGAAACAAAGCCCTTCTCTTGTGACCTTATCACCTTGCTCCGATTTCTGAGCTTTGCTGAAGCCCATCGGAACAGTAATGTGTAATTATCTCAACAAGTCTCCTCTTCAGTTGGATGTTTTTATTTAGAAGCAAAATGGCTGGGAGGGGATGCACATGTTGAAACTTAAAGGAACCTGTAATATTGCACTGAAGACTTTGTACAGATGATTTTTCTATTGTCTTCTAGGAAACATGATTATGTTTTTAACAATACAATCAACCAAACAACAAACGACAGGTAAAAATGCTTACATATCTTGTGTTTTGCTCCAGGGTGTGAGGACATTTTTGGGCATTGATTTACAGCACCCAGTTTCCATTTTATTACACAGGCATCACTGTGGGTGGGCACCTAGCTGAAGCAAATCTCAAAGGCCACTATGAATTGATGCTTTAGATGGCTAACAAGCGTGAGGTCGCAGGGAAGGCAAGCTGGTCTGCAGGGCAGGTGAGGTGCCGGGGGGGCAAGAGCTGAAAAGATTCACAAACATCTGCACAAAAACTTTCCTATAAATATCCTATTTTGGTCGCAGACTGAGCAGTCATCCTGCTTGGATTTAAAATGGTCTGGATCTCATCTTAGACTAAAATTGTCTTGTGTGGCCCCTCCTTGGCTTCTTCCGTGTCAGCTGTGTGGAAGCTGCAGACTCTGCAATACAGTCATGTCTTTGATTCTCTCACATCAGACTGTCATCCATCAACACATGAACAGGGAAGAGAGAGGGTAATTTGTCGCTGATTAACTGTGATCAAAGTTAGCTTTAAAAAAACAGTCGATGATGATCTGACAGCAGGGGTGGACCGGCCATCTGGAGTAGTGGGATTTCCTCTGTTGGCTGCTTGACCTGTGGGGTTGACAGTGAATCTGGCAACACTGACACAAACAGAAAGCTGTCACAAAGTGTTTGATAGTCCTGCGTCAGCCTGGTGGGTGGGCTTCATAAATTCCATCTCTTTTCCCTTACTCCTTTGGCCCTGATTCCACTTTTTATATTAGTATCGGGAGTTAACACTTTACAAGAGTTAGCTCTCTTCACACAGTTTATAATGAACTAGCTTAAATTCTGGAGTTGTAAGAGCACCCAAAACTGAACTAGTTCATGCTATTTTTTTCTTTTTTGGGTGGTCAGACTTTTTTCAGACCTTTTTTTCAAAGCCATCCAATTAATATTGATCAATTGTGAATACATACTCATCTGTGTCCATTAAACCTTTCTATAAATTACTACAAGCATTTTGCTGACTTGCTAACTTGGTCACTCATAAAAACTGGAAATAAAACTGTATCCCTAATTCTAACCACATATCACCTTAACAGCAGAGAATCATTATTAGACATGGGGTAAAGACTTCAATTCAGCACCGGCATACAGGATGTTGTAAGTCCTCAAGTGCTGCCTTGAAGCACAATGCATCATAACAGTTAAAGACGCTCATGTTCATCACTTCATTACACACATGCACGCACGCATGCACACACACGCACACACACACGCACACACACACTGATGCATTCAGATGAGTATTTTCAATGATCAAATCCAAAACACTTCTGATGAACCATTGATCCTGTACATCATAATAAATGTTAAAGAACAATGGTTATAAAGCATTTAATAAAAACATTGTTAGAGTCAGGGGCTCCTAAAGTCTCCCACGCTCTGCACAGTTCTTGTTCCTATAGCTGTTTCTATGTAAAAAAGAAAAAAAAGGAAAGAAAGAAAAAGGAAAAAAAAAACAGGCAAAAATATGTTTTTTTGTTTGTTTGTTTGTTTGTTTGTTTTGAAAGAATAAGAGCCCAAAATGCAATTAGAAATGCTGGACTAAGTGAACGATGGCAAACTGGAAACCCTGTGATCCATCAATTTACGAGTCTAGGCAATTTATTTCAAAACTTATGTGAGTGTATGTTGCTTACTGAAACATCTCATCCTGTTCCTGTTTAGAACCTGCATCTTTTTACTATTATAATCTTGGTTGCTTAACTGTTACTGTATCCTGAAGTTGAACTGAGGTTATATAAAGTACATAAGTTCATAATTTCATCAGCTACACAAAGCTAAATATCATTCAATACCAACAGTTGAAAAGTAGACCCTGCTGTGTCAGAGCAGCGGTGCTTTGTGTCATCAGTACCATCCACCAAGAGCCTCTTTGAACACTAGTTTTATAAAACTGGGCTCAACTCAGTGATGAATCTCTCCACAATGTAATCTGCATTGTTGAAGGTAACGCCCTAAAAATTTGGATGGATCTAAATTGGCTGTCATTGTTCATTAAATCACTGTGAAAGTGATTGCAACACTGTTGTTTGCCCCTGTCATTGTCCATACAGTTGTGGTGTGGACTCTTTCATCAGCTTGAGTCAGGATGACTTTTAAACAATATTATTAGAGGTTTTCTATGTGGGTTACCCTTAAATTGATCCTTTATCAGCAAGTGAAAATCCAGGTATAACATGTTGTTCTTTACAGCTACGTAGCAAAAACAACCACAGCAGCTGCAGTCATGCTGCATGCATTGAGCCACAGCGCTGCTGTGCACTCAAAATCACTGCAAGCTAAAATCACAGGAAAGGTACTTACACAGATGTGTCTGGTCTGCTCTGACACAAGGACAAGCTACATAATCTGCATTGTGTGAGTTGAAGGGAACAAGGACAGTGTTCTCTTGACAACTGTGAGGTTTAGTCTGTCCTTCCAGCTTTCCAGTTTAAAAGAAGAAACTATTTCAATACAGAAACTTGAAATTACACTGTTCTACCTGATACTCCAGCAAGTCTAACCTATTTCCTACGTCCAAGCAATGTATATGAAGTAAAATACATTTTATTTTACTATTTACCATTTTATTTTACTATTTATTATTTTTATGCAATTTTGAGAAATCAAAAATGGTCAAATTCAGCAACAAATTTGTTTGAACTGAATTAAATTAAGTTACATTATTTATTAAAGACAACAAAGTCTAAAGAGGACCACAACTCAGACACTGTGTGACCGCATGGATTCTCATTGTTTTCCCTTTCTGGTCAATGTGTACAACATAACTTTTAGTTCTCTCCAGAGCTTTTGGGCTAATGGGGATTTTGCATTGTGAGAACTTCATCATCCCCTAGATTTGCCCCAACCTTTGACCTCTGTCACTTTGTCACATGTTTACATAAGTCAAATGTGAGGGAGTACATTAGGCCAGAAATGTCCATCTGTCACCACACACCTCCCATGTTCACAGCCTTATTTACAGTCATCCCCCACAACCCTTGATTGATGGCAGCCATCTCATTAATGCCACAGCAGTCCAAGGCCTTCTAACATGTCCGATCAGCACGTCCTCCCTCAGTCAGGCTGCTGCACTGCAATTAAACGTCCCCTGGAAACCAACTGTACTCCAGAGAAAGAGAAGTGTGCCATAGCTATTTCTTTGATATTGTTTGAGAAAGAAGAGAAAATGTACTGCAGCTAGTGGGAAATGGGGGAAAAAGGAGAGAGGTTAGAACAAGGGGTGTTGGTGTGACGTGAATGATTTACTAGTGTAGCTGGACACTTAATAATTACTTAACACACACACACATAGATCACCTTTACAGTATTTCTGTCAGGCGACGGCGCGAGAATGGAAATGATACGTGATTGATACCAGGAAGCATAGGCACGGCCCAGGGGGAAAGCAGTGCAAGGTCTTACTTATAAAAACATCAATCAGAGAGCATGGTCTGTGAAGCCATGGGTTGTGAAACACCAGAGGTCCCCCACCCCCACTCTTTACACCGAGAACAAGACTTGCCTCAGAGGGAAGTAGGGTTCCTTTTGCTCGGTTAATGAAGACACTGACGCTGTGCATGGCTGCTACATACAGAAGAAACATATCACAGGGCTGTCATCATACAACCCAGAACACGACCTTTACTGTGTTCAGGAGCTGCAAAACAAAAAAACATGCAGCACGCCATGGAGTCAGCCATATACTATAGGGTCACAATATTAAAATTAACATTAATGCTGCTCTGCACGTGGAATAATGAAGATAAGTGACGATGGTTTTGTAGATTAGTCTTTGCACTATCCTAATGCTTACTGTGGCTCCACCAAACACATTTTATCTCAATTGTAGGGGGGGAGGCAGTTCATTAGGTCTATTTCAAATGGGACTGGACTAAAATAAAACCTACACTGAACCAAACAAGTACTATAATCACATTCTAGTCACATTAAGCACACATATATACTACACAAGATGTAGACCCACAAGAAAATTACTTTTAAAAACCTGAGATTCCCCACTGTTAACTTGGTGGGTATAATTCATAGTCTGATGCTGGGAACTTACCAACAATAAGGTAGAAACTCACTCTGCTAAAGTGAATTAAGTAGCAGTATATAGTTATAAAACATCTTTGGGTGGTGAGGGTTTTTTGAGGTAAACTGCATTTGGATAATTTCAATTATCTCTTAAGTTAATAATATTACAAGTATAGGTTTGATAAGGTTCCTTCTTTTTGAAGAATCATTTTGATTAGACACCTATACAGCCTAGACAGTTTGAATTAAACTGGGCTCATAAAATTGGCTTGTCATTTGAGAACTAACCCAGCGCCGCCTCAAGTCACGAAACCCTGTGTTTTGTGTTTCTCTGTACAACTGTTTACCGGGCCACTATTCTGCTCATTATTTTTACCCTTAGAAAGGTCATTTGTCAAGCCTCTTTTAATTGGGTTATTTTTCATTGGACAAACACAGCCCTCTGGAGAGTATTTCATTTAAAATGTTGATAAGCACCTGATTGTTTCTGTGTCTGTCATCTGCATGATGTTATGTTATAACACGGGGGCAGTGGTGATCTAGGTGGTTTGGAAATAAGCTAATTAGCATTTTATGCTCCGATGCAGATAAAATTGACATGTTTCTTTTGCAAAATAAACCTGTGGTGGGGCCATATTATTGTCAATGTGTTTCTTTATAAATATGAACTCTTAATAATGAGCGAAATTCAACAGCAGTGTTTTTGCCATCTGTGAAGACATTTGTGGAGTTCTTTTTAATAGTTTGTTTTTCTTTTATTCTGCATTGGCCATTTCATTCGAGACTTCCTTGAAGGAAAAGTGAAAGCACTTCAGTTTCCCCCTGCTACCTATTTGCATTGCATTATGGTGCAGGTGCAGTGGCTAGGGAAGGGTCTGGAACCATGCTAATGAACAACCTTGTTTTAATTAACTTCAAGTTAAAATGGCGTGAAATTGAAAATGATTATTGCCAAAGTAAACATGCCTAATTAGGATATAAGGGGTGTAAGTAAATTATTTGATAACTATTGTTTATTTGGAGCTGTGCATCACCTGGTTTGAGTAAGGAATTAATCTCCACCGTGCAGACTGAATGCACGATGGCAGACAATCTCATTTTCTATAAGTGGTAAAATTATCAGTACGGCTGTTCAGTAATTTAAAGCTCTTTTACACTTCAGCTTCCTAATGCATATTTTGCTCCTAATGACTGTAAAATGTTGTGAAAAAGCGAACCCAGCAGAGAGGCCTGCCAGATTGGCCTATCTGCCCAAATAACTGACATTAGATAATCAATAGTATAAGTCAATTTAAAAGCACTGTGTATGAATTCTGTATTGTGCACTTGTCAGTGTGTCTACAGTCATGTTCAACAGGAGAACCCAATAGGAGAATTTGTGCAGTGTTTCTGTGTGTCCTTGGCTTTGGAAATCATAACTAAAAGACTAAATATTAAGAATAGTTCTTAAATTGAAGATTCATTCCGAGCTTGTATAAAAGTCTCAAGGCCTTGGCTAAACAATTCTTTCATATTTCAATCAGTGCAGCTCAGCAGAACAGGAAGAGAGACTGGCACTGACGGGAAGGAATCTGCCATTGGGTGATGAATGAGCCTGTCAGATTAGGGACAATTTGATCATGTCTGTTGACTCCAAGTTTAATTTCACTGATCGCATCATAAGCAGCGATGCATGTACAGACATATGCTCACTCATTATGTTTTGGATTGGCATGTCCCTCCCATAGAACGGAAGTGTTTCCACCTCCACTGTACAGAAAAGAAGCCCTATATCCCAGTTACGTGGCCGCTTTCATCGTCCACTAGTGACGTCATTTGGAGCCAGAATTTTCACAATGGTGATCTATCTGGCGGTGAAGCTGGGTTATCAAGATCTGCCCATTCACTGCCTGGGCCATGCACAGCTTTCAGTGACAGCGTTACACCTCCTTTATATTATCAAACATATAAATTCAAGAATTGATTGACAAAGGACACTTGAACACTATTTACCGACAAAAATAATCTTTGGAATAAACTATAAAGTTTTAGTTTGGCTTGTCCCAGCTACTAACAGAGAGGGAGCGGAATTTATGAGCTATACTGCAGAGAGCCACTTGTGGCAAGGGATAGGTTTTGGCTTAACTTCATCTCATCCAGGGTCTACAGTCCATCCTTGCTTCTTAGTTTTTTTCCAATTCTGACCACAGTTTGCATTGACATGACAGTGGTGTTAATTTTAGCAGCTATTTTTAGATTTAAGACTCAGGGATTTATTTCTTTTGCTGAGGTCTGGTGATTTCAATATTGCATGTGCTGGTCAGTGATTTTAATCCTGTCCGGAAAACAGCAACTGAAAAATCCTTCCATGCACATTTTGTGCTTTTCATGTCTTAAACCATGACTCATTCCCAGCTTAATTTAGAATAGGTTTTGTTGAAATGTTTAAAAAAAATGTCCAATGTAAAGGGGAATTAATAAAATCTTGTGGATATTATCTGTGCCAGATTCAGTTGTATTGCAGACCCTTTTATTCATTTTTTTAAAGACATATTATTGAAAAACAACAGAACTGAAAAGGGTTGATATTATCATTATCACCTGAAAAAAATATAGATACATCCAGGTCCACTTTTATGTGGAATTTTTTTTTAACTAGCAGATAGAAATTGTAAGCCTTTGCAAGAAACCTACTGTAACACAGTTGCAGCTCAGATAATTAGCCGAAGACAGTCTCAATATAAATAGGCATAACAGGCCATGAATTGCAAAAAGAAGTGGAATTAAAGAGCATAACACACTTAAAAAGGGAAATAAAAAGGAAGAACAAGTGGCACCAGTAAATAGTGATCTCTAACAGCAGCAGTTTTTTTCAGCTTGGCAGTTAGTCACTTGGCAGAAGTGGGCACTTACTGCTACGGGACTTTTCACAGCTTAAAACTCCTCTGAGTAGCTATAGCTCACTGTAGTTGGCACACTTTATTATTCAAGCATTCTGAATTAGCTCTTCACCCACCAAACACAGTCATCTGGACACGATACCATTTTAGTCTTTGTGATACGACATGATACTTTGAAGCCATGCTGCAGTGAAAATGATCTGATTCTGTCAGTAATGTAAAAAGTGAGGCTGTGATGTGAAAATTCATTCAAGTAATGATACATGAACCCAGCATTAATTCAGTAAAGAGTATTTTAAATCTCAACACTTCAGCCAACCACTATTTGTCCAGTTTTATCTTAACTGTAATTAAAGATAAAAGGATCAATAAAAAGCAATATAAGTGCACCGGCCCTTTGCAACATTTCACCAAATTCCAGTGGTGCTAGAAGGCTAGCCTCAGGCAATTCTTGGCACCTTTGCATGCTAAAGATTGGTGCAGACAGTCTCTCCTACACCACCTATGAACAACCAATTTAAAATGTGCACAACATTATAGAATAAGTTTTTCAGCACTACAGTTTCATCCTATCAGTCAGGCAGTACATACATACAACATTTTAAAAATGTTACACTGATGCTTGTATTCATGTATTACATCTCAAGATGCTTTCTGGAAGAACAGCAGCTTCCAGTTCAGACAGAGGGTGTTGTAATGTTGGACCTTGGGCCTCTGCATGCATTTTACCATAATGTTATGCTAAAATAATATTGTTTAGACACACATTTTGCTGCCTTTTTGTCTGTTTCTTAATGTGAAAAAAAATGCCCTTTGGACTTTTAGATTGTTGATCAAAAAAAGAATAAGCAATTTTAAAAAATCAACATTGGCTCTAGAGACTTGTAATCACAGGCTGTCATGTGTTTTTTAGAGCAATTATATAAATAGATAGCACACAAATTAATCAAAATTTAAGAGTATACATGTTTGTTGCAACCATTGTTTGGACTTTTATAAAAGATCCATTTTTCATCAGTGCCATTTTGATAATGTGTTGGTTGAAATATAGTAGTTTCTATACAGAAACACTATCTATAGCAGTCATGGATTGAGAAGGTAATAAATCACTAAAAATGGATGGCCAGGGACTGTTTTAACATTTTGTAAAAGCAAGTCTACTTTCAAAAATAATGCCCATAGAGTTGAGGCAAGCAGTGGCTCTTATAAGGTCTGCTAAACCAGGGCTTTTCTCTGAAAATGTTGAGAACACTGATCACTGTTTAGATAACTAAGTAGTTTTTATTGATTACATTAAATTCTTATCAGTGTTAACAAGCATGATTGGAGTGTCCCTGCCCATCAACAAAAAGAGGGGGGGAAAGTTCACCATGTAAGGTGGGCGGCATGGTGGGGCAGTGGTCAGCATTGTTGAATGTGAGCTGTTTCTGTTTGTCAGCCCTCATACCAAATGTATGCAACTCCAAGAATGTTGTGGGCACCCACTATGCAGAAAAATTCAAGAAAAGCCGAAGTTTTCTGTGATTTGGTAGTTTTCACCTTATGTTGTCGCTCATTTCTTAGTATGCCTCATTATGTGAATAAGTCCAGTGCATTGCAAAGGCATCTTTGAAATATTTGCCAGCCTTAGCTTACTCCTTTGTCATTGAACATCAATCCCAAATGCATAATGTTTGAAATTACATTAAATATTTTCTTAATAAAACATAAATAATAAAATAATGACAAACTTCCCAGGGTCTAACTTAAGTGGTCTAGTTTTCCAGCTGACAATGGCGTAATATAATTGTGTTGAATTAATTCTGATAGGTATTTAGAGGGAGCTATTTGACAGAAGGAAGGCCAAATACATTTTTTTTTCTCTCCGCACTCATGTGTTTTAGTGTAATATCCTTGCATCAGCATGCATTAGTACAACCTTATACCATGACCATGTGGAATAGCACAAAAATAGGCTGTAAAATAGACAGCACTTAGAAGACAACAGAAGGAAAAGATGTTGATAGATAAAAAGCTGGATTAGACTCCTTTTTGCAGGAGTAATTTTACCAGAAAATTGCTGTGCTGAAAATATTTGTCCTGTTTGTGCTCCATCTTCAATTGTTGACCTGACAGCTTGCCTGAATCCAAGTAAAAGCAACACTTTGAGTTCTTTAGATGGGTTTTGTCAAGAAATGATGCATGTCCTTTCTCGGTCCATTCCAGTCAGTGACGTCCTTTGCTAACAGTAGGTTGTTGTTGACTGTTCATACACTCTTCAAAATTCTTGTGCATCTGGTCTTCACAAAATAAGCACATTACAATCCCCAGCTGCTGGGGAATGCAGCAATCACAGCCAAGGCGATGGAAACATGCCATTGGGAGCAGCCCAAAGAAAAACATATACTGTGCTCTGAAATTCAGAATAGCTGTGTATGATTTCAGAAAATACAGCTCAGGGACAGTCACATTTTATTAGCATCATGCAGAGCACTTCTGTCTGTTGAGAGAGGCTGTCTGTCGCAGTATAATATGATGAAATACTATGAAGTTTTTTTTATCTGTTTATTTGGCTTTTGTCACATTTGCAAAGCGTACACACAGTAAAATGAATATCGAGACCTGTGGTAAAAGGAAAACCACTACACTCCATCTTCTCTCACACTTCTCACTTTACCTCCTACTAACTCAGCTCACTCCAAACAACACAACCCTTCATCAAATTCATCATTTGAGCTGTCTTTGGTCTGGCCAGGTGCCTTAACAGAAAATAAATGAATCCCTGATATCTTGACAAAATACTGCATTGATCATTTACTGGGAGCTAATTAAGAGTGAGTTTTATTCTCTAATAAGAACTAGTGGGCATACTTTTAATTAAAAAGTAAAGGATTTTTCATTTAAAAAGTCTCACCTTGTTATCCTGAATTGTTGTGATGGGGAGAGTCTTCAGTAAAGCTTCAAAAATAATCCCTCTCAATCATCACGTATGACCCTCTAGAAATGTGTTATGGAATCTATATCTGTAGAAATCCTTCCCTCTGCTTCCATTGTCTCCTGACACCCACTGGGCACAAAGGCACACATTTAGTGCACATAGCACCAGACAAAAACACAGATATACTGTCTCATATGCTGGGCAGGCAAACTTTGTACCGGAAGAAGTATGAATACTGGATCATATGATGATGATGATGATGATGATGATGATGATTATTATTATAACAAAAATTTATAAAAATTATCCAGAATGTCATCAGATATTTGATCAGCTTGTTTCAGACAAACCATGCTATTACTTAAAGAGGAGGTTCTGTTGCCAGATAATATGATATAGTTTGTGCGCAAACACTGTAATCACTGAGTGCATCATATGTATCCACAACTTCAAATTAAATTATACAAAGAAATGTTTAATAATTTTAACAGGTTGATAGTTTTATTTAATTTGCAGATCTTTCAACCTGCCATAAGTCTACTTTTTGCACCATATAATGGAAAATCTGTCACACATCGACAGCAGTACGCAAACTTCTTTACCCACTATCTGCAGTGCCTGAGTCACATCAATTAATGTAATGAATAAATATGAAAAGCCAGACAACTCTCATCTGCTAATAGTTTAATGCTGTGCTTTCCTACCAAAGGTATCAATCTGCGTCCTTATTCAGACATGAGTGTCTAACTGGTAGCTGCCACCAAGTTGCACAATACATGACCTTCATGGCTCATTTTGTTATTCAGTGAAGCCTTCTAGCTTTCATTCACATGTCTTTAAACGAATGCCGCCCTTTTCTTTTAGGGGCACAATTTAAGAATTTCTTTGACTGCATCATCTTCTTTCTTTATTCTTAAAATGCATAAACCCACCTTCTTTCTAAATATTGTTTTGTGCTTGTTTGTCTTTTAATCGTCTTCTTTTATAAAAATGAACAGAAAAACATTTCCGCATCGACTCAATACTTGCCCTCTAAATGGGTGAAGCATTCTCTCGGCAATTAAGCACTGAGTGATGGGCTTACATATGAGACTGCAGGGTTTCAAGAGGTTAACCTGGGAGAAGTCAGTTCATTTTTCGCACTGCAACGCTGTTTGATAATCAGCGGATGTTTTCAGAGCTCAACTCAACGAAGGGCAGATCTCTGTGGAGAATGCTCCAATTTAAACGAAAGAACAAAGTACTGGCAAAAGAAGGGAGAGAAGCTACTCCAGTGCAGTAAAATGTGACAGTGGGAGATTTCAATTTTTTGTTTATTTTCAGAGTCACGAAAGGCACTTTTTAAACTCATGAAATGACATCATTTAAATAAGTGAGCAAAGTCACTTTCAAATATATGAAATCTCCTAAAGGATGCTTTATTTTCTGAGGCTTCCTGACATAAATAGGGCAGCCGTATATAGCAAATGATAAACATTTAATCACTTTCAGTGGCATGTTTAGACACCTAAAGTCGATATAAAAATACAATTTACTACAATAAGTATAGAATTCAGCAAATTAAATAAATTTATACTTTACCTGTGTGGCTATTTCTCATATTACTGCTTGACTCTCCGAAGCTATACTTCGCTGGCATGCCTGCTAGACTCCCATGTTGCTCCAAGAATAATAAGATGATAATCCTTTGATAATGAGACAATGTTGGGCACAGAAGTAGAAAGCATACAAACCTTTTTCTTGATGTGGAATGAATGCCATGCCATAGTTATCATCAAAATATGACAACATACTGAGCCTACAGATCTTATGGTTTAAGAAGTTTCTATTTTACATATGAAAGATTTACCTTTTATCTGAACACAAAGAAAACCTATAGAGCGTTTTTTAAAAAACAGATTTTTTTCCCCTGAAATCTTCAAAACGTGGGGATGATATTATATGTTCCTCACATTTTACATCAGCAGATGCAATCTGTTAGTTATTACAGTCCATTGCAACATCAACTGATCAAAATGTGTAATATTCCCACCTGAATTGATAGAATACTTTAGAAGTCTATATCCCTAAATTAGACATAAGGCAGTGGAGTTGGTCTAAACTATACATAATGTTTGTAACTGTTTGTTTGGCTGTGTGCATCTCTTAGTCAGCATAGAGTTTGCCATAAATAGTAGAGTAAAAAACAGCCTGTTGGGTGACGCAATGAAAAGGAGGCAATGTGTTTTGTAACTGAAAGTTGCAAGATCAATTGTCTTTTCGTTCTTATAAAGGCCCTTCTTGCAGTGTGTTCTGCACTGTTGGCACTGGTCTGGCCCTTATCTCTGGCTTTTTGGCCAATTGAGCTTGAGAGAAATAGCTCTGATTGCCTCTTCAGCTTAACAGAATCAGTGCACCAGAAGAAATGGTAGTGAGGAAGCAAGAACATGACTAAAGTTAAGAGGGCACACACAGAAGGTGCTTCTCATTTTTCATCTTCATCTTATCTGCTCATTTTAATACAGTAATATTTCACAACAACATGGCCATCTGGGATGCATGAACTGAAGACAGAGCAAGAGCAGAGTGAAAACAGCAGAAGACACTGCTTTGTTTCATGTATGTTTCATAATATCAGTTTATATATCTGCCTTTCATAACTCCCCTTTTGATTTACAAGCACAGACTACTGGCACCTGCCAAAGTCCAAATGGTGTGTTCAAGCACACTTTGGCCCAGTCATATGCTGTCTAAGTGACCCAACATCAACCTTGATCCCTGCTAGATCAATATTGTTGTGTTGTGTCTGGGCCTTAACATTGTGAATACTACAACCTTCCCTGAGCAAATATACATATGTATTTTTTGGCCTTGATTAATTAAAACATGGTGAAGTTCAGACATTTGCTTTTATTTTTTTATTTTCATTTTAGTTTTATTTAGATTGGAGCTGTATTTTTTATTGAAGTAAGTGTTGTTATATAAAAGTACAATGTTTAAGATAAAGGTTAAGTTTGAACAATGTGTCCATACAGTATGTAAACATATCACAGAAAACAATACAAAGTCACACAAAGCTGTGGAACATAGAGTTTTCTGTTTATCACAACAAACATTTCCTACAATATATCAAGATTTCAGGAAAGAAATACCATCCATTATTTTGGTGTACTCAGTGTAATCATTTCCTTCTTTAACACTTTAACACTGTCTGCAAAAAAGAAAACAATATTGTAACTGTGAGACCATCACTGTTGTGACGTTGTTTTCATCATGGTTGTCCTCAATCTTTATCAATTTTCTTTACATTATAAAGTAAAATCTAAAACCATACCACTGCCACTGCCAAACCCATTAGCACCATACAATAGCTGCTGCTGATGTGTTCAAATCAATGACTCCAGAAACACAGTGAGGAAACAAATCAATTATTGTTTAAACACGGGGCGCTGAAGTCCAGGAATCAATAGATGAGATGTATTACATTGCAGACGCTCTTTAAAGCTCTGAGAATCATTTTCATTTATTTTTTCCCTTTGGACAGCAAAATATCACATAGAGCTCTTTGTCATCTGTGACCCAATTAGAATCACTGGGGGCATAATGTTATTACAGCCATTAGCCAAAGTGAACCTCACAAATCAAAAATCTTACTCAGTAAAAGAGAAAATCTGTTCGTGCCATGTATTGAGATATCATCACTGTCACACTACTAGTCACTGTGGAGTAGGTAAATATGATCTCTTCTGTTTTCTGGTCAACAATATTTGTCGTAATGTGTCCAAAATTGTCAATGAGATTTGTGTCTGGTATTTCATTTATGCTATACTGCTATTTTGTATCTCTTTCAACCAAAAATAGTCATTACTTTTGTTACTCAAAATACCCTCTTTATGCTTAAGTGGAGTTGACTCCAGACATTGCCATACTTTCAGGGCTATAAGTTTTTTGTATTTTTCAGGGGTTTTCATATGTTCATTTGCACTCTAACAGTATTCTTGAAAAAGTGTCTCATAGTTTTTAGTCACTCATAAATGTCATGTTGTGATGTGTTTTCCACACATGAATGTTTTTTAGAGAGGCAATGATTGGAAACATCAAAAATACAGGTCCCCTGTCGATCTCAGATGCAAGCCCAACTCGAAGTGTAGTAAATAGTCAGATGCGAGAGACTTTGTGGTTGTCTTAGACAGTGACCTCATTTAGGACCCTAGTGGCCTGAAGGGCAAAAGCTCTTCCTGAGCCTGTCAGTGCTGGTCTAGTGTATCTGGTACAACAACTGGTGTAAGAATCCCTATGGCAGGGTAGATAACTACCTGCTGTCCTGTTTGGTGCTGTTTCTGTACCAGGCAGTAACATTTCCCCATCAGAATACTCATCGTGCTGCAAGAGTAGAATTGCTCAGTATCTGAGAGGATACCTGGATTTTCCTCAAGCACCTGAGGCGACACAGTCTGTGCCTTGTCTTGTACTGAGTTTGTATGCAGTGCCCAGGTCAGGCCCAAAGGGATGTGAACACCGTGATACTTGAACCCTCTCTACCAGGGACTTGTTGGTAATAAGTTAGGCATAGTGCATTCCCCGCTTCTTCCCAAAGTCCACTATCATCTTCTTGGTCATGACGAAATTCAATAGATTTTTTCGCTGGGTCGTCAGCAAGCCTAATGATCAAATCAAATAAAAATAACTAACAGCCTGATGGTTGTAGGGACAAAATATCCTCTGAGTCTCTGTGTCCTACAGGTGAGTGAGAGGATCCTTTCATTGCTGCTCCTCTGGTGAACAAAGATGCTATGCAGGGGATCGTCTGGGCACCTCACAATGGTCTCCAACATCCTGAGTATGCAACTTTCCACCACCTCCTCCTGTGTGTCTGGATTAGCTCCAGGATTAGCACAGAAGCACCCTTTTTGACCAGTGTGTCCAACCGCCTTGCATCTCTGTTTTTGATGCTGCCTCCCCAACAGACTGCAGCATAAAACAATACGCTTGCCACCACAGACTGATAAAACATGATGATGATGATGCAGTTAAAAGTGGCTGAAATGTAGGAAAGCCTTAGAAGATTTGTGTTACTTCATACACAGTCCAACTTTCCTGGTTTCTTGTGCCACTGCACACCTGTCATAGAATGAATGGGGCCAATATCCAGTTCTCTTTATACACCCATGGTACTAACCCACCCTAAACATCTGCTTCAGCCTTTTTGCTTGTTGGCTGCCACTGGCCTCAAAGCAAGCGTAAAAAGTTGTTTAGCTTATTTGCTATAGACGCATAAATACTTGACAAGGAGCTGGGGTGGGCTTGTAATCTGTTATAGTTCTGAGACCGTACCACATGCTTCTGGGATCTCCCTCCTGGACTTGTAGTCCCCACATACTGAGAAATGAGATTAAAAGATAGAATGTTTTTTTCTTTGAACAATTTTTTTTTTCTTTTCCATGTAAGTTTTTGTGCTGTAATGTGCCCACAGTTGAATGGAAAATGGCAGAGGGGTACAGCAAATGGTATATCTAGCTCTCACACCATAGTCAGCTGTGAGCAGCGCCAGAAGGTTTCATGACATCATGTTACAGCACCCATTCTTAGCCTTACTCACCCAGATCTTCATCTCAAATGTGCCATGATCTGCATATACTTGTGGGAACCAGTATTTTTGGCATGTAAAACAATGGTTTATACAATTAAAATACAAATTATTTTTACAAACAAGTCAGGCCTGTTTTCATTCCAGCTGTTAACATTTTACTATGTTGTTTTTTTTTAATACTCAGACTTCTGAACAAACTTGCTGCACTAAAGTATTAAGATTTGCCAGACTAAAGGAATGATCTTAGGGCATCGAAATGAAGAGTTGTGGATTATTGTTAAGAATCTTACTTTGCAGTACAAACCGCCTCCAAGGAAGTATTTCTTATTTTAAAGCCCAGAAAAAATATACAACTAAAATTTAGAGTTTCATATTCTGGATTTCTGGATTGTATCTTTGAAATATGAAGTGATGACATGATGAACTGCCTTTTTTTGTTGTTGCAGTCATTACCCCTTCGTCATGCTGTCACTCAAATAAATTGCGGCAGAATTATCCATGATTGCATTTGAAATTCAAAACAAGGAAAGCTTTTTAAGGCAGGAGGGCTGTTGAGTTGCCAGCAGTTTACTCGGTAATCCAAACTCCATCACAAAGGTCTTATTGGATACTCCTAAATGTACATCTGTATTAAAATGACAGCACACAACAGGGAGCCATCTCCTGTACCCAACTCTTCCTATTAGGACGCATCCAGTAATCTCATTAATTACTTCTCTAAATCACAAGGTTTATGCAGGGGGTCCAGGGTTCATTTTTGATGAATTACACGACATGAAGGAAGACACTCTGGTGATTTTCGCCTTCAGTTCAAGTTTATTTCTTGCTGTGGTTTTCTTGACATCAGCCAGGATGCTCATGGTGTTATTTATCAGAAGTCTGCTACCTGTGATGCCTAGTTCCAAGCAGAACAGCAGGTGATGCAGTTGACACCCTGGAAACTCAGTTGAATCATGCAATGGAGCAGCTGCCCTTCAGCAATTATGGTTATGAAGCCATAAATCAGAGCTTAATAGGATAGAGAGCAGAGTGAAGCTAAAAGACATGTGCTACCTCAGTGGAATTGTCTCTTCATGTATACTGCCAGTTCATTTATTAAAAAGAATTCTTTAAACCTATTTCTTCAAAGTGCAATTTCATTTGACCAGTATTTTTTTTACACAGCTTTTAACTCTTTGACTCTAGACGGACATATTAGAATAAACCACAAATATGGTTCATTCTAATGGTTTAACTGGCATACAAAACAAATTTGACATTCTGGGTTAGCGTGTTTATAGTGGATGAAGTCTTCCGTTCACTGGATTAATATTCACTGCATGCTTTTTATAGCAAACTTAAACATTCTTTATTTACTGTTTCAGAATTTCAGTGGAAGTCTTAATCATGGTGGCAGCACACTTTAAATGAGTAATGCAGTGGTGTGATTACAGTAATGATTTACTCTTTTTATAGCCGCAGCACTATATGGCTCTACTGCATGTCCTGTGAGAGTATTCTTTGGTATATCGCAGTCATTAACGCTAATTAACACAAATTAACAGTTAAATATACTGTATCTGTGGTCTTATCTGCTATTATCGTTAATAATGGATCTTCAGATTCATAATAATAATAATAATAATCTCCAACGGGAATTACTTAACTACAGAGACTCCAGTGCAAAATATTTAAAATATATATTTCGAGTAGAGATTCAATAAATAATTTAAAATATGACACAATGGACCAGTGGTCATAGAGATGTAAAACACCAATGAAATAGACACAGATTTATTGTCTCTTTTGTGGTAATTTTGCATGTATTTATGGTTCATTTGTTGCTCTTCGCAGTTCCTGGTTGTTGACTTTGTGCTCATATTGTGTCTGTGGACAGCCAAAGAACCGGCCTCAGCCAGAAAAACTGGTTCCAGTACTGCACCAACTCATTGATGGTCTTGAACCACAATCAGTTTATACCAGGGGCTGGGGTTAGCATTATTGTCACTCACTAGACCAACTTAAACCTGTATCATTCGTTTAATTTTATTTGTTTAACTGCAATGTGATTAATTTGAGCTAGCATAAACAAAAGAAATGTTTAGTCCCGTCCTGATCTCTAATGTCTCATTCCTACTACATGGTTCAACTCCACTTGACTCTGATGTCACACTTTTGGTACCAGGTACATTTCTAGATTTTGTTTTTCTTTATTGGTTTTGTCACCATGGATAGTGACAACCAAATGGAGGACTTCATCAACTGACAACAAATTGTTTTGCAGACGCTGATTTTTTTCTTTAATCTTAGTGAAATAAATTAATAAACATTGCATTTACCATCAACAGTAGCTTGGCTTTTGAAAAATCGTGTGTGTGAAAGTCTTGTCAGAAGAGAGAATATCCTGTAAGTCACTATTGTAGTCACTATCATTGGACCAATAAGTGGTCTGAAGTGTTTTAACCCAACCTTTTCAGGAATTGCCTGGTAAAATCCAAGGCCCCTTTAACCTGGTCTTTTTGGAAATCCACCGATGTCTTTAGTACTTTTCTAGAAAGACATTAATGATTTTGCCTTTCACATTGCAAAGTTTTCATAACATTCATAGTTCATTCTTCATCTATTTGTACTCATAATAGTTAATAATATGTATTATAATAGTTTTGTGGTTGTTGAATCACATAAACAAAACATGTCATGGTGTGGATGTGAGGTTGGTGGAGGCCTGAGGAGTGGATGCTGGAGCTCCTAGTGCTCTGAGGCACCCGGCTGGCTGTGGAAAGGAGCCCTCTGAGTGGAGGTAGGGATAAACAAAGGTTAATCCTCTCAGACAGGCAGAGGAGAACAGCTCCGGTGTGACAGGTCTCCTGTTCATTCACCAATGCCTCTGCTACCTGGAGGCAAAATCCTCCCTGTCTCCCCATAAAGGCTATTTTCTTAAACATGGATAGACACTTGCTGTGCTTGAGTGAATGGAAATGCAGTGTGGAATTTTGCCCTAGAATTCAGACATTTTGTTCATCTGTCATTTTGCCCACCTAAGGACTTGTTGCAAAATCCCTTATGATATATAAAGTCCATTTAAATTTTAAAATACTTATACTTGACAACCTTAGTGTCAAACTGAAAATATGTTTTTATGTTTTGTTGTAATAAAGATCATAAGTTCCCTGTTATACCCTCTTATTAAATTTAGGCCCTTATGGTTCATTTCTTGTCTGCATCTGTCTTTCTTCCTTTCTTAAAAAAATGCACCAACACACCACAAAGTGTGTATTCATTTGTCAATGATACACAAGGTGCTGATTTTTTTCATTACTCTCTTCATCATGTTCTCCTGTTACTGACGTGATCTGGAGAATGATGCCCAATCACTGGAATTTGGATTTAAACCTAAGGATAATAAGAATTCTTGTTATTAGTATTTGAATACCATAACCCTACCAGAGTTGATGCATATGAACTTATTTTAACCTTCTGCTGAAGAGTAGCTGGTCTGTATACTAAGGAATGGAACCAAACTGTACAGATTGCATTCACACCTGCCTGCATTTACAGAATTGGGCTGTAAATCATCAGACAGCTTTGTGTGGGTTTCTTTAATTTTCTGTTTTCAGCCAGTACAAAAGATTATACATTTGGCTTGTCAAGAGTCTAAGTTTTATTGCAGAAGTGGGGAGCACACATTGATGTTAGGTGTTCTTTAACAACAAAAACAATAGCAAGCCATATACAGTAGAATATCAATGGAGTTATATTAGTTATATATAACCACGTTGTGAAAAAAAAAATCTAACTATGATTTGCCTGAAATGCAAAACTCAAAGATTTCAAAGTGGTTTACCCCAAGCCAGCTGGTGACAATAGGATGTTTATACCCACTACTTTATTGTCTATGACACAGCCTCAACAACAACATTAAACTGCAACTTGTGTGGGACAAAGATAGGATTTTGAAGTGTAAATAAAGCCCTCGGTGGCTTATTGCTGACTTCTTTCTTGCATTACTCCCACAGAAATGTGGCCGGCCTATTTAGTGCCTCGTTGACTCACCCCTAGCAGAACACCTACTGTGCTCTAAAATCTAATCTTGTCTATCAGTCTCCTAATAGACTTTTCTCTGTGGACATTTTGAAATTCATTATGTCTCACCTGTGCTTTTTCTGTTGTGTCAAGTGTAAATGTCTGTCAGGAAAAGACCTAAATAAGGGCTTGTTGATAATCCTTCACTTTACTTGGCTTCCAGTAAAGATTTTAAGTGATGATGATTATCTAAATATATCCCTGTGACAAATTGATTTAGGACATAGAGAAAATGTTGGCCAGCCTTTTCATCAAAATGCAAAGAAGCTGAAAGCTAAAACCCCTGATAGGAATGTCTACGGCCATTGGGGAAATAGGAAAGCTCTGCTCCCTCACCCCTCCAGGGTGGCAGGGGCAGGTCAAGGGCTCTGATTGTCAGTGTTTATTAATGGGCCCTGCAGAGGGGAGTGACAGCAGGGTGATCTCTGTGATGATGATGTCTTATTGCTTTCCATGAGCGCCTCAGGTACATACATATTTATGATGTGCTGCCACCTTGACGCCAGCTAGAAATATCTGTTTAACAGCCAGCCCAGTCGAATGCTTACCAAAGCAGAGCCGGAACAAAACGACCCTTTAGCACTAATAGCGATCGTGCCACATTAACCTTAACAAACCACAGGATGACTTTCCACAATCATTTACGTTTAAAAGGTGGCACACACACAAAAAACGGCTTGTTGTGTGCAGTTTGAACAGGAGAATGAAAACAGCATCATGTTACACTGGAGAAGCCACCGTGACAGTGTCAACCGCACTATAAATCTCCACAGTACCGATGTCAGCACTTCATGTTAATCAGATGGCTTTTTGACCACCAATTGAATTAATTTGAACTAATTTGCAGGACAGATTGATTTGTGACACTACACGTGTACATATTAAATATTAACAGCCAGCACTTCCCCAGGGACAGCTGGGATTTTAAAGGGCAACTCGTATGCAGTCATTTAGTTGATTAATATGGGCCACTCATTTTGAGCAGACAGATTTGTTTTACTTACTTATTCATGTCTTCAAAGAATACAGCTCTCCTCCATCTTATGCCTCTTCTGTTTTTTTCCCCCAGAACTTTGTTGTCATCAGGATTCATTCAGTGAAACAGGATGGTGTCACGCTGCTCTGTTTACTGTCCAGACTGTGACATTCATTTTGTCACAAAGCAGTGGCATATTAATGCAATCAAAGTACTTTATACCAGACAGACACAACAAAGAGGCAAGAAGAACAGTGACTTCCCGTGAAGTAGAGCTCACAGGCTTCTCAGTGTGAATAATGCTCAACAAATTTGGAACAAACACTTAATTGTGAGCATGCATGTGACATTTTAATTTGGAGGGTTCCTTCTTATTCAAGACAACAACTCCAGAGGTTAAAAAAATTAATCGATCAATGTTTTGGATGATTACGATGAAAAGTAACCTGCAGAAATTTTGAAAATTAAGTAAGTCTTTTATCAGTCAAAATCTTCAACTATTTTCATGTTCCAGCTACTCCACGGGCTTCTTCATTCGTTTTTGTATAACTATAAACCAAATCCATCTTTTGCACAATTAGTCTCAGAAAACAAGACATCTGGGGCTATTTTTATTGTATATTTTTCAAACCAAACAATTAATTAATCCAGAAAAATAATAAAGAAACACTAATGATTATAGTTTCTGCCCGACATGACTCAATACTCATTACTAGACTGAGACAAAAGCAAAAGTTGTTCTGAGAATTTTGTGCTGTATGCTGGTGTTTTTCTGGCATTTTTTTGTTTAGTGTGCAGCAGAAATGCACCAGCAGGTCATGTGGATAAATCTCAGGTCAAATAGCTGTTGAAGCAAACTCAGAACTCAGAGCGGCGTCTTTGCTCTGATGGCCCCACAAATCATTCCCCACTTGATCTCATACTCAGGTTTGGTGCTTGTAGCACAAGATTTGATCTGGGCTTTTAAATCAAATGGCCTTTATCTTTCTTACCTCTCCCCTTTTAAACAAACAGAAAATATCTCTCCTCCGCAAACAAGTTGCAGGATATATCCAGTGTGCAGCACGCTGTGATTTGTGATGACAGGAGTTGAATATTACGCTGATACTGTATGGCACTGTAAATCCACAGCCTCATCTCTGCTCCCGCTGTCAAATGTATTCTGAAGTTGTATTTCAGCCATGTCCCCTCAGCACAGAGCCCGCTGAATAGAGAAATAATGAGTGCTGTCTAGAGACAATGTCACTATTATTTTAGATCTCCCAAATCTCTCTCGCTTTTCCCTTCGATGTCCATTTTCTTAGAGGTTTCTCCTCCACCTCGTGTCTTTCCCACATTCTCACTGCATCTCTGTCCCCTCAAACACAGTCACACCACCCACTCTTGTAGTTGATTCACTTGTCTCTTCTCCCCTTTTGTAAGCTGCACTGTTAGGAATTTGTGAGTATGTGCAAAGTGTGCTAAGGCATCTTGGAAGAATGGTTGCAGTTCGTTCCTGTGAGGGTGCTTTAGAGAAAATAGGTGGTAATGACGTATCTAAGAGCATGCTTACCGATTAGACGCATCAGGCCATCTGTTTGGCTGTTATTCATGTGGCTTTGCTACAGTGTGTCACATACTGATTGACACCACAGTTACACCATGCATATAAAACTGCATTAAATGTCTTTATGCACATTTGAAGATCCTGCACCAAATAGCAACAAAGTATCTATTAGAAGAGGGCAGGACTTTTGCTCCACTCCCTGGAGTCAACATTAGATGGCTGTGTTCCTTGGAATTCTTAATTTTTGACCTACCACAAAGTTTGGATACAGTTTAATAGGACATTCCAATCATTTAGAAGGAATGTCAAGAAAAAAATGGTTTTAATGCCTTTCTTCATATTAAATTCAAAATCATGTTCCTTTTCGGTCTGGTAATATTGAAGCTCTGTGTGAAAGAACTCCCATTCCCAAAAATGTACATACATGCAAATCAAACCCTGTGTCTAAAGACTATTGGTCCCTATGGGTGAAGCTCTAAAATACCCAGAACGCAACTCACCAGCAGCTTTGATTCCGTCCCCCATATGTATTTTTATGTGACTATGATAAAAGTTATTCTTCATCCCATCTCTTTCAGATGGATACATTTCAGGGCCAGCACGCGTAGCTTTCTGTCACTATGTGTTTTTCAATACAAGCTGTGGGAGAGCGGAGACATTTTTTAAATCCTCCGCATACTGTAGGAGCATTAATATGAGAATTATTCTATGAATGTAAAAATGTCTACACAAAAAATTCCCATGGCATATTTTTCTTTCTTTTGACAGGGTTGCATTAAAAGTAGTGCAAAGGCAAATAACAACTGCAGCCGCCACCCCTTCCCCACAATGTATCAGTTTCTGAATGGAATGCAATTTGTTAAATACATTAACACCTCAGTGAAGGATCCAATGAGGAAATTCATCATTCTGCCAGATGCTGAAGGAGCACCTGATTACTTCTCTGTTACTTGGAAGGGAGATATTATTTAGTCATGCATCTGGGAAATACTGCCAAATATTCTCACTGAGGAAAACTCCCTATTTTCTCTCCAGTCCCCATTACAGTGTTTATTCAGCATGTGCATTTCCAAATACCACATTCTGAATTGGATGTCTACAGTAGAGAAAACAGTAGTTTTTATCCTGAAATGTTGCCTTTTTATTCGCTATATGTTGTTACAGTATGAAATTATTTACCAGCACAATAGTGAGCTGCAGCCTCAGCTTGTATCACTCACTTGGCAGGGACACAACATTTTCACAGTCTCTTAAATGCTAAATGCCACTTTTAAATGGCTGAGCTGCCAGCCAAAACATAAAGACAATAATAGATTATTCTTCAGAAGTCGGTTCTGATGAGACTAGAGAAATGTATGTTTTGTTAGAATCTTTGTATGAAGATTTATTGGGTCCATGCAGCCTGTTATATTTGAAGACAGATTCTATGTTGCAGGTTTTTAAATACTGTGGATTCAAATAATCAGAAAAAGATATAAAGAAATGTTCTTTTTAAGTTTCATTTGTTGATCCACAACCCAAAGAACACATTAGACTTTGTCAAATATATGAAAATAAACTGGATTTTGCCTCAATAAGCTCTCCCACAAACAATCAGGAGGATTTCCCCTGATACACTATATGAAAGTGACTTTGAGTGATATCATTCACAGGCACAAACAAAGGTAATTTAGTTCCTGCCTTATTTTGCTTGTTTTAGTGTAACCCAAGGCTATTTAGAATGGATCTATCCAAGTCCCCTAACTTAATCTGCCATTTATAGGCTGAGTGGTGGGGGGTGAGGACAGGGATCGAGCTCTGTGATTGGACAAAAAAGTAACCAAGGAAACCATACTGCTTTAAGTGTTGTAAATTGGTTAAAACTCGTTTATCCGTAATGCGAGTTGCGAGATGGGTGAGGTAAACATGATCAATCAGCAACTGTGTCACAACTCAATTTGTTTAGACAGCGGGCTCTGTTCCTACGATTGCTGCGTTCGCCAATGTGTTTTCAGGATGTTTTCACAAGACTGCTCGACTTCTGTATGGAAATTTGGAACATAATTAAGGAAAGCATTTCAAAGGTAGCCTCATAAATAATGCAAATTCTGTGTTAAATGTCCCTGACAGCCAATGCTGGCGCTGCAGAACGTGAACCTCAAGAAAGGCTGAGCTGGTCTATCTGGTCATCAGGTGCCTCCCTTGGAGTGCTATAAATTGACAGAAATGGGAGACAGTGCAGAATAGATGAGATAGCTCAAATGAGTAACACTCCCTATTAATAACATTCTTAACGTGACACAGTGAGACTCCAAATTGGGACATAAAGAGACAGTGCAACACAAAACATGCAAGGCTTAGCCAAAAACTGTTTTTACATTGTACTGCCTGAAAGCAAAACTGGAGCCTTTCAGAATTATTACTTTACATTTCAGGTGCATTGATAAACCAGATATGTGCCACTAATACCGATTCCCTCAGTGATTGATGTACTATAGTAAAATCAGTGCTCCCACCTATGTTCCTCAGGATATAAAAAATGTGTTCCTTTTCTGTCAGGTAATATTGAAATTCTGTGTGAAACAACTCATGGAAATAACGTAGCAGTTTGCAAAAATGTAAATCAATTGCATGAAAAAATGCCCTGTGTCTAAAGACCATTATTCCCTGTGGGTGAAGCTTCACAAATCTAGGATGCAACTCACCAGCAGCCTCTATTCCAATTCCCCAAAGAAATCCCCAAAAATTTAAAACCAGTGGTTTGTGCAAGGATATTGTTATTGCAGTAGATGATTTTTCTGAGACATGTTTTAATCATACTGCTGTTTATATTTTCTTATAGGTTTTTTCACAGTTAGGTCAGACATGTACTTGCCCAAAGTCAACCTTTACTCGCCCTTGTACAAATCATTGTAAACATTATTTTTTTTGTTAGAAGAAAAAAAAAAGGACGTTTCTATCCACCTTGCTCTCAGACTGTGCATTATATTATATTATATTCTTGGAGTTTCCTTAAATCACTACAATGCCAAGTGCACTTAAAAATGATTTGATACTTATGTCATTTTCATATACACAGATATCATACAAAGTAAATGTGATTTTGCCGTGCTCTACACAAATCATTATGATTTGAGGATGTTTAGAAAAATAATGAAATTGGTCTAAAACCTTATCAACCTGTAATACTACTATTATATCACCCTTGCAACATATAAATTATAAATGTCAAATAAACAAAAAAAATAGACTGGCACATTGACTTGTCGTTTCCGTTTTTTGGGCTTGTTTTCCTTACACTGCTAAGGAGCATCTTCTAAGGGCTCTTTTACTCACAGAATGCACAAGGTAGACAGACCCAGTCACTGATTACATAATTACCGGCTGCCTTACTAAACAGAAGCTAATTTCATATAGACAGTGAGCACAGGTTGAATGATGCGCATGGTGTTACTGGTACAGAGCCTACATATACCGGTAGAAACGATGGCAGGCTCTGGATTGAGCTGTGGCATAAAGAATGTAGGCTTTGTCTGAGCCCCCTCACTTCTAAAGCTACAGAATCAAAGTGTATCCGTGACCTTTTCTCTTGATCAACAATTTCCTCAAGGATGTGGAGGTTTCCTTTGTTTTTTCTTTCCATTATATTGTTTCGCTCTTCCCCTTCCCTTGCCAGTAAAGGGCTACTTAAATTTATTTCCAACTGTGACAGTGTATGAGGAAATTACAGGCTGATTGTCTTTACTAAGCAAACTGCATCCTGATTGGCTTCAGTTTGATGAGCTGAATTATAAAATCCACATACCAAGAACCACATTAATTGGAAACCTTTGATTAATTAGAACTTCCTTAATCAAAGAAGGGTTTATGTGATGCAGGTTTCAGATTATTTTATTGCTCAGCTGTTTTTATATCCATCTTACTTTCCAGGCTGACACACACACACACACACACACACACACACACAAACTGCCCTAGCCTCCTAGGATTTGGCCAATACCTTAAGTTAGAAAGTCCGCGAAAAGTCTGATATTTATCCCAGAGTGGGGTTCAGCCGCTCCCAGAGTTGGTTTAGCCCAGAGGTGTGTGACGGATGTGGGAGATGTCTCTGCCCCAGATCTCCAGGACTGTGTCCCCTTTGATATTCCTTGACTTGGGGGCTCGCATAAGCACATTGAGGGAGAAGTCAAGGTCACTCCCACTCTGTCGCTGGAGCCTCATGAATATTATGATTAATCAGAGTCTTTTGGCTGGAATTAATAACAAACCCTGCATTGTTGTGCATGGCCCATAAATTCAAGGCTAGCTTTTGAGGAACTGTTTGTGTTGCCCTCCCCTACCCACCTCCATCTCTTTCCACCCATACGCCCACCCAACACTCCCTGATGACACCTCTTAGTCAAAACAGAAAACACAAACGGCTGCCCTTTGTCTAGAAATAATGTTCGATGTGCCACAACAAGTGGTGTGATGCATTAATTCCTTAAGCTTCATCTAAAAGTGTATAGTTTAGTTTGAAATACAGTCCTGACATGAAACAAACAATCCATCACCCCACCTCCTCCCTCTTTCTAATATTCCAGTAAGTGTAATTTTGAAAATGTCAAAAACATAGACTGATTTATTCAAGTTCTGTAAATTCAGTGGTCTCAGATATCAAATGTGGCACAGGAACAATCGGACTGCATCCAGAGAAGTCTCTCTTGTCTCTGATGGTTGTAAATGAAGAAAACAAAGAACAAGTTGGCATCTTCAGATTTGACTGGCATTTGTAAACAGAGTTGTCTGCAATAATAGCAGTGTTGATTGTGCATATTCCAATTTTAATGCATGAAAAAGTGTTCTTAAGATTTAAACTAATGCCATCTAAATGTCATAGCAAGGTCAGTTATCAAGTATAAATGCTCACCCATGGCAGGGTGTTAAAAGGTCTACATTTGGTGCATTTAAAGTATTAACGCACCAAATGGTAGGCTCATTTAACAAGTAATTAGAGTTGTGAAGCAGAAGATATGAGACAAAGGAGTCAGCTTTAATTCAACAGTGATATGTTTGATGCTTCCATAGGTGTCATTTACACCAGGGACACTGGGGACATGTCCCCATTACTCCTTTATATAGTCAAAGCTCATTTTGTTACAAGTAAACAGGAAGCCAAGCCAGTGTTACTCACAATGGTTTATTTGCACAATAATAAAAAACATACAATGCAGTGTAAACATAGAGTAAATATAGCGCATTTTGCAAGTAACATAAGCTGAAAGAGAAGAAAATCCCTCCTAGCCTTCTGACTAAAATGTCAGTTGCAGCTGTGGGTACCTGTGCTGTCGATGCTGTTTTATCCTCAGTATTTTGTGTCGACTTTGTAGTTTCCCAGGCTAAGCTCTTTTGATGTTCCATACATATTTGTTTTATACTAACCTGCAGTAATGGTCTGCTCTGACCCCAACAAAATATAGCTAAAATGTTTTTTTGTATCTTGGCCATCTTTCTCACTTTTCAACACAGTGATGTCCTTGTTTTAGTCCTGCATGTCTATGTTGCAATGTCTGTGACTTTGTTCCTGTTTCTTCTTGAATCTAACACATCACCTTTTCTGCCACGATGTTGCCAGTTAAGAAGGTCTTGCTCCTCAGAGGGAGGCTGTCCCCTGTCTTCATCTGTCACCATGTCACTGGAGTGGAAACAGGTGTCTCGTTTGATGTTCTCCAGGCCTTCACTGACTTTTTACACATTTATTTATTTATTTTATTGCTTCAATTCTGCACATGGTCCACTCAAATTGAGTTGTTCCTCCCACTGGTGCTCTCTGCTGAGTGGCTGACAGCTCCAGGGATGTCAGGGGAGATGGTTGATGGGCAGTGGACAGACACCCATACAGTAACCATTATTAATCTACTCATATGGTCACCATCACTAATTGATAAGATAGTTCCTAAACTGGTGAAGTTGGCAAACTGGAGAATAATTGACTCTAGTCTTGTGTCTTGAGCGTTTGGTTTAAAATGGTTTAAAATGGTTTAAATATGGAGTGAAATTGGTGCATTCTTATTCTTGGCTAACCCTCCCATTAGGATTCATTTCCTCTGCTCTGTGGACTGTGTTATGTTTCAGACCTTGAGAATATACAGCTAATCTTGAAATTAGCATCTGTTACAACACTTATACATTCCCGAGTCCTGCAGACCTTTCCCTCTAATCTTAGATTTTTTTTTTTTTTTGTCCTTTACTTCAGTGCGAGAAAAGAAAATGGAAAAATGGAATGGTTTGAAAAAAAAACAACAGCTTTATCACAAATGCTGACCTTTAATTACCAAACCTTTGGGAGTGGGAGACCTTAGCTTTTACTTAAGTTGACATTTATAAATACCGAAATGTCCCCCTGAATTGCTTTTTGTTGAAGTCAATGTATTGTTGAGCGAGATAGCATCAGTCCATTTGTCAAATACTGTAACTGTGGGCTCAGGGGGCTGGCAGGGTGTGTGCAGAGGACAATGTGTAGCTGGTCTGAACTGTCCATGTATGTAGAGGACGGACCTGTTAGCAGAGGCCCTCTGCTATCAGTCACAGCAGCGATGGAAAGTCGAGATAAAGATGGTACTCTACCCGGCTACTGTGTTTGTGTGCCCGGGACAAGAAATCGATACGGCTGGTTTCAGAGACTGTTTTACAGTCAGGCCAGCGCTCAGCTTAAATGTTTGTCTGTTTTATTCAATGACACTTCTGTGCAAACTATTACCCACAGGGAGCGGAGAACAAACGTGAAACAAATAAACTGGCCGTCCACCCATCTCGGCATTGTTTGCGCTTACAGATGGAAACTGGATAGTGTGGAAATTTTCTTTACACAGTGTCAAGGCAAAATCTATCACAGCTAAGATCCGAGCCATTATATTACAGCCTCGGAGGAAATATTACTTCTCTGGCTGGCTTGTTTTATCCCTGATCTTTCTGTCCACCCATCATCACAGGGATATGGAGGCATCTGTGGGGACATGCGCCTTCCATTGCCTCTCCCCTGATGAAAGAGGATTTCCCGTCTGATATGCAGTAAAGGTTATCTGGTTCGCAGTCATGTTTCTGTATAACATGCACTGCCAAGCAAAAACAGGAAAACATTTCTCCCCCAAAACTCATTTCAGCTTTGCTTTTCATTATTACCACCATGAACATACTGCACTTATGTGACCATAATTCTCTTTTCAGTGAGCACAACACAACTCTGATGCCTTTTGGTCTGAAATGAAAACAAAATCTCTTGGTGATTCCAACAAACCTTTAGGGTACTGTTTAGCCCTCCCCTTCGAAGCAACTACTGTATGGAGGAGCGTTAGATGGATAGAAATACCAATAATTGGAGGTCTGCACAAACCTCCAGATTATTACCTCCTCATACAGAATACTTTTACAGTTTTTCCATGGTGAAAGTGCCAAATGTTAAATAAAAAGTTAAACAAGATGATGTTTATACCAATAATTTAGTCTGATTTTTTCCAAGACATCAATGTTCTTTTGCACTTAAGCAATTATTTTTGGAAATTATTTGATGCAATTTCTCAAGCAAAAGCTTTTGCTTCTGACAGTAGGCCTCGTTTGACAATTCAGTGTAAAGGGAAAAAAGAAAAGAAAGGAGAAAATGGTGCCTGAGGCTGAGTAGAGCAGACAAGCAACAGCTTCACATCACTCACCTGGATTCAAAAAGGACAGAAATAGCACTAAAAGCACCCACTCTCACTTTGTAACTGCTTCTTTGTTTCCCTGTCTCTCGCGTTAGGCTACCTTCATGGCAGCCTGTACACCCTTTTCATTCCCTAGAGGGCTTTTCACCATCACATTACAGCCAGAGGTCATCCAAATTGTCTGTGGCTAAGGCAAAATTTGCTAAATTGCAAATCTTTAAGATTCACAGTTCAATAAATCCCTTATATAAATGTGCATGTCACTTACCTTTTATCATTTGCGTTCAGTTTGGTGAAAGAAAAGCCCTCTGAGACACAAATGAGATTCTGGGCTGCAGACGAACAGCGTGACTTCCACTTTTTAACAATGTAACACATTGCTACAGTACATAAACTGAGGGTGGATAAGATGATATGCAGCTTGTGAGCCAAATTTAACCCACATTGTCTGAAGGATCTATGACACGGAGCAGCTTTGTCAGCCAACACACTTTTAAACATCCAGCCAGCATTCCTACACTCACAGTGGACATGCTGGCTGCATTTGTGAATAGGTATTGGTATTCCTGTTGTATTTTGGAATAAAACGAAGTTATAAATCAGCAATATTTTAGGCCTTAAAGTTCTGATGTGTGAAATAGAAATTCCAGACATTTTTCATTAAGATAGGCTACAGTCAAAGTCAGCACCTCCAGATAAAAGACGTCTCTTTCAAAACCATGTGAATGAAAGGTGGATAATATAATAAGCCTTGTGCTGCATGTGGTCCAGAATGCACAGTTCGGCAAATGTATTTATTCTCTGATAATTATACAATTTCATTTTAAATTTGAATTTATCTTTGTTTAATTTTAATTGGAATTTATCTGAGTTTAATTACCTTAACAGCTACATTTACATTTCTGAAATTGCTTAAATGTTTTGGGGTGATATGTTAAAATACTGTTTTTAATTTAGCTAAGAAGACAAACTCATTAACAACATGCTCATGAGTTCTTCCACCCCTTAAAATTATTGCTGTAACATTTACATAATGTGTGTTTCACATTTCCCACAGCACAGGCAACATACCTGTTCACCTCAATTTGATGATAAACGTCTCTGTTCCTTATTTGTATTCGCTGTCAGCTGGAATAGCTATGTTTGCTCTCTAAGCCTCTCAGGAAGATGCTGGAGATGCTGAAACCCTGCTCTTGAGGGGAAAGCAAATACCAGCTTGCCAATTTTCATGTTTGAATTAGATCATTTTTGCCAAATGTTTGGTTACAAAAAAAATGATTTGGTTTATATTTTACATTATCTTGCAATGGGTGGGCACACACTGAAGTATTTAATCTCAAGAAATTATTTAAAAGGCAGACTTTTATATGTTTTTGGATTTTTCATAGCAACCGCTTTACTTTCTACTTTTTTGGATGCCAAATAATGACAGTGGTACTTGGCCAATTAATTGCAGTGAAGCAACTGACAATCATGCAGGCACTAAAACACCTATCCTATCAAGCCAGTGATCTTAAAATGGTCATAAATAAAATATTAATGCAAAACTATATTCATTAATAAAATACCCAGTGTCATTGAAACACTTTTTTTCTGGCCTGTGGGATTGGCCAGTATACTTCAGCACCTCCTTCTTGGCCAATTTTCTCTTTGAACCCCAGAATATAACCTCAAATCTGATTTCTAAGAGATGGACTGTAAAAAAGGATTTTCATATAATCTTCAGCTAAGGTCTGTATTTAGCAATCCCTTGCAGACTTTAAAGCTTTCAAAGTGCAGGCTTTTTAATGACTTGAAAACGGGTAGAAAAATGTGTGGACTCACTGCCATTAAAGAGACAAGTACACTGTCTGTAGGTAAAACATAAAGTCTGAAAGATGGCTTGAATGCAGACTGTGATGATTATGTAAGTCGCAAAACTGCAAGCAAGGTTAAACGATGTTAGAAGAACAATAAAACTGAACATGCCCACTGAGATAGATTATTTTTTCCAACTGAGTTCCAGGTTTCTCTCCATTATTTGGCAAGTCATGCTTTTTTTATGTTATGTGCTTAAATGCTAAAACAAAAATAAAACACCAGTCCTTTAACAGAATGGAATCCATACAATGTGGTGAAATATCTGGTGATGATATCTTTTTCATTCAACTCCATACCTGCATCTGCTGAGACAGTTTTTGTCAGGTAAGGACGATTATGAGCTGCTGAGAGCTTGACTGCAGCCAAGGCAATCACTTGTTGTGACAGGGACAAGGAAGCTCCCTCTCCCTGCAGGAGGCTGATTGATTGGGCAGTCAGAAAGAGGGAAATGTCCTTCACAATGGGCAGGGAAGGACGGCAGGCCCGGGATGCTCTCACTCTCCTCCAAGAACTTTGCGTTTAGCTAAACTAATCCTCACTGTTGACATCAAAGAAGCACAGCCGACGTGGGAATGAGCTCCACTGGAAATGCTTCTGTCAGACGAGATGGATGTGAGTGGTCCAGATTCATAAAGAAGTGCCTCCTGCTTTGACGGCACTTTTTTCATACTTGTCCAAATCTGCCTAAAAATGCAAGGCCCTTTGCATCACAGTGTGTTTCTGCAAATCCAAAAAGGAGAGGAAGCCGCGGAACAAACACTGGATGACGCATTTCAACGTTGGGTGGATCAGCAAGATTATGTCAGTCCATATATCTTATCCACTTTCTAATTTGTCACCTCCTGATTTAGCAAAATGCTTTGCTTTGTATACTCCAGTACAGCCTGTAATTGTCATGACAAGGAGAAGATGGTTTTTGTGCACACTACACCTCTATCCTTTCTGCTGCTATGAGAGAAACACTCAAAATTCTGGGTCATGATACAAACCTGAAGACCGCAAATCCCCACACCAGCTCTAAGCAAAAATAATATTACATATTTATCTTAATTCTGTTGCTGATCTTTGTACACTGATTCATACTCATATCAATAATGTTTCGGATTTGATTTAAATTATGTGCACTTACAGTTACTGCATATTTGTATGGAGCGACTATTTTTTGCAATGTGTTGTTTACCCATGCAATCGTTACCCTTTTTTTTTTTTCACTTCTCCCATACAGTGCCCATACAGAATTAAGTATGTACTGTGCTGTGGCATGCATCTCCAACGACATTTTAGCATCTCTTTCAACATGAAGCTCTAAAATCGTTTTGTTCTTACATCTGAGATATAATATGCAGAGACAGTTTTTCCTCTCTCAGACATGAAATCCCATCACCTCCTTTACATTCATCCATTTCAGTGAGGACCTTGTTAAATGTTTGCACTGTGCCAAGTCACACAGAGCCACGGCACCATAGCCATTACCAATGAGGAAGGCTCCGCTTTTAAATGTTAATTGCCGTTCCTCACACTTTCTCATTACACTCATTCTAAATGATGTGTTGTGAGCTCAGATGAAGGTGCTCCCATCGATTCTCAAAATGGTTTTAAGACCTACACCCGTTATATAGCATTCACATATGTACCATGAAGTGCAAAAAAAATGCTTCTGCTTCATTTTCTGTGCATAATGCAGATGGGAGATATGAGACAATTGTGTGAACAAGAAATCAAGTCTTTATTCCACTCTACAGAGTGCACTAATAGAGTGAAAAATAGCCACATGCTTGAATATGAATGTGGTATAATCTTAATAGGCTCCTCCAAGTATACTGCCATTTCTTTCATTAAGCTTATGCGAAATGCAACAAACATAATTAAATGTATAGAATGAATTTGACTACATGGTATACATAAATCTCATCACTGTCATAATATGCTGGTCTTAAGGTTCGTACTTGTGTTAAGAAAGTAGAAAATTATATTTTTTAACATGCTTTAATGAAAAAAAGGAAAACCAAACAAATTTATCTTAAGAGTCTGTCTGAATATATCTGTATTCACCTTCTGTGTGAAACACACTACCTTAGCGCCGCTGAACCATCATTGCAATCAGGAAATGGCTGGGCCAGCACTGTGGCAGCACTTTTCTGACACTATGTAGTATAGTTGTGGCATCACAACCATACCTGAATCCCAATGGCTTGTTGAAAGGCGAAAAGTGTTGGAATAGGGGCTGTGTGCATGTCTCTGTTGATTGAGTGTTTTGACACTTTAACAGTAACTATACAGTATAGCACCTAGACCTGCTTTATAATCATAACATACATGCACATCTCAACTTTTACAATTTTGGACTTTCCAAGGTTTAAAATAGAAAAGAAGAGATTTTCAGTTTGAGAGTGTGCACCACCAGTCACCTCCTGTGGTTTTCTTTGGGGCTGGTGTTATAGAATGACCTCTGTCTTGTCTCTGAGAGTCTTTTTTATTCAAGATAGGTACTTTTATAATTTTTTAAATACAGCTGTACTGTACATGACTGTAAAAAAAAAAAAAAAAAAACATTTTTGTGTTTGCTTTGTTTCTGACTCCTGAACATGAAAATAAATACATTCAAAGATGCAATGAA
>JAOWBC010000002.1:8063189-8075840 GCA_028566105.1 Hypoplectrus providencianus
TTAACAGTAACTATACAGTATAGCACCTAGACCTGCTTTATAATCATAACATACATGCACATCTCAACTTTTACAATATTGGACTTTCCAAGGTTTAAAATAGAAAAGAAGAGATTTTCAGTTTGAGAGCGTGCACCACCAGTCACCTCCTGTGGTTTTCTTTGGGGCTGGTGTTATAGAATGACCTCTGTCTTTTCTCTGTGAGTCTTTTTATTCAAGATAGGTACTTTTATAAAAAAAAAAAAATTAAATACAGCTGTACTGTACATGACTGTAAAAAATAATAATAATAATAATAATTTGTGATTGCTTTGTTTCTGACTCCTGAACATGCAAATAAATACATTCAAAGATGCAATGAAACAGGGTTAGGGATTTACATAACCTACGCATAATGGAGGATAGCACTGAATAACTGTAAATAAAATTGTGTTTTGTTCATGCATAGACTGCAGCATTACAATTATTTAGATTGCAAATTTAATTGTAATAGTCTATATACTATTGTAGGGAAAGTAATTATACAATGCAGCCTTGGTTTGGTTTGAATGGTATTCTCACTAACTAACAAAATATGTGCAAGGGCAGTATAAGCATTTAATAGCTTCTTCTAATAATTACCTCGTGAATAAGTATTGTTGAAAATGGCTGTTATTTCTATTTGCCTGTAACTTTGTTGTGTGGATCGTTAGACCAGGAAAGATATGTGTGCAAATCCATCCGGGGATTGACTCGTGTCAGAGTCTTTGCAGAGAGGAAGATTAGTGTGCCAGTCACCAGGGAGTGAGGCTGTGCACCCTCATCATCCAACATGGCTGTGACTCCATGTACTGTAACACCAACTGGCAGAAAGGTCATACCAACCTGATCTCCAATTTAAGATGCTGTTCACGCTGATGCTTTGGCTTTCCCTCTCACTTTTACTTGATGGGTACCGACAGCGTCACACTTTGTGTATCTAGTTCCTGGAAATTCCCATTTGACAAGGACTTTCAAAAGGAAGTTGAAGGTTCTTGAATTATAAGAGTCAAGAAGAACAGGAAGAGAGGAGGGATTTTCAGCAAGGTCCCATGCTGAGGTGGGGTTGTCTGCCACTTAGTTAAACCAGTTTGCCTCATCTCCAAGCGCCATATATCAGCTGGTAATGGGTTTGCTGAAGAGCTGTTGCCTCAGGGAGATCACCACAGCATCAATCATCAAGGTCAGCAGCACAGAGACTGTCATACACTGACACCTCCTGTGATCTTTCAGATATGGCATGGAGACAGCTTTGATTGGACATACTGCCTACCAGGTAGTACAGTCAACTGTTCAGTGCATGCATATTTAATTGGTGTGCACTCACTCGCTTTGTGTTCGGGTGTGGAGTGCAAGGTAAGAATAATGGGGTTCATTATAGGAATCCGCCCACTTCTCACTACATGTCTCGGCCATGTCAGCATGCACTTTTTAAATCTTTAATAAGTAATTAACCCGGCTGAAATGCTAGAGTTGAAATGGCCTGAAATGGCAAACCCGCAGAATCTCGTTTGATGCCTAGTTGCCTTGGAAACATTGGATTGGAAGTACCAAGCTGTGGAAAAGATAATGTTCGAAGGAGAATCAGCTCAGCAAGGAGAGAGGAAAAAAAGTTAATTGGTTTTGAGATTCAACCATAACTGACCAACAGCAGCTTTTGTAAACACAGAACGGAACAAGAAATATTGAAAAAACAGTTTTATAATCTGAACTCACCGGAAATAAGGATTGGTTCATGCTATGGACAGGAATATGCTGCCTTGGCCCGTGAAGGCTATTTGGAGCGGGAGCTTAAGCTTGACACAATGTGCCTATACAATGGGTGGATCTGAGGTCTTGGGGATCTGCAGAAGGAAGCGCAGCCATAACAGAAATCCCCACTACAAAGAGAAGAGGTGAAAAGGCAGTTATTTAACCAGATGCCCCACTCAGCAGAGAGAGGATTAAAATGCACTACTGCTTATCTGGCATAAAGACTTTGACTTTAAAACTGCAGGTTCCCTCAAAAACATGGTGTGAAGGTCAGCCTTTTATTAGATGCCTTTTGTGTGCTAATGAGAATGCAGAGGGATTTATGTGTCATTCCTCTGTTCTACTCACTTCAAGCTTTAATGTAAAAAAAGAAAGAATCACAAGGCTATGAACAAGTGATTTTTATTTTCAACCATTATGGAGCACAAAGTGGATCCTTATTGCAAAGCAAACACGTTGAAAGCGTAGAGTAACCATCCAAGGTTCGAGTGCCTTATAAAAATTGCTTCAGATGTTGTATACATTAAAACAAAGTCAAACACTTTGTTTTTCTGTAAAACCACTTGTTTTTATTGTGTTATTTACAGCTTTCTCTGAAAACTGTTTTCCTCAGTTTGGCCTTTTTTGTCTCATTTTAGAAAAAGTAGAAGTTGAAGTATCTTCTAAATAATACTGCCATGAAATGATTTTTGTCTATTTTTAGTGTAGGACCAGTGCAGCTTGGCATTTTACCTCAGAGCCATGGCTGAGCTCACAACAGTTGTTCTTTCTACACTACATCAGTTGATCTATGCTGGAACATTGATTGAACATGTTTAGTTGCACCTGGTGCATGTATTCCAATTCTGACTATCGATTCTGGTTCTTGATGAGTCTTGTTTCTGTGAGGGGTTGGATACAAAAGGCTAAGTGAATTTCACAGAATTTTCTTGAATTTTCAGTCCCAAAAGTCTTGAGAATTTTTTTTTTTTATTTCATTTTTTTTCCATTATGACTGGCTTGACAGTGATAAATAAAAGTTATGCACTTATTGTACAGTTTATACCATGTACCATTTTTAACAAATCGAAATTAACATTAAACTGTCATTATTGTCAATTAACAATCATGACCCTAACACATAAATGGACAGTGAAATCAAATAACTAATATGGAGAATCGTGACACCCCAAATAAACCTCTCAGTGGACAAACTCCAGCAGCCTGGAAAGGTATATTGTACATTCCAAACATTTTGCAGCACCTCTCCCCTTTTCTATAACATACCAGAGCCATTACTGAACCTGGTGACACTGGGAACAATGCAATATCAGACCTAAAGCTGCCTTCTGCCATTATAAGTCCCCAGCTTGAACAAGTTTTTATTCCTGTGGACCCATGTCACAGTCAGCACTCATCTCCTGCATTAGATATGATCATATAGCCATAGCACAGTACTTGAGTGGCTGGGTCAATGACACTGAAATCATTTAATCTCATCATTTCATCGCAATCTGGTTTAAACCTCAGTTGGTTTTACCTTCTGTCAAAGCATGCTGATTCATACATACATAATCCAACCGTACTTTAAATGACAATATCAAGTACCAGTAACAACCTGGAAAGTAGGTTTCAACAAAATAGACCAGTAACATATTTAAAAAGCAGTGCAAATAAGATTTTGTAAAGCATTGCATCATTAAATGTTAATTATTGCTTCATAAGAATGACAATTTTACAAGTTCAACCTTTGAACAAATTACAATATTATCTACACTGCAGGATAGGATATCCTATACTAATATTTGAAATTGTATGGTATGGTGTTAAGGAAGGAAACTCCTAAATTAATGTCAAAGGATGTTAAAAAAAAAAAAAAAAAAGGTTTTAAAGCTTTAGGTTTAAAACCAAGAAGTCTGGATGTATTAGAAGAGAGCGGGGAGTTTTTTTGTGTGTGTGTTTTTTTTTTTTAATTGCACTGTTGAAGCTAAATTTAAAATAGATAGGTTTCATGCACAGTTTGTGGGTTTGTACTCTTGCCAGTATTTCACAATCAAAGGAAGTGTTAAAATGTCTAAATGACTGTGGGCTTTTTTTAAAAAATACTTTGAATTTGACAAAAATTGTGTAGGTTGTTCTTTTCGGTCTTAATGAAGCCGTTTGCACTTTGCTCAGCTTCTCAGCACACTTCAAAGCCATCAGGTCCTTGGAGTGGCATTAGTATTCTGCTCACATGCACAATAGCCTGTAAGCAATGGACATTGAATTAGGGGAGAGGTTTATGCTGAAGGTATGGCCACAGAACACATTAATCTTTTATTTTTTGTCAATAATGTGGCACAACTAATGATGAGGGAAAGATTAAGCAAAGGTAAACACAACATGTTGGACAGTATATAACGGTGTGAGGCTGACAAGGCCACAAAACTGTGCTGGTGGAATTATTTGTTGGTGCGGCCCACCATTATTTACAGACAATTGAAAAACATTTTTGCAACACATCTTGCCACAGTACCTCAGAAATCTAATGTGCAAACAATATATTATTTGCAGCGTATGCGTATATTCTGTGTTTGCGGTGCACTGTGTTCACAAATCACTGCTCCTAGCTTTACGATTTCAGTGCTTGTTTCACATTGCAATAATGTAAGTCAGGCATTAAACACTATTATATGTTTGGTGAGACATGCCTCTGCTGTGCACAGACTCTCTCAGGGGCAGAGGGTGAAAGAAAAAATGCATGGTTAGGGTCATCTGGTCCCTCCAGGGTCCCTTCTGTTTTGGCATTAGGGTAAAAATTAAGCATGGAGGTGTAGCATTTAGGCACACGCATATGCTAAGTGCAGAACGGTTTTAAAATAGGGTACTTTGGCACACACAGCTCAAGGGGCAGGAGCTCTCAGCCTCATGCCAGTGATGGCATATTTTTTTAAAATGAAAATCAACATAGACTTGGTCCAAGACAGCCTTTTGTTCAAGCATAAGTGTCAGCCCTTGAACACAATCACAGTCCAGTAGAACATTCTTGCAGAGGACTGTGTTGAGTGGAAATCTACTTAATGTGTTCTTGTTTGCTACTAAATAGCAGATTAACCCTGGAGGCTTAAACGAGCCCGCAGCTGGTGCAGGGTATTGGAACAAGGTGTCTACAGAGACCCTTCGTTCTGTCTTTATCTTGTTCTTTTTAGTCCAATCTGAGTTGCCAGAAAGAAGGATTTTACACAGAGGGTCAGCAATATTCAAGCTATCAGAAGAAAAACAGACAAAGGCGGATGGAGCTTAAGGAAAGAGACATTTTGCTATCATGAAAGGTTAATTTTTAGGACCCTGGGTTTGTATTGACAACTTTAAAGTGACTATTAAGAGCTGCTATATGTTCTTAGAGGTGTTTTTGTAAATTCACTTTTCAGCTTTCTTTAAGAGAGATGAGAACGACTGTGATGTATGTGCAGTACAATATAGCTACAGACAGCACCAGTTTAGTTAAGCTTAGCTTTGCACTTTTTATAGTTCACTCAGTTCTTCTGATAAATTAATCATAATCACAATAAGAACACTTATTGTGTCCCATATGTGATGTAAATGTGTTCTTTTTTTTCAACCTGCCCACCCTTATCCGACTTTGTTGTTCTTTTAGCCATATCTGTATATCCTTGGATTTTACAATCCGTAACCTCACTTTGTCATTGGCTCTTTCGTATTACAACGGCCACTAGATGGTGACACCTAACACTAAACATGAATACAATCCCGAATAAGCTGCCGTACCTAAAATATTTGGTATGTTTTTTTTCTTTTTGTTTATTTTGATTACTTGAATATGCTGTATTACCAGTATGCCAAACATTAATGTTACGCATCTTTTTTTTTTTTTTAAACTTTATTCACACAACAGGTTAAATTTGGGCCAAAATGAAAAGCCTTTTTAGAGTCAGTCCGATGTTATGTAACTCTTGTGAAACAGGGAACTTATATCTGTTAATTTGGCCAATATGTTAATGTAATCTGAAAAGGGCAGTCCCCACTATTTTTAGAGAGTCAGTGTATCTAGCAAAGAAATATTGCTGCATACAACTCCTCCTACAGTAAAACCACCATCAGTCAGTCTTTATGCCATCTTGCTTTCTTTTCTATCCTGAAGGTGGTGTGGTCTTCAGATTTAACTGTCAGTCAAGTAAGCATTTTTCTAAGCTCTCAATTAGTATTTCTAATAACAATAAGCTTGTACTGATACAAAAGCCCCTTCAAGATGTTCAAGATAACAGACTAAAGCAGACATGTCCCAGTGGCAGCTCTGTGTTGTTAGCGATCAGATAAGAGGGTTGTGATGTTGTGTTATTGCTGTTAAAGCTAATGGCTGTGCTCTTCTTAATTACACAGCAATGTGTTTGAAAGGGTCAAAAGCAGCCTTATGTTGCCCTAAAAACCTAATTAAGATTCATTAGGATTTGTTCACTGACTGCTGTCAATGTCAGCCTCAGGGCAAGTCATTTATTTATAAACATGTTTACAGTAGGTGGTATATGCTTTGTTGTACAGTTCAATGTTAAATGCCCGTGGGTTGCTGTAGAGTTTGCCTCGCTGTATTGTGAAAGTCTCTAAATGTGGTTGGGGTAATTGTCTGAATATGGCAGGGCTCACTGCAACATCTGAAACCTGGTTTTCAACATCAATTTATTCTTTGTCAGCCTCTGATGGTTGTTTCTATTTTTTTTTCTTTTGTGTACCATTTCTCTGATAGATCTTCCTTCATATGGTCCTTTTTTACTAGAGATGTGTTGCCTAAAATGAGAGCTCCAAAGTCCAGCAATGTGTCTTATGAGAGCACAAGCATATGGGGGAGTATTAGAGGCCTTCTGAGGTTGGAGAGAAAATTGGCCATTTGTCTGTCACATTCTGCCCATTCTCCCATTACCTGTACAGACCCATTACAAGCTACAACCATAATAACTCCCCATGATCTATGACTGTGATGTGGCGACCAGAGAGACACGTGAACCCTGTGCAGGAGTTTATGTGCAGGTTTATGCCTATGTATTTATTCCTGGCGTGGGTTTAAAGCTTTGTTTATTTTCTTTTTTAAAGTGAATGTTGGTGAGGGTTTTCCTCCGAGATCCCCCAATGACTTAAATTCTTAATGTCTGTGTTTTCAGCTGTACTGTAGTCTTACCTCCTGAGATTATAACGCCAATGACATATTCAAAACCCCAGAACTCATTCCTTCTGCTCAACAGTTTCCATCCCCTTTCAAGTCCTTGCCACAGAAGGGGGAGCTCATGCAGAAAGGATTTGCCCTATCCACGTATTGTACCTGCTGTAAATGATAGATTTAGAGAGAGGCAAGAAAACGGCAAAAAATAATAATCTCTTTGACGAAAGACATGACAAGTGAATAGACATAAAAAAGAAACCAAGCACACAGAAAATTGGATTTTCAAGAGTGCCTTGTCTCACAAAAAATGACCAGTCAGAGGGTGTTAGTGAGGCAGACTGGCTTTCATTAGCCCAGTCATTTGGCATCACTGAACCATGAAGATGGTTAAGTGATATTATGTTAACCTCCTGTTTTACATCTAAAGTCGAGATTAAATGTAATTAGGTAGCTTTTGTACTTCCCACATAGTCTTCTGGGTAATTGATGACTGACTGAAGTCATTTACTGACTGTCTGCTCCATTGTTCTGATCTCAGCCCTGCTGTCTGCCATTTTTACAATGATTGACCAAGACCACAGACATCAGCTAGTTTGCTAAGGCTTTGACTTTCACTGTGGCCACATCAAAAGGAAATAGTGTGTCCCGTTTAGCAATTTATGGTATCTCTGCCCTATTTTTAGCCCAGGGTTGGCTGAAAAGATGTGATGAATGTTAAATGTCTTTTAACTGGTGAGGATCATCAAATACACACAAAAGAAAAGTGCAGCCAAAAATCCACATCTTATGGGTATGTTTGACCTTTGAAATCTAATGGATGGACCTGGATCTGGTAGCCTTCTTAGCAGAAACATTTACTGTGGCAGCAGGATGTACTTTTATTGTTATTATTATTAGTATTTATTTATTTATTTATTTATTTATTGTAGTTTCATTAGGAATGTCAAAAAGGCTTCACATTTGACCATTTTTGGACATATTTGGATGATTTCATTTTGTATGTATGAGACAGTAGAAACGGGATAACCAGAGGGCATGAGACTATCTGTGCATCAGTGATTGATTATGTTGATCTAAAAAAAACTTCAAGAGTTTCATCTTATGCAGTAAAGAGAAAATCCTTAGTAACTGTTGCCTATCACTTAAAAATGTGTCACTGTAAATTACTGGTAGCTGTGTGTGTGTGTGTGTGTGTGTGTGTGTGTGTGTGTGTGTGTGTGTGTGTGTGTGTGTGTGTGTGTGTGTGTGTAATGCTGGATGGGCTAGCCCATATAACTTGAATATTAAAATAATGGCAGGTTTGGCATTAAAAACAGAATGTAATACAAATATTGATCACAGACAAAGACTAATTGGAAATTAGGTGTGAGTCAGGGAAGTGATTGTCGAATTTCCCCAAAGGCCAACTCAAATCCATAAGCTTCCCCTTGAGAGTGGGTATATAAAGATGAACATGAAGCTAAAACATTTGGAGCATCCTCTAATAGCTGGCTGCAGTATTGGAGATAAATCCACCTCCTGCATGTTGGTGGATGTAACATGAGCTAAACTAAAAGTCAAAGTATACATTTATGATGCTGTTTGTCCTTTTAGGTAGTTGTTTCCACTCCAATATGTGTATGTTCTTGATGTTCTTGACAAGTTGCGTACTAACTAACATCATGATTGACAGCTGCAGCTGACTTGTGATTGGTTGGGCAGTTGTTTAGGTTGGAAATTATTACTGTATACCATAAATTCTCAGATAGTGACCAGGGCCTTTTTGAATTTTACCGAAAAATGCAAACATTTTTCTTTGAAACTGTCTTTTTTCAATCAGTTAATCAATTAATCCAGATGAAATTCCACAAGGTATCAGGCCAGAGAAATGTATTCCCTCTAGTTCCTTTGATCTGAGCATTATTCACTGTGAGGAACACCTTCTTTTTTTTCTTGTCAGATCTCTCTGTTCTGTCAGATTCCAATATATAGACAGGATCACCTGGTGGAATGGCAAAGCCTAACATTCCAGGATTTAGCCAAGCTTTAGGGAAATGCAGAGCGTTACAGATTGTGGTAATCAGTTGGAAAATGATGCGGCACGGAGGTCATCCAGTTTGTCATCCAACTCCTGCACATTGGCCGTCTGGATGCCTGGCAGAGGGGTTACACACTGCCCTCCAATGCAAAGATTAATATATGGGTGAATGCAAAGAGATGTGGAAAAGATCAACAATTGTGTGCCGCCATTTGTCTGTTCTGCTCTGTTGCAATGGGCCTCAGTAGCTATATAGTCTACATACCACCAGTCAGTAGTAACAGCCAGTGAATTTAACAGTAACACTGCTGGACTGTCTCATTGACAGCAGCCGTTCTAACCCAGATTAAACTATAGGTAATGTAGCTTTATTGCACAGCAGCGATTTTAGGCCTGGCCATCCAAGGCTATAGTCCTGACTGAAATGCCCTCTGACTGTTTAGACCTTTTTAACGACTTGCTGTCAGAGTAGTCTCAGTTAATGGCTCTTGGTAGAAGCACAGCATCTCTTTGTCTCCACCTGAAGGTTAACTACATTAGTTATAGATACATCTGCTTCTAACATGAGGGCATCTTTTCCCCATTTGAGGTGTGCCATCAGTTGATAGGAAATAGAGCAGCATGCTGTACTGTCTTCCAGGGTGACTATTTTTCTCCTAGAAGTATTCCAAGAAAATTCAATCCCAGTTTTCATAAAAAGCCCCTTTTTCTCAGGATTTGAATATCTGTGAGCAGTTCATGCTTCTCGGCAAGCCACTGACTTTATGTCATCCAGAGGGGCAGCTGGTGTGCACTTATCGATTTGCATTGTAGATAATAAGTTGTCCCCATCAGATTATGTATTGTCATCTTTCTGCACCTGCCAGACTTTGAAGTCTAAAGATATTTGTCATCTTTTGTCTCAGACGATCAAGGCTTTCTTCATTTACAGAGGTTGTAGTTCTCGCTGCCATGCGCATTCAGTGCTGTCTGCCATTGCTTCTCTTGTTGCACCCACGGACTGTATAAAAATAGAGAAAGTAGTCACAGTGATGTCACCCATCATTTGTTTTGGATTGCTTGAGTTTGGCATTACAGCTGTTGCCATACTACTTATGTTCATTGTCATCTTTGTTTTTGAAAGTGGAAGAGACCACATTTGGACTGGGGGGGCATGAGGATGAGGAGTGGTGTATTGAAAAAGAAAAAAAAATGTTTAACGCTTTCACAAAATGCACTGCATGACTCGCAATGACTTGGAATGTCTTTTAGAACAATCCAGTGCTGAACAAGACATTTTTAAATTACAAAAAAAAATTCAAATTAAATTTCATAAAATGAAAACCCAAAGGGAATGGGTTGACTGACAAAGTTTACTGCTATGAAGATGTACACATTGCCATGGATAAGCATTGTTTCGCATCTGTCCTGATTGACAGCTTGTAGTGTTAGCAACCTGGCAATCAAAACTAGCATTGCCCCAAAATCATTTTTACACAAATACCATGATATTGTATTGGACAGGTAACAAAGCAAGTGAAAAGTAGTCTCATTTGGTTTGACGAAGAGTTCTTTTGCAACCCCTGTCACTGTGACCCCTATTGGAATTTTGAAAGAATGCACTTTGCTTCACTGCTCAGACCAGGAGGTTGCTGCGTGATTGTAGACTTTGATGCTTCATGCAAGAGCACTATACCTATTCAAGTTCTCTGTGCTTTCATTAAAATGGCTAAGACACACTGTTGCTTTGAACGGATTGTTCCTCTGCTAGCACAAATGATGCTAGCAGATCCTCTGGTTCCAAAAACTGGCATAATCAGACATCACGCCAGGGATGTGACACAATGGACTGTATACTAACAAAGGATGATGAAATATCAGATCTCATACGGAAGTAGTGTGCAGTTGTATTCTCTGAACTGGAAAGACATGTTTTCAATGGTAAACTAGACAGGTTGGCATTTTTCAGTCACAAAATATTCCATTGTACTAAACGAGAATCAACATAAAGTGAAACCATGCCCATTTTTAACTGGCTTTGTGCCTTTGGAGTGTGGATAGTATATGCAGATGAACAGTGTTTGGCTTCCCTCCATGCTGTCAGCACTGGGAGCTCGCCCGGAGCTTCCCATTCATTTACCAGCAAAACTCCAGAGTCATGATTCTGCAATGGTCATCAGGAAAGGATTACATTATTTTAAAGATATGTATGTCTGTGAGCAGTTCAAATTGGAAAAAAATCACATGGTTTATTATTGCCATCACTGAAATCTATCTGCTGATCTCCTGTAGTGTTACTGATATAATGTGGCAGGTCATATGACACACTGCCTTCAGTATGATCTTGGCCCAATCATGGAGGTAAACCAGAGTTACAAACATGAAAAAGCACATTCATTAAACCTGAAGTCACATTTAATACCAAAAAATTAGTGACTGTAGCACCGTTTCACATTAAAATCCACTGATCTGCTAGAGGACCTTGCTACAGGAATAAAAAATAAATGTTGCACAACCTGTGTTGAGCTTTTGCTGAAATTTTTCTCCACCACCTTTGTGTGATCTTATGTTTCTAAGGTTTCCAGCATTGGCGCACAGATTGCCTTTGACCTGCTGATCAAGTGTGGCAATGCCATTTTCCTCCAGATGTCTGAGATCTGTAACAAGTACACTGAAGTTTTTTTCGCCAAAAGTCCTTGAAAACCTGCTTCTGGCATCATAGAAGCAGCTGCATTTGGTCAACGTGAGACCTGATATAAGATGCTATATCTGCAAAGACTCTATGCTTTATTTTGCCTGAGGCAAGTTGATTGGCCACTTGAAATGCACTCTGATACAGTATCAAACCCAAGGCCATATCATCTGAATGAAATAAGGGATTACTGTTATCCCTACCAAAATATCTTTTGGTCTACAAGGCCACATCTGCTGCCATACTGCTCAAGCGACTGTCCCATGTCATTAGCATGGTACATACTCAACAAATACAGATATAAAGCACTTATTCTACAAATCTGTATTTGAGGCAAGACAATTCAGGAAAAAAATAGCGTTTTTTTGGACTGGTCAATTTTGAGGTTTTGGGCTATTTTTCTCTGAAAGCATGTCTTCTTTGGAAAGTGAGCAGAAAACACTCAAACATTTAGGTGTATATTGTTTTGCTCCATTTGCATCTGTAGATTTCTCCTTATTTCACTATAAGTTACCGTTCTTTTGCAGCATGAGGTACTGCAAACATAGTCTAAACTGTTTCATCACAGGCATTGTTAGAAAGCCCCTACTCTCCTGCACAATATATTTATTGATTTATTTTTTTAATATACTGTATTGTTGTTCATTCAATATTTGTCTTCAAATATTTTTTTTAGTAAGAATGTATGGGATCTTTACTTTTCTCAATTGATTTAAGATGGTTAGATAACACCAACCTTGGGTGTTATCCTCTCATGCTCAAACCTGCAATACAGTGAACCCTCGTTTATTGCGGGGATTAGGTTCCAAAATGAACCCGCGATAGGCGAAATCCGCGAAGTAGTCCATTATTGTACAGTACCATTTTCAGGCCCAAGCATTTGTTTATAAAATGTAAATATAAACGTTTTCTTACAAATAACTAGGATCGTTTTTAGAAATACTGTAAAATAGTGATTTTGATAATCAACCTACGAGGTTGGATCACTGGACACATTGTGACTCGCGTATTTCACGGAGTGTCCAGTGGAATGTTTATGATGTGTTTCCAGGGGGACCGATT
>JAOWBC010000002.1:8080344-8127812 GCA_028566105.1 Hypoplectrus providencianus
TCGAACTCGCAACCCTCGGCACCAAGCACTCTTGCTGTAAGGCATGAGTGCTAACCACTGCGCCACCGTGGGGCCCCGCTGTGTTCATTTATTTCTGATTTTATTCATGCATTTTTGATGAGACACTTATTGATAATTTTGTGTGTTTTTTGTAAATCTGATTTTCATTTGAAGTATTCATTGATGGATTTATGTCTAAATTGTAAAATTATTATCATTTTTTAATTCCTCATTTGTTGCCCATTTTAAAATTGGACCATCAATTACTTTATTACTTTACTACTTGTATTTATATATTATATAAGTATATTATAATATATAAGTTGTATTAACACATGTATTTTATTTTATTGGTTTAATTGTGTTGCAAATAGTTATTAACAGATTAAATACTTGATTATTATTTATGTGATCCCCCAGAAGAGTGGAGCTTAAGCTGTACTGAGGCAGTATTTCTATTATTATGCACAAACCGTGATAAGAATAAACAATAATATATTGCAAGTCAGATCTGAAAATACAGAAAAGAGTGACTCATTTTACAGTGAAGCACTAACAATAACACTATTTACTATTCATTGCTTTTTCCTGCATTAATGAACAGTCTTTTTAATTCAAGGTGTCCTCTGATCTTTAATCATTGCACTGTATTGATTTTCAAAGTTGTATTTTCCTGGTGCCAACGAGAGGAGTTACCATCTCTTGGAGGTGTATTTATGTTTTCATGATGGTTAAACAACATTTAAATGGATTATAAAAACTCATACAACATAGTTGTTTTGTGTTATTATTTATTATGTGTGTGTGTCAGGCTCACTCATCCATGCCTATCGTCCATTATCCCACCAATTTCAAGGTCAAACCAACCCTGTCCATCACCCTGACTCGTCTCCTGTCTTTATAAACTTTTATTCCACAAAGAAAACCTTCAGTCTCAAAACTGCTCCTAATATAATTAACAATGGCCCTGTTTTTTGTTCAGGTAAACCATGACAGTGTTACATATAGCCAGCATGAACAAAAGCATTTCTTTTACTTTGTACACCTGTGCTTTTCCTAATGTGATATGTTAAACTTTTCTCTTGTAAAAAGGCCTATTAGTGAAAAATATGGCTCAATTTTTAAATAAACCATTATAATGTGATTGAAATTCATTTTGTAAACAGCTCAAATCTCCGTTCTATGACTAATGTGCCAACATACCAACAAATGGGATTTGTTAATATGGCAGTTAGGTTATAATAACCAAGTAATAAGCAACAATTTGTCAAAGAACATTTGGAGAAAAACAACCACCCTGTACGTGAACACCTCAAAGTGATCCTGCCTGTAAAGTGAGTAAAAAACCCGGTATGACCACAATAAACACAAAATGATACATGGTGAAGTTAAAATGCTCCCTAATGAGGACAATGAGCAAACAAGTCCCTGTGAGATTGTGGAGTGAGACTCTGTTCGTGCTGTGAGCAAGTGTTACATGAATTAATCAGCAACTAGTAGCACGGTGTGTTGTTATTTCACAGAGTGCTTTGATGAACTGAGGGAGCCATGGCGATGCTTTTAATACAAAGGATTATTGCTTTCTTTATCTTTGCTCCGCAGAACAAAATAAGAATCGACGCACATTCATAAACTGACTGAACAATATGAGGTGTTGTCAGATAAGTGAACATCATGCTGTGAATAGCCAGATTTTGTTATGAACAACTGACCCACAGTCGGGTATTATTTGAAAGAAATAATAAACAGGACCCATCTTCAGAGTTTGCACCGAGCAGATGGCTGACGTGAAAGCTTACCGAATAGTGTAAAATTGATCTGTCTCTATTTGCAGTTGCAGGAATCATATTACTGGGTGACCGCTTTGCAATATTTATACTTTTCCCCCCTTCATTGCCCCTGCTGTAGCTGCCCTCCCCTGCCCCCACTGAGCCTCTTTGTCAGCCAATCATTCACCTGATGCTAATGACCAGTTTCCAGCTCTACTGTCCCTCAGATATCATGCCTGAAGACTGATGTATTGATCGGGGAAGATTGATCAGGGCAGGGATGATACAGCAACATTACATGATTTATTCAGGTCCTAATATCTTGCGTCAGGAGTGCCCCCTGGGACTCGGCCGTCTAGGCCCCGTGTACTTTCATCATCCAAGTATCAGACCGTCTTTACAGACTACAGCTTCAGTTTTTCCACAAGCAAGAGGCAGTGACAGTCTCCACTTAGTAGTGAGACGGACTATTTAAACAAATCCCAGCACAGTGTGAAAACTGGTGCTTTCATTATGTTGTTCGATAGAAAGCTGTTTTTCATTTCTGTCTCTCACTTTGCTAAACAGCCGCACGATTTGCATTCTGTGGATGGAAAATTTTAAAGCAATCCAATAAGCAGTTTTCCATTTCTCAAAAACAAGACTTAACCAAAACAAGACAGTCTTGCCTCAAAATATCGTATTAGTATTCAGCTGGAAAAACTAATTTGCGATGCATTAGACATTACTCACTACATGTGCATGCTGTACTTAGAGTACTTATGCCATTTGTTTGCAAATCTCACAAACCTAATGTACACAAAATCACAGTCAAACTGTCTCCCAGTGGCAAGCAGCGAATTTGTTCAGGCTTCAGCAGGGCAGTGAAGCAGGCAGTTCTGCTCAGCTGAAGGTAAATGGATTCAGGTCTGCCCTACACAAAAAAAAAAAAAATGCAAAAAGATCATATGATGTCAAAGGCCTAGTCAATTTAATGAGCATCTTCATCTGTGCACCAGGATACACTTTTTATTCGCGCCTCTAAATCACCTCCCTGGAAATCCACTCTAAGTAATATTTGTGATAATGATATCGGTATCAGCCAGGCCACTCAGTTCACTGTATCAGGGTTTAGGTTGACTTTGTTTTTGACAAGTCTGCCATATTTACAACCACCAGACATGTTTTGAATCACCATATAATAGCCTTCTTTAAAGGTGGCCATCAGACAGAGAAAGTTGTGTCAAAGCAGCAATTTGAAAACCTGCAGCAAACTTTGCACAAGGGCGTCTGTATGTGCTGCAGTATGTTCATGTCACAGAGAAATGGATGTTGTTATTATCATACAGTTCTGATACAGCCCACTGCTGGCCAGTACTCTGAAGCACTTTGTGATGGTGCCAGTTGGGGGTCAGCGGTACTTTAAAATTATAGTTTTAGCCCTATAAAATGCTTCATGTTTATGTATGTAAAGTTGTACCATGTCCACGCTTTTATCCATGTTTATCGTGCTGTGTTAGCTGTGTGTTTACTTCATGATTATTTGCATGGAGAGTAAGCAGGTGAGGGCCGAACACAAGTGGTTACTCGAGGGACTCCTTCTAATGTCAGTTGTTATGTTATTTACAGCGGTTCACTTGTGATCGGGTCAGCCAGGACGCATGTTAATGTCTGAACAAGGCTGATATTTCAAAGCAACAGTATTAGATGACAAACATGGTGTTCTGTGTTTTCCGGTGCTGAGGGGATAAAGTTAAAGATAAATGTTCACACAAAATCCAACAATGCCAAATGTGTTGTGTTGTTGTTGAAAATGGTGTTTTTTTTCCTCTCACTCGTGACTTTGTACTCTCTAACACTGCTCGCTCTCTTCCTTAACTGTCTGCCGCTCTTGACCAAAGCTGTTTTGTCTTGCCATTGAAGGATAGGGGTATTTATTTTAGTGTAGGTGAAGCAGGGTAATGATTATTTAAGCATATATGGAGGGTCTGCTTTTCTGTTAAGTTGCAGATCCAAAGTCATCCATGAGCAATTTAGGGCCTGCGTCTTCGGATTAATTGCAGGCCAAGAGGGCATTTGTTTCTTAAACAAAGATCTAAAACCAGAACAGGAATCTTCCAGGAAACCTGGAAAAAAACTTCCGGAAAAAAACATGCACAAACACCATATATGGACGTGTGATACAAAGTTGGCAGCTGACACCCCAAATTGACCAGCTGCAGGAAGTCCAATCAGAATTGTAACGGGTGGAGCCCACACCCAGTAGAAAAATGTGAAGGAGGAGCTATCTAATCATTCTGCATTGGTGCCCTGGGATGGACACTGCAAAATCTAGTGCTTTGATTGCATTTCGCTATATTCTTAAAATAAATCATAAACCTTATTCAGTTGTTCTGAATTTTTGTAAAAGCCAAGTGAAGCAAAAGAACCGGGCAGAGGGTGGGAGGCTTTAAGTGCCACCACCTTTAACACCATCTCTCTCTCATTTATCTATTTGGCTTATTAATATGGGTGGACAAGACTAATCTCCCCTCACAGACGACCCCACAAGTCGTTTGTACAGGCAGCAAAACAGGATGCAGAGTTTAAATGTCAGAATTCGTGCTCTGGACAGGTGGGAGGGATAGTGTATTAGTTGAACAAACATCTGACTTTTACTCAGGACAACGGGTTTGTTTCCCATCTGAAAACAGAGGTGAACAATGTGATTGAAACATAATTTATCCAACATGCCTCACACTTTGGGCAACGCATTTTTGCGTAAATACGTCGCTATGGATAGTTAAGTCACCTTCTTAATTACTTAACTTCCAGCATTTAAATACATTTAATGAAGTAACTGTAACCCTAACCTTAACTTTTTAACATGTATAACACCTTATAGGGAATTTTTTTTTCTCGCTAAACTTAAATCAGTGTTTTTGTAACCAAAACTCAACAAAACTGCTACCTTTTTTACACCTGCCCAATCCTTTGTGTATGTATCATGACATTTTGGCTATTTTTAGAAAGTTTAACAAAGCCCATACGGGTTTTTAAGGATGGTATGAAAAAATGACCTATTCTGTTGTTTAGGTTGGAGATCTTGTTGGACAGACACAGCAGTGGATCTTTTATATGCCGGACAATTTCATGTGTTACCGGCCAAAAAAGGGCATATGCCTGCCAATGTAAATCTTGACTGCCATCTATAACTACATCTGCTCTCTAAGATGTTATTTATTTACTTTATTTTATCTAGCTTGTTTCCCCCTATAATGTCTATTTATGCCATTGTTTCTAAATGTCACCGCCCTAATATGAAGGAGAAGTCTCCCAGTGGCTAGCGGAGAATTTGTTCAGGCTTCAGCGGGTCGTTGGTGCAGGCTGTTAGACACAGCTGGCAGGAGAGCTCGCCTTGTTGTTCTTGGGGGCTTGAGGGCAGGTGAGCTTCTGTCAGAGTCGAGGATGGGTCGGGCCCATGATGCGTGTGGCATGTTGTTGGTACAGCTGATGGGGAGGGGAAGAGGGTCAGCGGTACCTCCCAGGCTTCCCATCCCGTCCCCCTATCCCATCTGTCCCGTGCTGACAGTATGTGAGCAGAATAACAAGTCGGCATCTGTCCAGTAATGATGTCCCCCGCTCAGCATCAAGATATCAAGTACTAACAGGTAGATGATGATAATAGTGTGGCCTCGTCAGTCTACTCACTCTAATCACATGCTCATCTACAAAACACCCTAAACAATAATTGCCACTCAGTTCTGCATTGCAAATGCAAAGACAGGAGAGATCTTTAGTACACTTCAGCTTCCCAGTGAATTCCGTCATCCTTTAAGAAGGTCACAAGTGTTCATGGGAGGTATTAACATTTCTGAAATGGGTGAAAAAGCACTTTTATTCCAAGAGTGAGATTGTACAACTCTAATTTAGATTTATCAAGTATACAGAGAAACAAGGAGGATGTGGTTATCCTAGCTTAACACAAAGATAAAAAAAAACTGCTGCTGCAGAGTTCAAAGAGTTCCCTCAACAACTCCAAAATCTCACTAATTAACAATAACTTCATGTATCTGTTTAATAATACATAACGGTACATAAACAGAAATGTAAAAACAACAATGCTTTGTTGTAGATAGATTGTTGTAGTCTGCTGGTTTCAAGTTAGGATTAGTGAGTACAAGTAATTGTCCTCGAACAGGCACAATGGTGCCAAACTGGCAACCTTACTGTGATCAGACAATACACAGTCACTGCATCTGGTTGTTGCCACAAAATAGATGGAGAAGGTTAGCAGTTTCCTCCTGCCTACACTCTTTATGGTAAGCTAGGCTAATTGAATGTCAAAACATTGAACTATTCTTTTAATCACACCCACTTTCATTTAAATTCAGCCAACAAACCATCGGAGAGTCAGCCAACAAACCATCGTTCATCACAGTCTACAAATGTAGTTATATTCTGAGTTGTATTGTTTTGTATGTCTCTGAGAGTCTTTATGTCTGTTTTGAGCTTCAGATGTCTCTTAAAGAGCTACTTTTCAAGTTCCCCCCTCATCCTATGGCGGCCTGCTCAGACAACCTGACACCATGAACTCTGCAAAGAGAAGAGAGAGTGTCTTTTTTTTATTCGGAGGCTGTAAGAAAGTAAGCTCATCTATTATTAATAGTAAACTACATATATTGTAGATGTTTCGCATGAATGGTTTTTTTGGCCGGAAAAGAATCAACTGGTGACATTTAGCTTTTGTTCCACTTGCTTATGGGAAAGAGGGAATTTCTTTCATTTTTCATGCCGAGGTCAGTTTAGAGAACTAAAAAATGCACTTTAGAAAGAGAAAGCAAAGGCTCGCCTCAGTTACCTGCTTTGCTGCTGTGACCTTCAGCTATAAAGGCAGTTCCCTGCTACTTTGCAAGTCGATTATTGGGTGCCCTTTGTCAACAGCCAACTTTTTTTAATTCAGAGTGTGGATCAATAATTTTACTTTTACAATAATGCGCTCCTATTTCTTTTGTCCTCATGGGATGATAGTTGCAAGTCATTCTGTCAAAATCATTGACATTCATCAGGTGACAGGAATAAGATGCCAAATGCGGCCCTATTCGTGTTCTGACACATATTTTCAAGCCTCTGGAGAGGTTATGGCAAACGCACACTGTTTTTACCTCCAGCAAGTGACACAGTGGTTACATTTATTGTTTAACTTTGTTCTCTGTTTTGCATATAAATATTGAGGGTTTGTATGAGTAATATGTCGCATCGGTGCATAAAGAAGCTTGCTGTGTGTGGACTTGAAGAGAAGTGATCCTCAGGGCTATAAAAAAAAAATCACTGAACCCTGCTCTTTGCGCTCATGTGCAAAGCATGGCAATTCCTCAGTCCACTGCACAAGCTTCCCATATTTTTCTCTTCCCTTTGGGCACAGTGTTCTTACATATACAGAAAAATGAGTACCCATATGGTCCTTCAGAAGATAGTACAACCTTAATAATGATAGCTCTCATTGGGCAGTGGAACCTCTGACTTTCATCTACTATTATAACATGCTAGCAGAATTTGTGCTCGCAAAGGCTGAACTAAGCTACTGAACCACACCATGTCCAATCTCAGCATTAATGCAAGCTGATATGATACCTAGCGAGCTACACCAGTCATTTCAGCATTTTCATAGTGATGAAAGCTACTGTAAAACTCAAGTGTTCTGAAATTGCACTGAAGTGGTGAGTGAATGCCTCCAAATTCCCCTCTGTAGTTTCAAAGTAGAATCAGCTTAATCCAAAGTGAACAGACACTTAGTCTGTCGCCTGAGCTTTTTGATCCTTCTGTCTCTCCGTGTGTGTGTATAGTCATGTCGTTTCACCAGGCCTTATCATTTGATATAAACAAAGGTATCTGTTACCTTGTGCACTGGGCATTATCTTTATTATACCTTTTTCTTTGCCACAACTTTGCAACTACCTAGCTGGTGGCCTGTTATGCATATTCTACTAAAGGACTTTTGCTCTCTGTAAAATAACCTTTTTTGTTGTTTCTGAAAATGGGCAGTTAAAAAACTTTCTCCAACCCATTTTCTATATTACTGTACAGCTGAACCAGTTTAAAAACAGACTAATTCTGTTTTAAACATTGGGAGACTGGGCTCCAGCAAAATGCATCACCCTGCCTAACAAAGGAGAGTAATTGCACTAAAATTAGACTCGTGGTGCTAGAAATTCACCAAGACTGCAACCTTTATGAAAATGGGTGAATGATGAAGAAATTTTCTCTCCTCACAGTTGTCATGAACAGGGGAAAATAAGGATTGAGAAAGAAACCAAATCCTTTTTTTTGTATCAGGTTGTAAACTTGCTTATATCTGCTATTAAGTTGGGCATTTTACCACAGAAATGTATTGGAGCTGACTTGTGTGTAGAGCCAGCCTCAAGTGGTCATGTGAGGAACTGCATGTTATTTTCCACACTGGGAAAACCTGCAGCCCTGGAGGTTCAGTCCCAAACACAATGGCTTATATCCTTTCTGTGTGTTTTCTCTAAATTAATAGTTATATGTTCTTAAGTGTTATACAAAGTGTATGGTGTGGTGTGTCATCCCCAAGACCAGAATAGCACAACATGGTGTTCACTTACCATCTGCACTGAGGGGAAAGCAGCCAAGTAGGGCTGATTGTAAAATGAAACCACTTTGTGGCCGTCATGGTCATCTCATATAAATTAAATGTTAATTTCATTTCAAACATTTATTATTCATTTATAATGGAGGGCATGCATATTAAATTTGCACCCAGTTTGCCACACAAACCACCAATTATAGCAGTGCATATACAGTTATGCAGGGTTTCCACAAAGTCTCTTTACAATTAAAAATAAATTACAAAGGCAATTGATGAGATTTCTTAATCAGATTTGTTGTATGTGTTAAGTGTTTGTCCTAGATTTTAATCTCAGTGCATTTTTTTTATTTCAAGAGAATATCTGTTTGTTCATTAATTGTAAAGCGACTTTATGGACTCCCTGCATACATATATATAACTTGCTGCAGTACAGACAGCGCATATATGCATCATCTAAACACACTAGTATGCATTACAGGGGACATGAGGTTTAATGATATAAGTATTACAGTTAAGTTTTTCTATTCTACTTGCATATAGTGAAGCGAGCTCTCCTGATTGTCCTGCACTTTCAGCTAAGGGAGGTACAGTGAAGAGACTGTAGTCCGAGTCTGTTACAACTATGAACGCTCCTCATGTTAGGCTACAGGAGGTGAGTTTATTTTTACAGTCTATGCTTTAAATACATTAGTACAATGAATCAGGACAACAATCATTTAAGTAAATATATATGAAATTTGGGAACCGTGATCAGTTTTTGATGAGAAACATAAACAAAGTTCAGAAAAAAATAATGACAGGGTCAATTCAATACTTATTTTTACCATGACTTGCTAAAACTGACTGAGAGGTGACTGTGACTCATCAAACCAATCAATGGACCATCCCTTGAACAATGACAGTTTGGCTTTGAGAATAGCTGTCATCACTGAAAGTTTGATCTTTTTGTGATATGGTTAAGATATGTCTATCAAACAGACCAGTAAAGGCAGTGGGAGGGCATTTGGTGAGTCAGCATCGTGTCATACGGGCATATCAGAGAGGCTGTATGTTATCAGTGGGCTTGAGTGGGCATGGAAGCCATCCAGGATGATTTCATTATCATCTAACATTGTGATGAAAATGGGTTTTTGCATGTGAACCATCATGGCTTATGTATGCACATTAAGATGTGCATAAATTTCTTATAAGACAAAACATCTCTGTGCATTTAGCACAAGCATCTGAGGCTCAAAAACAGTAGAAATTTCCATAAAAACATAATTAGACTGATTATTCTTCATTAAACAAAGCTTTACTCAGAGCAGGTACTTGCAAGCAAAAGCTGTGACTCTTCAATTATAACAGTTTTAGTGATAGACAAATGACAGAGAGAGCAATGTTCTAACATGGGCTTTTAACCTCAAAAGTAAATCTTGATCATGCAAAACTGGGCTCTAGTTGTCAGATGGAGATGCATAAAAGAATCACACAACAATGAAAGGCTTTGTGAAAACAGACGTTAGCGACTTAATTCACTCAAGTACCCTTCAGTACATTTCCTCATTAGATTGCAACAGTTCAATCTAAAGTTTCCTCTCATTGAGCAGAGATCTGTGATGTGAGCTCAAGGAAAAAAAGAGCAAATATCAGCCTGCTGTCTGCAGCCTCCACAATTCTACACCTTCAAATATGAAACATGGAGAAAAACAAGAAATACAATATTTTGTGGCTTTTATGCAAATATGACATTTCCCCTGCCGGTTCCACAGAGCCAGGTCCTCTGTTGACCACAGATACCTGCCTGTGTTACTGCTGAGGTAGCAGCAGCCTCCATTGCATTGCCTCTTTATTATTTTTTATCAACACATTAATACCTGTCAAACAGAAATTACACACATGCAAGTCTAAAAGTTGCGCTGTCAAATATATCAGGGTTCGGGTATATCTTCTGGTTGCACCTTTAGGATTGAATTGTAAAGCAGAGCTGGCATTTTTTTATTATTCAGTTTTATTGAAAAGAGATTGAAAGATACAGGTCATATACAAAATAACACTTTCAATGTTTCTTAATAGCATAACTTTACAACACTGATCAACAAATTTCTCCTGTTTGAATTCAGAGCATAAAACAAATAGAAACAAATCAAAACAATTAATTAGTTAACTCGTAAATATCAACTGACAATTCTATTTTAATTTCTTTTTCTAGTTTTAAGTAGAAACTGCTGTGTTGGGCAAGTTGGTGGTTAAAAGAAACCCCTGCCAGAAACATAGTGAAGGACATTTGCAAGAATTTCAAAAAGGAAAGTAAATAATAAATCTCAACCATTGCTTAAAGGTGCAGCACACGACATGGGGTGGCTGTGGCTCAGTTGGTAGAGCGGTCTCTGATCCCTGGCCATGGCAGCCTGCATGTTGAAGTATCCTTGGGCAACAAACTGAACCATGAATGCGTTCCTGATGGTGGCAGGTGGCACCATGGAGGGCAGCCTCGGCCGATATGAATGTGTGTGAATGGGTGACTTGTGCTGTTAAAACGCTTTGTGTGGTCGCTAAGACTGTACTTATACAGTCCATTTACCGTTAAGAACATTAATTACACAGCATGCTACTGCTTCCTATGTAAAGATATGGTGGAGTAATGGTGGCCTGACGTGTGAAGTCACACTTCATCCATGTGTGTTGAAATCTGACCTTTTCTTTTCTTCATTGATGACAGACTACACTGCGGCTCACTGCAGCTCTGCACTGATCAAAAATGGTGGTTACCACTGATAATGTCTTCTATGTTGCCTTGTTCCGGCTGGTCTTTGTTTTTGGACTGTTCATTTTGGCGACAGCTCAGTTGCTAACATGTTGAGAAGCATGTGTAGGCAATAAATAAATTATGAATTTCCATGTACAATTTCTTTATAAAGCATTTTTATGAGGCTGAAGTAGCATAAGACATTAGAGACATTTCACACACATTCAGGTGAAGTTTAGCTCCACATTTACCTTTAATCTTTCTTAACATTCATTCATATTTTTAATAATGCTTGTTAGAACTACAATTATGATTGAATTCTGTTCAGGGCTGCACATTAGTGTAGTGGTTAGCACTTCTGCTTTACACGAAGAACCACTGGTTCCACTCCATATGGAGTTTGCATGTTCTCCCCCTGTTGGTTTGGGTTTTCTTTAGGTCCTTCTTCCCATGGTCCAAAAACAGGCAGCTTAGGTTCAACTGGTGACTCTAGAATATGTTAGGGCTGAATGAGAGTGTGAATGGTCTTCTGTTGCTACATGTCTATCCTGTAATAGTCTGGGGACCTGTCCAGGGAGAAACCCCGCCTCTCACCCAATGTCAGCTTGGAATGGATGGATGGATGGATGGATGAAATTTTTTCTATTTCTTTGACGCACAGTGTAACCTTTAGGGGGCGCTGGTGAGGCTTTAGACTGTTTGATTGTTACTGTGCTTGCTTGCAGTGAGGAGCTGCTCAGTACCACAGCTTTCTAAATCCTCCTTTCTCTCCTAATATAGAATTGTTGCCCAAAGTCCTCTTTTATTTTCCCATCTTCAATCAAAGGTTTCTCACTTAATATGATTTACAATGGAGAACACGTTATTGTGTGTAGGTAGTTCAGCTGCACATTATATTGTATTGATGTTATTTTCAATTTTCCTTTTTTTTTTTCTTTTTGCCCTCACAACTTCTGATTAACACAAGATTATTCAGCTCGTATATGTAGGTGTATGTGTTAAGCTAATTAGGAGTCTTGTGCAAAGTATTTTTTTTCTGATGCTGTAGTCCAGCTGCTGTCTGCTTCTTGGAAGCACATGTTCCTGCAGGCAAAAAGGCTGGGCTTCAAACCAGTGTTTAACCATAATGCATGATTGTTAAAAAAGATTAAATAAACTCCCTCTCACAGAGACAGTCCATACAATCGGAGCTTGTTAATTGGGGATTTTAGATGTGCACTGAAATTGTCATTCAGCCAAAGAAAACATACACTGTTCTTTCGAAAGTCCAGCTTTTACTTCTGTAAATAATTTTTGTTTACCAATGGAGAACAATAGAATCCTTTATGAGTTTATATTGTGCTTCATAATCCTCCTTAATACCTGTCTGACGTAAAACTGCGTATAGCCATCTTTTAACACTGATATCTTCCCCTTTATTGAAGAAAAAAATCTGCAACCTTTGTTTTACGAAATATATCTGACCACATATGAACACAAAAATATTCCTACTCCAGTGGCCATAAGGGGGCGATAATCACTATAATACACAACAATACATTCGGCGTATTAGATGTGTCTGTGAAGTGGTACAATATTACTCAGTTAACATGTGTTAACAGTGCTAACAAAAGTCTGACACTTTTTGCTATAGTGTCACTAACGCAATAATTTGCATACACAAATAGAAAAAAACAAGGTTGTGTAAGAGTAAGGTTACTGGATTTTTTGCTTGCATATGATACATACTGGAGAGTTTTTAAAAATGGCGACCTTACCAGCAGCAGGACAATGCACTGGTGTTTGTTTTGTTTTTTTTTTTTTTTTTTTTTTTTAAAAAAAAAAAAAAAAAAGCTGCACATCTTTACTTTCTGCTGGGTGAAAGTCCATCATTAACCTCGCTATCCTTACTTCAGCTGCTCGAGGACAGTCTAAAAAATAGAAAAATGATATAGTTGCATTTTACAGCCTGTACAAATGTTTGAGGGGAATCCAGTCCTAGCTGGGGGTGTGCATTACACGTAATTTGAAGTTGTAGAATCTTGTTCTTTTTAAGCAAACTGGAGAGAATATGCCTCTGTTTCAGTCACCTAAGACTTTGAGTATATGTTTGGACAAGGCACCCAAATCTAGATGATGTCACTTTAAAGAAAATCAGACGCTAACGGAAAGTCCTTTTCTGATAAAACTATAAAACTATAAGGACAGAGTTTCAGGGCTCAATTGATGTTTATTTCCAAATATCATAGCTCTGTAGTTTCCATCTGTGGTGTTTTTATTCAATAATTAAATGTCTTATTTGTGTTTGAAACATGTTAAATTTTACATGTGAAAATATCTACCGACAAAGGAAATTGATCAATGATCCTTGATTCCTTTTAATTATGAGAGGAGCCTGCCTGCCCTAAAACACCCTGCTTACATTTTGGACAGTGAGCCGACTGTGTCTTAAATTGCCAAACTGCAGTTTACATCAAAGCAACAATTGATGGAGCTGTTGGACGAGATGATAAAACTGTCAGCCTGTTCTCTTAGGGAGGACGTCATACGTCTGCATCTTCCACTTCTTCTATCTACTGCTCAGTAAACAGACTGCTTTTAAACATTATCAAGCTTATTTTTGCAGCATTTTTTTTAATTACAGATGAGTCTTGTAATGAAAAAGAAGAAAATCACTTACATCACAGCTTTCATAAGTGGTATACAGTTTTAATTATACGACTTATAGTTGTGGTAGAAGTGACCTAGAAGCCCTTCAAAAACCATTGCTAATGTATTTGTAATGTAAATGCTCCTGCAAAATAAGCCATTATTGATAGCCTGAAAAACAAGTTTTGAAGGTCAGCGACATTTAATCCATTGTATCTCATTTTTTAGGACATCAAACACAAAACAGGCCTGGGGTTTGGAGAGTTATTGGCTCTGACAAACAAACATAATGCCATGCACTCCTTGAATGGTTTTCATGTGCCAGATGTGCCTGCGTGTTTTTTATTCACATTTGGTATTTAGTCATGGCGTGGACTGTGAGCTTTCATTTCCTCTGTGAGACTGTAAATAAGCCCAGCATCCTCTGGGAGTGAGTACATAAAACACTCTGTGGTTAGCAGACCTCAGTGCCTGCCAGAGGCATAGCTAAACCATGGATGCTTCACTTCTATCAAGTAAAGGCAATATCCTAGATATCTCTGTTTATCTAGAACAAGAACACACCATCAATAGACAACCCTGCTATAAAAATGTCTAAAAAGCAAATGTTTGAGTCACTGCAATAACAAGAAAAAACACAAAGGAACCGGGCAATTTCTTGTTATACTTTTTTGAGATTGTGCTCTCTAACCATCCAAAACAATGTTAATCTGATTCAGATCAGATTGGTCCTAACATTTAGACTGATTCCCCTAAATGTTTTTATTTACAGGAAAAATAAAAGATGATGTTCACTGGTTGTTATAAAATTAGGGGGTAGAAAATAACACATTTATTTTCTACTCTTATTCCTCCTGCAGTCTTTTCAGTAATTGTGCACATCTGAAGCTCGCTCGGACTTGACATGGCACGTGTGTTTGTAGCGCTTGAATTCACTTTTAAATATGCCTTTTCTCTAGAGGTCCCAGCCCCTTGTGATGCGAATGTGACCCGCATGACTAATTCCATTTAAAGGGGAATAACATGCATTAGGGCTCTCACTTTTCTGCCTTGCATTTGCATAATTTTGTTTGGCAACTTGGAAAAGGGCCATTAACAGCACTAAGACACACAGTGTAAAGGATAGGGACGGAGGCAGATCGATACTTTATTTCAACATCTTCAGCAGCATCGGGGTCCCCGATCAGGAGGCATTCACTAATTCAAATTCGTGCAGGACTCGTGTGATGCTACCATTAGTTCCTAATAAGAAAACACCATTGTACTGCCTCTCTTAATCTCTGACAAACACGTTCCTACGATCAATAGTCTTTTACTTTTTTGTTGTAAAGACAAGATTGATTGCCAGCAGTCGCTCGTGCTCAATTCCACTTCCTCCGCTCCTCATTATTGTTTCAATTAGGCATTCTCTTGAGAGCTTTTTAGGGGTGACGTTAAAAGGCGCTGACCCCCCTGCAGTGCAAATCAAACACCGGATGTTTGGCAGAACAACCTTTGACACCAACTTTATTCAGGTCGAGAAGTGGAAGCGCCGTCCAAACAAGTGGATTAAGCAGGAGGGGGGGCTGTCTGGGAACGCTGGGATGACCGGGGGAAGTTGCGACTCGCGCCAGTGAGGAGGAAATAATCACAATGTTACCTTCTCATGAATTATTAAGTACCCTGTGTCTATTTTAGTCCGACTGAAAATGCTGCATTTTCATCTGTGGGTCTGAGGCTGTGTGCAAGGGTGTTTTTTTTTTTTTTGACAGCTGTATTACTGCTGATAAGCGAGACTGTGTGAGCTGATCAAGTAGTGAGACAAGCGTTCAGAGCAGTAGCAGCACAGCAGCAGCAGCGCTCTAGTCACTAGGAGCCGTGGCGGCAGAAGCAGCAGCAGCACTATCAGTCACAGCAGAGGCAGCAACGGCAGCAGCAGCAGCAACAAACTCTCTCCTGTCTTTTTTCTCTTCTTTCTGGAGTTGTTTCCTGCTCAGAGGACAAAAACCAAGGAAGTAAGAGGGAAGTGATCCAGGGCTGATAGCTGCCATCAAAAACAAGACCAAAACGCAGACCTGGCTGCCCCCATGCCTATCGAATTTGTTTGCAAAATCAAATTTGCAGAGGAGGATGAGAAGCAGAAAAACAAGCAGGATGGGGACAAGGAGAGCCTGATCGAGGAGAGCTGCACACCTCCGGCTAAGGACTTGGCCGGGTTTGCTAACTCCTGCTCTCTTCATGGGATTAACCACATCTTTGTCTCTGGTCGCCTGGGCATCCGGCAGACTCTCTGGGCTCTTGCCTTTTTGACTTCCCTGGCACTGTTTCTGTACCAGGCGGCTAAGTGTGCCATCTCTTACCTTGAGCACCCTCATGTCACGGCTCTGAACGAAGAGGCGACCCCGGAGATGGTTTTCCCCGCTGTGACCATCTGCAACATCAACCGCTTCCGCTTCTCCGCGCTCACCGATGCCGACATCTACCACCTGGCTAACTTGACGGGTCTGCCCCCCAAAAACAAGGATGGGCACAAACCTCATGATTTAATGTATCCTGCCCCTGACATGCAGGACATCTTCAACAGGACAGGACATCAGTTAGAAGAGATGCTCATGAGCTGCAATTTCAGTGGACAGAACTGTTCAGTCGAGGACTTCTCTGTGGTGAGTGGAAAAGTTTCTCAAAGTTCTGTCTTTGCCAGACTCCTATCACATCACTTCATTGTCATTTATTGGCGTTTTTGAAACTTTAGGTATAAAAACAACTTCAGTAAAACTAACATTTTCCCATTTTAGGAATTATGTAAACACAATTTTACAAGACTTGTCTTGTTCATACAAAACTACTGATATGCATGAAAGAAAGTGAACACTGGAGGCAAGAGGAATTGAAATTCTCTTTGTGCGTGTGTTCATCTCCAGAGGCCATGTGGTTCCCACGATACATTTCTGCATGCAAAATTCATGACTTTAGCTCAGTCATTGAGCTGTATTTCTTCTCGCTAAGTTTTGAGCAGCAACAGTGCTTCTCTCCAGCCGTGTGTTTCAGCCTGTACCAGAATCTATTATGTCAAAGAACAAAGGCTTGCTCCCGAAGAAGAGAAACAGGGAGCTGTCGTATGTGGTTGTATACTTTTTCAAGGCAAACTGTGCTTTAATGCCGCCTCCAACTCCAGTCGCTGAGAGTGCATGGCAACAAAATTGTCATTGAAAATAGCCGAGTCTCTTCTTCCTCTCTCTTCCATCGCTCCCTGTCGCTTTCCCTCTCTCTTTCTGACATTGCAGAGCAGCTGCCTCACTCCCTCTCTCCGTCTCTCTCACTCTCTCTGAGCCCTTGTACCTTTCAGGAGGGAAGGAGTAATGCTTCTTCAACGTTGTATTTCAATCTTGCTGCTGTTAAGATTAAATATTTAAAGACAGACATACATGATTTTTGCATTAGCCAGATTGACTAAAAGGAATGAAACAATTTTCATGAGAGACGGAAAGTGTGTGTGTGAGAAAGAGGGAGAGATATAGAGCGGGGGATCAGGTGAAATAGAGAGTTTGTGCCTGTGTTCTGTGCACTATTTATTAAAGCCACTGTCCTTGCAGGAGATGGATTTCCCCATCTCTCCTGTAGGAATAGGAATATGCAATTGCTTTAGTGATGATAAAGTGCAGGTGTCAAATCTTAATAGGCTGTGTTGAACATTGATATGCTCACCTTCCCAAGACCTAAAGGTTCTGTCTTATCCCAGAGACGGCACACATTACCTCTGATGTGCCAAATTACACCAGAGAAATAATCACTGGTTCTCATTTGCTTTCTCTAAAAGTGTATTTTTTTTTTCTTTGTTGTCTTAGAGGCAAGCCCTTCACATGGAAACATAAAATTACCTGTGACACAAAAATGGATCCCCCTCCAAGAAATTTTCTCAGTTGTTCTATCAGGCAATAGAAAATGTCATGCTCCTCGGGGGAGCTGAAAAGTTTGACGAAATGTAGTCTGAAGCAACAACATGACTCTAAAAGTTTATAATGTGCTTCTAGCACGTTTGACGGGGATGTCCTCTGACACTTTGACACTCAGTCCTCCCCGAGTACATTAATTAGCAGACAATTCTGACATCCAGGAAATGTCTGTCCTGTGTCAGTCTGTGAAGCGTCCCATAGCTCTCTTTGGACACTGGGTGACTTCATCACAGATTAAGATCCTGTTGAATCTTCCCGAAGCTGCTGTTTCCTCTTTGTCGGCTGTGTGATCTGCATTTTCTGGGGCTGTCAGTCAGATTTGTTACAGGCTACTTGCTGCCTCCACGCATGACAAATCACTTACTCCCGAGTCCTGGTGGGGAACAAAACTGGGAGTGCACAGGGAGGAGAGACTGGGATCTGTGGGACCAGGCGGTAGAGCAGAATGTAACAGTGCACACTCAAATCGCACGCATGCATTACTCTGCTCGTGTTTATGCAAGTGTGTATTTTGTAACTACAAATCGCACATCATTTGTTACAGCAAGGAAGCCATTATTACAGGTGGTGTGCTATTAATCACATGCAAGCATGTGCAAAGCCACAGACACACATATAAATGTCTCCTGCGTGCTTCGGTCATTATTCGTCCTCTCATGGGGCCCGTCTTCAGCATCGGCTTCTTCTAATGCATTTTCTTTCCATTGATCTTTCTGGGAGCTCCAGATGTTTCATTTTGATAATAGCTACATGGATGTGCAGCTCTTGGGAAAATTGCATGATGAAATATAATTGAAATATTTTCTGACGTTTTAGTTTCTTCTGTAAACAGACCATGTTCTCTGCAAGAGATCTCTGGTTAGCATGACATTTTATTCCTCAAAGGATTTCAGGTACTCTTAATTTGGTACAGAATTGAGTTTCGGTGGTAAATTAAGGCAAAATCCCTGTCTCAAATGTGTGCTTGAAAAAAATGTAACCACAAAAAAAAAAAAAAAATGAGGTGTGAAATTTCCCTATGTCTTCAGTTATTAGTCTATCACGGAAAATCATTAATTGGCTTCAGTGCTTTCTCTGTTCACAATATTTGAATACGTACAAGTCTCAGGGCCTGAACAAAATTGTCTAGCTGCTCTAATTTATGGCAGGAAAATACATAATCACGTAGCAGAGAAATTTGTTTTCCCCTTTTTCCAGCATCATGGGCCGTGGTGATTATTTGACGTAGGTAATAAGTCCATTCTTTATAATTAAAGATTACATTATTGACTTGGATTAATCACAGAAGATAAAGCTGATTCAACAAGCCATGAATAAATAAATAATTATTTCTTCCAGTTCTAACTCTGAATAATTGTTCGCCCATTGTGTTGTGCTGTCGCAGAGATGAGCAGCGAGCCCTTTGGCTTTTTTTAAACAGAGCTCTGAATTGGTTTGCTCTGACTCTCAGCTGTGTTTGCTGCTGCATTATCAGATTTTGCTCTCAGCAAGGACAGATCCCTTCTGCATATATTCATGGAGATAACTAAACAGCTATAGGGTGGCATGCGAGGCGAGCTATAAAAACCTGGGTTAACGGGGACAACACCGAAGAGCTCTCCACCTACAATCTGTCATTACACTGACTGAAGCCTCTATTGTGTGTTTTATAGATAATTGAAAGTTTAATAGTGTAAGCCATAGATGATGTTCACCCCCACCCTCTCTCCTCCTATCCTTCATTCTGCGATGAAATCTTAAACCACATTAATGTAAATCAATACTGTGAACAAATGGCACAAAAGAGACATTATTGTGAGTTCATCTCAATAAGTGGGCTGCCTTTGTGTGGTTTATTTAGAAAGAGGATATTGTGAGCCAAAGAAAAAACATCTAAATAGCCTTAATAGGAGGAGCAAATTGATGTTAACAAACCATGCATAGAAAACCTTGAAGAAAGCACATAGAGAAGGGCAGCATCTGAGTCTTTCTGTGAATTTTGCCTATACAATGTACAGTGTGAGGCTAACAGATGAGTCACCAAACCAATGTCTGGCACAGCAATCAGCTTTACTTCTCTTGCCAAACAATTTAGAAATTTCCCTGCTGTGCTGAAGCCATGTACAAATTGTATTTTTAACTTTCAGGTGCAAGGTCGCACCACTTGTCAGGCTCTTACATGGTGTTTGGTTTTTGAGCATCTGTAGAAAGATACGTGAGTGTCATTGTCCCTGTAACCACCAAAAATGCATCGGCCGACTGTGAAAACTCCAAGCACACAATTTCATCCTTAGTTATATATGTACATATATGTATTTCTATGTGTGTGTGTGTGTGTGTGTGTGTGTGTAAAAATGTGTTGTCTACATGTGCAGATGACTGGGAGAGTGACACTTACCTACCCAGTGGGCCTGCAGACACCTCTTCACCGCATACCCACCCACCCGCCCACATACACACACGTTCACACGCTAGTCTCGCCGAGCCATGCCGCCTTCCCCCTGGTGGAGAGCGAAGAGTGTGGGAGCGTGAAAGTGACTGGCTATCTGGACCGGCTTCGTCTCAACAGCCTGTCAATTAGCCGTCTACAGTTCCACTGCTGTGGGTGTCCCTGCAGCTTAGCATGCTGTCTGATATCTGATCCAAACAACCAGCCCTGGAGGGCCGGCAGTGAGCATTATTACATCCCCCACAAAACCCAAAAACAAACAAATACACACGCTGTCCTGTCTTGTCTTTTTTTCTCTTTATTTCATCTGTCTTCCAAAATGCAAGAAGAATTAACTAAACATTGATTCCATATATTTCGGGGCTAAAGGGGGGACTGCTGCTTTTGCAACCTACTTCAGTCCCTCTGCACTCCTTCTCCTCCTATCAGGGGAAGATGAATTACATTGCAGTTGGTCGGCTGCACCTCCTGATATGCATCACCACTGTCTAATCAGATGAAACCCACCTGTGACCAGCCACTGGATAACGCCAATATGCAAACAGTTTATATTTTGGAAGATTTACCTTTTCTATCACTCCCTGAGCCGGGTTTTAAAACCTCTCACTGTGCCACGGTTTGGAGCGCTTAGTTTGATGGGGAGAATCTCCGGCTCAGGGATGGCTTTTAACTCAACGATAAAGGCTTCCGATGTTGTGGTACTGCTAAACCCCCCTCCTCTAACCCCTGGGAGTCTTTTACTCACACAGACATTTGTCTCTTTCTGACAAGTCATACACCAAGCCGTTGGTAGTGTTAATGTGGCTGCACACACACACACACGCTCACGAACATGTGTATTTAGAGTGTGTATAGTGTAGATAGAATGCTTCCCCATACAAACACACACAGGTTTCATCACAGATTGAGAGAGTCGGTTCGCAAGATTGATCATGACTCCTGACTGGGTGCCCCTCCCTCTCTGCAGGATCAATACATCCTTCAGTCAGATTGCTTCCCTGCCCTTCCTACTCCAAGCTTGGTGTGACTAATTATCTTGTGCCTGTGTTTTGGGCCCAGTCTCAGCTGCATTTGTTAATGCCGCCAGAGTTGGTGAAGAATTTGATCTTTAGAACAAGATATCTGTTTGTTTTAGCGTATATATCCCAGCCCAAATCAATCAATATACACTGTCTACCTTTTCCCTAAAGGGGGCTGAAATTATCGAGCAACACCGGATGACTCACAGCTCGGAGTGTGTGGGGATGGGGGAGGAATGAGCGTTTTGATAAAGTGAAATCAAATTTCAAGTCGGATCCAAAAGTCAAAATAGAAGTTCTTCACATGTAGGTGATTGAAGTTCCACAACAACTGCACTATTTGAATTAGGGCCGACTGAATACAGAGCAAGAGATTGCACCCTTGGGCCTGATTAGATTACTCAGAAATTTAACAAACATTACTGAATTTGAATTAGTTCTTGCAAATGGAAAACGAGTGTCTACATGTTGCAGGGTCGTTGGGGTAATGACTTAAGGTTCTTTTTCTCTTCCTTCCACGTCTCCACATCAGCAGGGGTAATGAATTGTTTTGGCATTTTCAAGTTTCGTCTCTATATTTCCACATTGATAGGTTTCATTTGCTTTAGTGACCCTGTCAAACAAGTACATCTTAACCTGACTTACATCTCTGCCCAGATTTCCCAGGATCCTGTAAAAAAGGACTCATTGACATTTTCAGTGTGTCAGATTTTTTTTTTCTTTTTTCAACAGGGATTGATTTTTTTTATTAATGATTTTAATATTGAGTATGCATTTCTCTTGAACATATGCAGTATGTAGATGAAGACTTAAACTCTGTTTTGATTAATAAAGCACTCTAGCACTCCTGCACATCTTTCATAACAAGGTTTTTTTTTTTCCTTTTACAATCTACATTGATGATGAATAGCATCCGCCTTGCAAGATAACTACGATTATGAAAGCCTTTGGCCGAGCACACTTTAGATGCACACTTTTCTTCTTAGCTGCCAATGTGAGCTTTTATTTTGTCATGTTTCCCAGTCTCTGAATACATTAGTGGAAATTCCTCTGAAAAATTAACCAAGCTTGCTTTTAGGCCACTGCCACATAATGGGTTCGTGCTTCTTCATTCCCCTCGGTCGTACGGTTTAATTACTTTGGGAGAGATAGCACATGCAGGAGCTGGACAACAAAATAAAGACACCTTATAATGTAATTCTTTTCAATGAAATGGTTTTTTTGGTGAAAAAAAACACAACTAACCTGAAATTTAGAAATTCCATTTTTGATCATTAAAATATAATAAACAGTTAAGAATTTTCAAAATGATGATGAAAACCTTAAATGCTTAATCCGTAAATTTAAAGTTGAAAAAATGGAGTCATGGACAAAAATCTGTTTCGTTTTAGTAACTCACACAGAGTGCACTCTATGTTTGAAATCGTAGACATGAACCATCAACTTGAAGGTTTCATATGAGAGTAGCAGTGTGTGGGATCATTTTGAGTTCATCCCAGAAACGATCAAACTTAAGTGCTTAATGTTTTCTGGCAGCCATTTGTAAATTTAAACTAAAAGAGAAAACCAGAAAAGAATCTCAAAACTCACCTCAACTGTTGCAGTAAAGATGTGTTACAACATGGGAGAATTTTCAAAGAAGGATGCCCACTGTAACAGTAGCAGGGCTAGCATAAAATGAGAGAAAAGCGGTTAGCCAACAGTGTAATGTCATGGTTCAGTAGAGCTGCTGTGGTCCTCACAGTCTGCAGAATACAACAGAGGGAAGCAGCTGTGGTGACTTTATATGTTAAATCAGGGATGTCTGCCACATTATGTGAAACCCTCAAAAGTTATACTGAGCCAAGCCTGAACCAGACAGTATTCTGCACACAGAGTGTATTCATCTGTTCTTAGTTGCTTAGCTCTAGATACAGATTTATAATCATAATTTCTCAGAAAAAAAGGCCATTGAAAATAAGGGGGGTACAACTAAAATAGATTTGGTCAAAAGCTGAAGCCTAACTGTGAGGTGTTATATCATCTTTTCATTGCAAGAATATCACGAACATCTATTGTTTGGTGTTCCCACTCACTGTGTATATTGGATAGTTTAAATAGATTTGAAATCATGGCCAGTGTGACTTGGATTAAAATGTCATGCGGCTGCAATTCACCCGATGGAAACAGCATACAGCACAAATGTCATCGTGAATATTTACCCCTGGCATAGTCTGAACATGAAGGCCTTGTCTGTCCGCTTGGCTGGACACTTGGCCCTTATTCTGAATTATGTCTAATGTCAGACACTTGCCTGTGCCCCTTGCTGCTTTTTTCCCCCCCGTTACCACACACACACTGCACACGATGGACATACATTCTAACATCCCTCTTCTGTCTCTTTTACCCTCTCTGGCTACATTACTGTTGGCTACAGTTATGCAAATCAGGTTTGAGCCATTGTACATAAACACTAAGGTGTCATGACAGGTGTGATATTTTGTCTGAATCTATATGACTTTGTGGTGTAAACCACCTGAACAGGCTCGCCTGTATGATGACATTTGGCATACCTTGTAGCTTCCTCTTGGGAGATGCATGCGATGATTTGTCAAATGGCTTCGAGGTTGGGTCAGCAGCGAATGCACCAAACGCCTTTTTCCACCTCTGTAATGTTCACACCGACTGAAATGCCTGACATTCTATATTACTTAATAATGTACAGCAAGCTTATGGAATACGCGTTATGATAGAAAATGCTGAATAATTCAAGTTATTGCCCTCCTAATGTCGGTAGCTCTTGCTGGCCCTCGGTGAGGCCATTTGCTGTGGAGGGGCCCTGGTTATGTCTTTTTACTGTTTTGTAAAGCTCAGAAGATTCAATGGCAGATTAAACATTTTCAGCAAGTTCAAATATAGGTCGTGTCTTTACCAATTGCTATTCAAGAGCAACAACCCATTTGAAGATCAAGCCTGGCATCAGTCCAAGACACAGTAACAATAATGAACGATATTTAAAAAAAAAAAAAAAAGAATCCTGTTTCTGCCTTATTGGTTATTTGGTGGCCTTCAGTACTCAACATAGGCTGTCTGATTTGATCAGATATATATGTAATTGCGACTTTTCCAACCAAGTTGTTATTAACATAGCGATCATTTTCCATCACTAAACCAGTGACTATAAAAATAGGGTCAGGGGACTTCCAAGGGTCTGGGGCAATTAACATGTAAATTATTTTCAGATTAATCAGATCACATTTTTTATCCTTTTTCCTTTTCTGTCTATTTATTATTTTGTGTTTATGTGTATAACTTTTATAACCATAGTCCAGAAAACTTTGAATCCCTATATTAGTTTGGGTCTCAGACTGGCAGAAATAATTGCTTTACGGATGTCAACCCTGTGCATCGTGATAGTTAACCTTAAAGAGATGCATTTAAACTCATCTCACACCTCTGTTTGTTCACCAGCTTCCAACGGCTCGAGCTAGCTGCTAGCCACTTTTTTGAATATGACAAGAGGTCTGTGTACAATATAGCTTATTTAATCAGCAAATGACACAGACCACTCAATTTATTTCAAAATGATGTATCTTCCTTGACAAAGCCATCTTCACCAAGTGTTAAAGCTACAGTCCCTGGAGAACAGACAGTCTGTTAACCAAACAGCCAAGATTTCTTTTTGCTAATTCGTTAACTCACAGAATTAATGTCAATTATACACAGCTGTAGTACATTTTCTGCCATCGGTTATTGACCTCAATTTCCACTTCCTGGAGCTTGTTTAGACACATCATTACATAATTAAAATTGCAGTTTGAGAATTGGTTTGATTCACATTACAATTTCAGTATGGTTGATAACTGTTTCTTATTCTCTGTTTTTGTCTCTGCTCTTTGTGCCTGTAACATGCAAACCTACACTGTGCCAGTGCTAATCTCCCTTTTACCAACATACCATGCCCTCCCTTCCTCTCACACGTGCTTCATCCATGTCTTGTTTGTGTAACATGTTAAGTGTAAATCTTCCACCTGATGTTTGTAGCTTCGTTGTCGGGCTCTGTCCATGTTGACGGAGCACTTGACCTTCAGGTGCAGCAAAATGTCATCTGATTTAGCACAGCCAGTTTGAATTGCCACCACTCATTTTGTCATCCGAGCAGTGCATTTCAGTTAGGAATTGTCACAGCAAATGCATCACAGTGTAATGAGCTTGCTTAAAGCAGGAGAATCACGCCCATCATGAGTCCTAGATCATTTGAATGTAGCATTTGCATAGCTGTTACTGCATACACATGGGTGTATTAAGGTGTAATTGTAAACAATATGAAAATGGATCACTATCCATTTCATGGTATTATTGAGATCTGATACCAATTTGTTGGTCAAATAAATGTGTAACACAGAGACCTCTTTTGCCCTGCATAACAGAGATACTAGATTTAATCCCTACAAATCCTGGAAGTGGCATTCATGCTGAAAACTATGATTTTATCCAAAATGACAGTGAGCGAAGCCATGATGCACTGAGGTCTTGCAACATTAAAGTTGATATTGTGGATTGCTTTATCGCTCTACATGTATAATGCAATGTTTAATTTATTTTTAGAAGAAAATACACTGTTGTCTGTGCTTCTCCTTCAGTTAGCACAATAGCTTTGCCCAGCATAGCGTCTGTCAGGCTCTATTTACCTACACTCCTCCTGTCCCCTCCTCACGTGATACCCAGCCACTGTTAGGCGTGTTTGTTTAAACAAGCGTGTAACTCTACTCATGTTCCCCAATGGTGTTGTCAACATTAATTCTGTGTTTTCCTAATGCATGCTAATGAGAAAGTTGTGTGCATTTGATTGTCAATAACGTGAAATACGGCCCTGCTCCCTAAATGCTGGCTCCGTTCAATAACCTATTAAAGTTGAATCACAGATAACTTGGCGCACATCAGGAAAGCAATCTGAAATTTTGCTGACATTGATCCAGCAGGAAGGAGACCTATTGCTCCGATTAACACTGTTGCCCCAGGAGAGGAGTCCCTTGGCCATTAATAGCCCACTGTCCTAGATTTTACTTAGACCATATAAAATGCTTATATTTATGAGACACGCAGGAGCAAAGCACCATGGACATAGCAGAATACTATCAACCTTTTTAAGCATCACTAGGAGCTCTGCTGTTGATCAGAGCGTTGGATTTTCCAGGCCATCCTACTTTTTCCTCTGTCAGTGTAACATCATTTCCTGATTGCACAGTGTTGTAAATTCTAGGGATGATCCTGATGACTCATTTCCCTGATGTCTAAATATGAGTCTAAAGTGAGACATGAGTGAGTCCAAAAGTATGAATACACCTACAAAACAAAACTGAGCACTATTTAAAAGCCAGGGTTATATGATGCCTGGAAAAATATTGCTTGGAAATTATTGGTCACATTTTTCAATACCTACACTCTGTACCTAAGTCTTGGGAAAGACTTTGGTGCTAGGTCCTGCTGCAGACAGCATTTGCATTAGCATTTGTCAAGTTTGGTATCTTGTACATCATATTTAAATAGTAACTTATTGTGCATTCTTTCTGATGCATTTAGATAACTGCTATAAACCTTCTTTGATGATTCATTGCAGGATAGTTAACAAGCTTTTAGTCAAGAGCCTATGTTCTAGCAAACAAGCTAGCTGACCAGCTAGTTAGAAGGTAGCTTGAGTGTGCTGCTGGCCAGTCGAGTCAATCAGGACAGCATAAGACTTTTGGCAGATGGAGATCAAGAGAACTAAATAGGGTGCAACTAAGGCAGCATTTGTCCATATGTTATTTGTTTTTGCGTGGGAATAAAATAGTGATAATTTAAGTTATATATATCTATATATATATATAGATATATATAATTTATTTATCTATATATATTTTAATTTTCATGACTAAATCTAAATGTATAATTTATTATAAAGAAGCAGTCAGAGTCAATGTGTATATGCTGAGAAATCTTTTCCCACTGTGATGTGTTTTATTGGAAAGATAAATTTTAAAGCAACCATTGTATGTTTGTACTTAGAGGCACAAAGGCTCTGTCATCTGACACATTGGTAATAAGTAAGCTATGAATGAAATGTAGTCTCTCTTTTTCTGCTTCTTGTTGTTGAATTTTTTTTGTGTCATCTGAGGTGCCATGAACTCCAGACAGAGCGTTTAAAGTTAGATCTGAATTCTTTGTTACAGTTTCTTGCACTTTGGGTGTCATCTCAGAAGCAGCTAATGGGTGTCCTGACACATTTTAAGCAGTGCACAGGAACATCTGTAAAATGCCATGGACCCTTTCTAAGTGTGCCAATTATTTGAATACCAGATGTCTGCGTGCTTCTGTAGTTTAATGCCAACTCATGGGAGGCTGCTATAATTAGACCCGCTCAAAATGTGATTGTCTGATCTTACAACGAGATGAAAGCATATAACATGCATCATGGCTGGAAAAGACAAATAGCTCATCCATTAAACAACCCCCCCAGGATCTTGGAGTGAGAAAATGACAGATCTTTTCAAAATTGCGGTCTCATCCATTTAATTATAAACACTGTGATAAGGGCATCTCCTTAGAATAAATATGACCAGTAATGAGGTATGGCATCGCTGTTTACGCCGTCCTTGACATTCACTTTGAGAATAAGGAAAGGGGGTAATGGCATCTTTCTAAACAGATCTTGAAAGTCCATGGGAAGGGATAAATGTCAGTGGGCTTCACTCACAAATCACTGTGCTTTTTTCTTCCTCTCTGACCTTCACTATGTCTACTCTAAAAAGAATTAGCAGGATATTAATAAATAATTGGAATGTATACCATGATGAAAGTGGTCCCCAGAGACAGATTGAATATGTCTTCCATAAAAGCATGCCCTTAAACTGACAATTAATTAGTGCATTTAGGTAATGATAAATAATTAATTAGCATGACATTGAGGGACTTCTGGGACAGGACTACAACTGGATAAATTACCAAGCTTCACCGTAAGCCAAGTAAGTCTGAGACTGACGCCCACGCCACATAAATCCATTGTGTATTTGAATATCACTGTAATCTAATTGGTGTCATCATATCTCTCTTGGCAAGAGCTTCGCCTCAGGATACCATTTGGCTGCTCCAGTGGAAGTGTACTGTGAACAGATCAATAGATGTAGTGGGCATGATTATGTTGCGATTATAACCGGAGAGAGCCTTGTAAAGCCTGGAGAAAGGTGATTTGAAGAGAGGTGCCACACCTCTTGGCACAGTTCCTTCGGCTGAAAGACTCAGTGGGAAACAGAGCGGTCAGTGAGATTGGCTGCAGCCCTGCTTTAGGACCAGCTGGCTTGAGAGCAGTATTAGAGCCTCCCCCCTTGTTTCCACCTGCCGTATGCTGCTCAAGTGTTCCAAATCAAGCCATTATTTGCTTCATTTCCTTGCTGAATGATTCAGCTTCCAAGTAAGTCAGCTGCTCTCCCTTATAGCATGACATGTCCCTGGTCAGACTGTTCTCACCTACAGTTTATACCTCAGTTATGTATTGTTATTCATTTATAATAATGCATAATCGTCAATCTTGCGGCTGCCATTCAGGAGGAGCGTCTGCATGAGGCTAAAATTAATAGAGAATCTACTCTCAGGCTGCCTGATTATGCTCAAAAGCCTTGATTCCAAAAAAGTTGGGACGCTTTCAAAATTTAATAAAATCTAAATGTGATTATTTGCACATCCAAAGTGGGAAAAAATGGTTTACATTTACATTCATCCCAACTTATATGGAAGTGGAATCCCAACTTCTTTGGAAGTGGGGTTTTATTTGTATATTTAAATTTTAAACTTAGTTCAACTGAATACACATCAAAAAATAAATTAAACAATATTAGATAAATAAATTAAATACATATTAATTAACATTAACATCATACACAAACATGAATTAAAATGAAATTTGTGTCATTTAACATGAAATACCTGTCAACTACTAAACATTATCTAAAAAAAGAGATAAAATGTTTATATATGAAACTGAGATGATGGCATAATGCTCATGCTAATGTTGCGGGACAAAAACGGTTCAGAAGATATCAAATAAATGACTATATGAAAAGGTTGCCATGCTTCTAAATGGATGAGCTGCAGAAAGTCTCTTAATGTTAATTCAACTAATACATTCTGGATAACCAGAATGCACTCTGTACAAAAGGAGTGAGGTATCAACACGGATTTTACTCTTCAAATATCCTTTTGAATATGACCAAAACAATGCTGGTTCTTTTTTATGCGCATCTGAATAATTGAACACACCACACTTAGAATTCAGTTACGATGTGTAAAATGAATCGGAACTGATCCTCACAGAGCTTACGATGATACTCAGAAGAGGTCACCTTTAACCGTGCCTCCTTCTAATGCAGGTTATGCAGGACTACGGCCTGATCTCACCAGACATCGGCTGTATACAGAGTAGATGCCACTGAATAAATAAAACCCTCACCCCTCCAAACACCAGCGTAAGATGCCAGGATTAGCATCTCATTAGACAGTACTTGCGCTGGTGGTTTGTGGACAAAAGAGCGAGAAGCCGAGCAAAAGAGGGACTGTTTGAGGTTCTTTCTCTGTGTGTGCTAGACATTTGGGGTTTTGCCTTCCCCGGAGAGTTCATTTTATAAATGTAGAGCACAGCCTTATTTTTATATTGGAAAAGATCTTCTTTTTGTTGGTTCTGTGTGCTTGTTGTGAGGCATGATTTCCTGCTCCAGCTACATCATTACAGAATACTGTGGTTGAGATGTTCGGCACAAGCTTACAGAGGCAAAAATTCACCCATGTGATATTTTTAAAAGTAAGATTATCACTGAAATCAGTGCACTCAAGAAGACAGTGTAATCTAGAGAGTTGTTGCACTGAAAAACTTGGTGACAGTTTGCTTCTGAGATAAATTGGCCTCAGCAAAAGTGTCTCCTGCTGGTGGCCAGTCTGTGTTATCTGCGCCATGAACATGCAATTTCCCCTTGATTGTGCTCCCCACGGATAAGTAAACACATTCAGCAGAGTAGTAAACTACAAAAGACAAGAGCCCAAAAGACAGTGGTAATAATCTGCCTGAGGAGACAAATTCAAACCCTAATTCACAGAGATTCTAAAGATTTTAGATATTCAGATTGTCAGCCTGCAGTAAACATGTGGTCTCTTTTGGAGCAGCCATTTATTAAGATAAAACTTGGATGTCAGTTTGTTCTTCCTGCATGGCTCCAGAATCCGAAGCACAAAAACCTTTATATCCACTCTGATTTCCTAGATGTCTGTGTGAGATGTACTATAACTGACAGGTATGAATGAAATATGAAACGCCTGGATTGCCCGGACAGCCAGGACTATCCCACACCACCACCTCAATTTAGCCCTACAAACAGCTCTTTGCAGCATTGGATGGCTAGGTTAATGGCACAGACTTGCATGGAACAAAGTTTAAAAAGAAGGTTAATGTTGGTATTTTAATGGCATTCCCAGGTGTGCTGTGTGGCAGGTTGAACTAGAGAGTTTTTTTATTCCCATGCGGATAGTGAACATATATTTCCATATCTAAGGTGAAATAAATGATTCCCTGGCATACACACGCTTCAAATAGAGGCTGACATCTGTGTGCTGATTGAAATGGCAGTGATGTGTTTACCTCTGGCTGTTGATAGTAACATAATCTCCTTCCAACTCTGAGGACTGTTCCTCGTTAGAGTGCAGCACTATCGTAAAAATCTTCATGTCACTATGAGCAGGGCATGAAATCATACTCAGAATTTTACTCAAGTTAAACAGCCTTGCTGCCTTGTCATTGTGACATGTAGGCAGTGTCTGAAATTAACTTTTTAGCACACTGCCAAGGGCTGTAAACTAAAAAATTACCTGCCAAGAATACCACCCCTTATCAGCCAAAAAAAATTATATATATATATATATCATAGAAAAATGTCACACTGCATGTTCAGAAGCTTCTTTGTAGAGTCAGGTAGTGTATGTCAATGAGTTTAATTCTCACTTCTTGGAAGATATAAAAGTGTTCATAAGATGACATACACTATACTGTATATGGTATAATGTCATATTGTATTTAACAGTGGTGAATGGTTAAGTTAGAGATTTCATTTATTTAATTAACCATCCAGACAGCAATTTTCAGTGGTTTTGCAAAACAGTTGGCTTTCAGATGGTTTGATTTGCTCAAATATTTCCCAAGTTGATTTCAGTGCAGTAAATATTGAGCCTAGAGTTTTTCTCTTCTTTTTTTTGTCAGACACATAGTGAACAGTCTCTAGGAGGTTTTTGAAGCCAAAACAAATAAAAAGCCTTGGACACAAGTTAAAACACACAAAATTACTGCATCAGCGATGTAGCAGAAATGGATTTCAAATAATTTATATTTGAATTTGGATTGCTCAGCTGAATGTAACATTATGACAGGGAATTCAATGGATCTAAAACTGTATTTTATCCTCACAGTGGATTTAATTCTCTGTATATTTCAACAATCTGTTCTCACAATAAAATTCAGTTTGTGCAATCAGGGCCTGACATTAGGACCCACTGCTGCCTGTAAACCAGTCACTCTTACTAGGCACTTTGGTGGGTGGAATAATAGAGGCCTGTCACAGTTTGCATCCAGGAGTCTGATGGCCAGTGGCAGTGCTGTGTCTAATCTGTGTGGCAGAAACAGAAAGTTTGATGATTCAGTGGGGAGTAAGTGCGATACGAGATCAGTCTCCCAGTGCTGGGTTTGCTTTGGCTGAATTTCAGGTGCTACAGCAGCTAACTGAAGGTTTGTCTGGACTTAGTGCTACAAAACTAGAAAACATTCTGGTGTTGGGAGTCATTAGACAGACTATAGGGTATACTGGATAGATAGTTATTGTCCTATTTATGGTCTGATCAATATTAATAAATGTATCAAGTTATTCGTATTATTGAATTTAAATTCAGTTTCCTGTGAAACATATGTCTGTCCATATTTGTGCATCATTGAACTAAAGGAAGTCATTATTTAAACTAATCCTAACCCTATACTCTATATAACAGTATATCATATAAACTATTAATAGCGAAGACATAACCTGACATTGTCATCATTTAAGTCATAAAACCGACTTTGACATTTTCATTTTTACCTGTTGGCAGAGAGATGAGAAGAAGTGGTAATAAATGGCACATATTCTGGATGGCAAAGATATAAATACACAAGTGTGTGAAACCCTGATATGCTAAACTTTGATTTAGTTGATTCTTTACAGGAAAATAGATGTAAACATGCAGCAGGTCAGAGTGATCACCTTCTCCTCTGCCTGCAGTTCAGGAAGCATTGGCTGTGACCTGCATTATCACACCTGTTTGGGCCCTTAAGTCTCCAACAAAGACTAAAAATGATACATTGTTGTCCTTGAGTTGTTGTCCATTTTAGTGCTAAAGAGACTTATTGGACACCGAGTGAGGTAAATGTGAATTCACATGGACTGACAGGAAACTCATTCATTGGACAGTTTTGGTGACTTGTCGTCCTGCATCACCAGCACCACATGGACCTGCAGGGGAAAATCAAAACAAGGTTTATTTTGGTGACTGATAGAAGGTTGTGCTGGACTTCACTGTGCTTTATGGCTTTATTCGTCTTCTAGGGTGTCACAATAGAGCTCACAAAGAAATAGTTGGTCACAGGCACTATTAAATGAGAATGCTACTTCACGCATCACGAGGTAAGACAGACAGTTAGAAATACAGGGGAGAAATGAGGTGTCTTGTATTTAATAGTATACATTTTTTTCACCATCATGTAACAGATTTGTTTTCTTTTTGATGAGAAATATGAATACGGCAACGAGTTGCCATACCTCAACAGCAACATGTTACATTAATTTCTAACTGTTTTTAGTAAAATAAGAAGTCTTATCTGCTCTGTGTGACAACTGGCCAATGCTGCTCCTCAAGCGGCCGATACAAACAATACACATAAACAAATCCCCAAAACAGACTATACGCATCCATTATTCAGACTTACACCTCCTAAAAGTAATGCACTCTAATCTGTCGCTCAGCCATAATTTTGACCTAGGAGATGCAGGTCATATGGCCTGTAATAATGGTTGTTGTCAGGCAGCGACCTCTTGTGGCTGTAGTAATTATGACATGGGCAAAGGTGGAAGTGAGGGGATGCATTAAGAAAATTGAGAAAATCATTTTAGAATGGATGGTGGATGGGTCAAACTAATTCAAGTCTCAGACCCAGTCCACTGGTGTTCATGTCCACTGGGAAACCTATACATCAAGGTGTATGCCATGTTCTACTTTATCTACTCCCTTCAATAGTTATATCGATGTTCATATTATAAACCAAACCCTCATCATTTTTACTGGCCTAATCATGTAGTAGTAGGAGTAACCAAGCTTTCCATTTATATAATGTTCTGCAGTGGTCTTTGTAAAAATAGAATAATAATGAGTTGATGTTGAAGACACATTAAAGGATAAAGGAAAACGAAAAGTCATCAGGTAATTGGGAAGCTGCTTGATACAATGCACAAATAAATGCTCCGTGTTAGCAATGTGAATCAGGCTTTAATGACCAGCCCTAATAACTTGTGTATCATCCTGTACTGTATTGGCACCTTCAGTATAACCACCAGGAGATAACACTGTAGGTGTGATGCTTTTCGAGTAATGTTCTTGATACAAGTGTAAAAATAAATACAGACAAAATGAATAGGAGGACCCAGTGCTTATTGCTGTGTTTGTGAAAGACACACTCACATAGGTGCAGATCAATCAATGCAAAAAGTTGATAATTACAATCTCATAAAGAACTCTCGGAAGTTGCCAGATTCTTATTTCTAACTATGCCTCTTTTTCAGCTAATATTTTCATTGTCAGAGATGTGGAGATGATAATGGAGTTTTCTGCCTGTTTACAATAGTAGCATTAGGAAAGATAATGTTTGCAAAGGAACGTATCATTGTCATAATTGAAAAGGAAAGAGAAAGGGCATGATTGAATGATAGAAAAAGTGGTGGGAGGCACTGTCATTCTCTCTCAAAGCTAGTCATGTAATTTCTTTTTCAGATTCGCAGGCACAGAGAAAAGTGATCAAACAGAGCAGAAGTGAAAGCAGAAAACTGCAGTTGCTCAGAACCACCAGGCAGCATAGGAACAGAAGTTTAAATGCTACAGCTTTGTGTAGACTGAATAATGGAAAGCTACTCAGAGCCATTGTCTTGCTTTGATGTTAACAGTGTGTGGAGGGCAGCGGGGACACAGGCAGAGAACCAAGGCATTCAAATGTAACTGTCTTTATTGCTAGAGCGTATAGCTATACACCAGTTGCACTGTTAAGGACTTTAATTGGACCTAATTGCCTCTTTCTGTTTGAAATAACAGTTTGCATGTATTAACGGATTTCTAACTCATATGAAAATGCATCAACTGAGATGTTTGGATAGGGTTGGGGTTAGTTTTTATGTATTCTGTATTTGATTTTAATTAATGTGTGCTTGTCAGTTAGAGGACATTTACAAAGCGTGATCATCTTTCATAACACAGGACAGGTATTAATGAGAAATTAACATGCAATTGATCAATTCTCCTGGAGGAACTAATTACTGGAGTATTCCACACACACAAAAAAAAAGAAACATCAACATCGTTATCTACCTAATCTCTTTAAACAGATATCTGCATCTGAAAGCAGAATCTGTTAACAACATGATTTTGGTTTGGTTTCCTGGTTTCCATTTGTAGTCATATTGACCGAGCAGCAGTGTATTTCTAAACAGACGTAATGCATTGCCTGCACTGCAATCTCGGAACTCATCAGCTGTTGGTATCATTTATTTTATTTTTCTTTGTTTTAAGTGTATCTGAATTCATATGCAGGTATCTGTATATACAGATTACTTAAAATGTTGTCCAGATGGGGTGCTTACAGTGAAGTGTCTTATCAGACTGTAAACAATGATCTGTGAACAGAAGCGAAAGTGTTGAGCCATATATTCGCAAAAGTATTGGCCAGGCATAAATTATCATCAGATTGATATCTGATAAGTTCCAAGATTGGTATCTGACCAAATGACCATAAAGATATGATATTGGATGAAATTTAAATATTCCATCCCATCACATTTTGTCATTATTTCTTGGTAGGTGTCTGAGAATTGAATTCAGAAAAACAAATGTGCTGCTTTTTCAGGCACTAAACAGGATAAACTTTGTCTCTTACCGTGCTGTCATGCAAATAGCATCACATTGCTCCTGTGCTATTTACACATATGGAAATTAAGTAATATGAATACAATGGTGCAAATGAGCGTAATCACAAAAACACTCCAATTCACAAAGATAAGTACTATTCACAACACAGTTAAAGTAAAATAATTTGGAGAATTAGTGGTAACTGAGGGCATTTATAAGGGATACCAGCTAAAATGCAAGTTCCTCTCACCCCCCCACCCCCGTGTCACTTTTTTTTTCTTATTACAGCAGAAAACTAAGCAGATATGTATGAAAACTAAGATATATGGATTACTGCAAATTATTTACGCCCCTCCTAAAACACCTCTGTCTAAGTCTGAAGTGTCACACCTGATGTGCTCACATACACTCACGCTATACGCTGTATAGAACTGGATGCCTGAAGCAAGTTACACTGATGTTGCTTGTGAATGATGGGTGTCTCTCATCAGTTATCACACACTTAATGTTTCTGCTCCTATTAAATGAGCTGAACCCAGTCTATTAAATTACAAAGCACAAGTGCATTTATATTTCCCCACTTGGATAATTGCAATTATTTGCAAAAAGGGGGAGGAATTGCACTCAGTTGTAATCTTTCTGGGCAGTTTGCACCCTACTAACATCAGCGCAATACCTTTCTAAAATCAGTTGTAAAGACCAATGAAGAGCAATTGATGCTGCAATCAGCAATCACAAACCAATCTTTGTGAATCCCGACTGTATTCTTTTGTGGTTTTTCACCAGTCACATTATAAACCAGAAATCCCTGTTCATCACTGTGATGATGAGAAATGCAAATGAGGAAATGCATTTCTCTCTGTAAATGTGTGGATATGGGTAACTGTGTGTAATGTAAGATATGATTCAAGCAATCTTAAAGCTGGTAACTCCTCCTGTGAAATATTGATAAGTGTGTCTGGGAACTACTACTCCAACAGTCTCCCCGTGCTGGAAAGTTAAGATCATTTGATCACCCACCTCAGAGACATCCACAGCAGTGATTTACTCCCTGTATTTTATTTTATATTTTATCCAGCCGATCATCTATCTTGGCCCAGCACATGGAGCCTGGATTTGCCCTCTGTATTCTGTCTTCCAGATTACAACAGGTTCAGCAGTCTGTCCACCGCCCACCACTCAGCTGAAGCCTTTTGTGGGGCCTGTGGGATGTGGCTCGGTGCCGATGATCCTGAGATGTTGCTGGAAGTTTAATCCCCACACTGTGAGAAATGAGGTTCTCCTGCTCTCCCTCTTGCTCTTGCAACTTTGATCAAGCCCTAATGTGATTAGGCAGTGACCCTGACATGACTGGCCCAGGAACTTGTAAAAGAAGAAGCCCGGGGAGGGGGGGATGGTAGAGTGACTGATCTGACCAGTAAACCACGAGAAGAAAGGAATTATTCTGAAGGTGTCTTTCCTCTGTTGCAGCTCAGCCTTGTGGGTAATAAAGGTTTCATGTATTCGTTTTACCCCGGCAAAAATTGCGATCTATAATGACCTGACATTTCTTTTTTAAAACTAGCCAAGAGGCTCATGATTTGAATGTTAACCAGGACTCGACTTGATGTAAGGTGCAGTCTACTGGGAGGAAGCTTCCTCTGAATTCTACAGGATCTATGCTCCTCTCTGTCGAGTCTTCATGGTAAATTAATGTAAATCTTCTGCTGCCTGAATTACAGAGCAAAATGTTTGTGCATGCATCTCGTTATTGCAGCACATCTGTGTAAATAACACATTTCCAATGCTTGCACGGGACTGGACCATTACCATAACATATATGTCTTGTTCAGAATCATGCGCTGAGCCTGTTTGCTGTGTCGTGCTCTGGACTGCTCCCATATGTGCTGCGCATTATTCTTGCCGTCAACTTGCTGATGATGTGTGGGGGGAGACGCTGTGCCTTAACTTCAGAGGCCAAATGTGTCAAGTCTCGATATATTAACTTCACTCTAATGGACTTTATCAGCCATAGTGCAGAAAGTCATGGAGATTAGAGTGAGAGGGAGTGGATGTTTGATTATTTTTGCATTCTGTTTGGTTCCCTGCTGCATGCCAGCAGTTGCATGAGGATACTTAAAATGCCCTTTGGAATCTGTTGAATATGGCATTATACTTCATATTCAGGTACCTGTTTTTCCCCTACTGATACTGAGCCTGGACACGGGCATGTAATCCTCACTTGTAATGAATTTGCCGTAATTTAAGGCTATTTATTCTCTGTTTAGTGCCCGATGATTTCCTGTTCATGTTTCAACAATGTAAGAGGCTCTCATGGTGCGCCCCTTTCTTTAAACTATAAAATAAAATATGAATTAGAAAAATATATATGACACACAAATCATGTTTTAAATAAGTATTCCTGTCAGATACTAGTGTGAAGATCCACCTACATATTGTGTATTCCTTGCTTGCTTTGGCAACCCAAAGGGGACAATGTCAAAGAAGAGACAGAATGTGAAAGATGTCCTGTACAATTGGCAGTGAGATGGAAAAAGATGCCGCACCACAAGGGATCGTTTGCCATTAGTCTAGAATGAGGGAGCTGGTGTAGAATGGAAATAGGCTGATTTACAGACATGATGGTGCTTTGGATCAAGAAAAATGTGTCGGATCACTCACGTTGTTGATTGCATTGAACGTTTACTTTGACCAAGTACGAGGGAAATGAGCTGATGCATATATTGTCTTTCAACGTGGATGTGGGTCTAATAAAGCATCCTGATTTACTGCAAACACATAACTATTATAACATTTGATGAAGTTTGAGCTACAGTGCAGTATGACTAACATCATGGTTTGAGTCGCTTCCATTTAAATCTTTCATTACATAGACCTTTCCATGACTCATATAACCAGCAAAGAATATAGGAGCACTGATGGATATCTTATACAACCATTTCATCCTTCTTATCCATTGAGGAGCTCAGCACGCTAAGACCATTAGGTCCATTAGGTCTAACTGTGAGACGACGCTCAAGCACTGGCAGCCCGAAGATATAGCCTGCCTGACAACATCTCAAGTCCCTCCACACTCAACAGCGTCCTTCAAGGCCGTGCAGGTGTAGACAGGAACATAAACTAACACAGGAGCTCGAATGGTGGCCTTGATAGATCAGGCAATAAATATACCAATTGAGCAAGGTTCATTTCTTTGCCTCCCCTATCTTACAATTATATTTTCTGGTTGGTCAAAAATATGACTCAATAGTTATGAATAATACCAGTTCAATCTAAGTTTCTGTAGCACTAACAGCTCATTGTGTTGTGGTGTTTCTGCAAAGTACTTTCCAGAGTTTTCACTTGTCAACTATGTATGCCAGTGCTGTGTGCACAGACTTTTTTTTTTTTTTTTTAACATTTTCTATTCTGATTGCTGGTACCTCCTTGTTAGAAACAGCTGTACCATCATCCCATAAAGCACAGACTAATGAGGTAATGGCACATTACAAACTTTCTTGAATTACTTAAGTACACCACCACAGGTTAAACTGTCAAAGCATTAAGATATGGTGACCATATGGTGACCATGAGTCAGCTTTTGTGCTGAAGAGGATTTTTTAAAGTGACTATAAGTGGACATTTGTATGATCATTTTGAAGAGTTAAGTAATGCAAATGGAGGTTTGAATGCAAAATGAAATAGTGGTAGCGGCTGCCAAGTTAAAATGACCTGTGATCTTAACAGAAAGGTTAACATTTCAGCTACTAACACTCCTGTTTTGCTTGGATGAATACATCCATGGCCTTTGAGTCAGACTCTTTTGTGGAAAAAGTTGAAAAGAGCAAGTATGAGCAGCTATTTTCAAGAAACAGTAGCAGATGATTATATGAGGCAATGCCATTTATCTCCTTGTGTTAATTGAGTTGAGTGCTGGCCTGGTACTCACTTTGAGAGCCACAGATTTCACATGCAAAAGACCAAACTAACACTTTGAATACATAGCACACCATTTTCAAAGTCAGACAATGTGGGTCACCCCATCAGACAAAGTCCAGACAATCACGCCCCCTCACACAATTTTTGCAGTGTTTCCATGAATATACAAGCATCTATCATTGAATGACTTTAAAACTGAAGAAAAATGGGAAATTCTCAGGCATTTTTTAAAATTATTTTGTTATTATAGTTTCTGAGCAGATGTTTAAACATATAGTTTTTTGTTGGACATCACAACATAATATCCCCTGAAAGGCTTTGCTCATTGAATTAAGCAGCTCCCAACTAGGGGTTGCTTTTGTTCAACATTTTCCATTTGAAAAAAAAAATAAATATAATGATTGAAACATCCGAAAGCCATCCATCACTTTAGGGGAGGGGGTTATCTTCCATAATTAAAGTAATTCTCATTCCTTCTGTCCAACAGGTGACGTGTGTATCCAAGTATGGGAGTACTGTTTGAAAACACAGTTCTGGATATTCAGAGTTACTATTTTGTTACTGTGGGCGCTCAAATCAGAGCAGCTGGAGCAGCAGTGCTAAAACAGCAGAAAGATAAATAATAACTATATACCGTTAGCTAGTAGCATACAACAGCAAAATGTCACAGCAGCTGAGTGCCCTTAAAAGCACCGTAATGGCCATCACCATTTGATAAACAAGGTGAAAATAAGAACGATTGGTAAGGTGGACATGAAGGACAAGATCATTTTACCTCTTTTCTGTATAGTATTTTTGGGCATTATGGTGTTGACATTAAATGAAATTATCTCAGGTTTGCCTTTAAAACTGTGTGAGTTAGGGCTTGAGAGTTATACAAGACCAAAGAGGAGCATTGGAGACAAATGGGGTTAAAGATCATGCACCTACTGGAACAAAGGTTGGCAAAAAAAGCTTTACGTGGATATGGAGATATACATATATTTATATAATTATATAAAGATCAATCTTAGAATTCATGAGATATTGGAAAAAAAATAAATTTGATATCCTTTTGAATTGAAGAAAACTGTAAAACTAAAACTAAAAACATTTTTTTTTTTTTAACCCAGCCATATTAGTGACTAAGTATTTACTGTTTCATTTTGTTTCACCAATAAATGTGAGGTTTGCGATACTTGGATAACATGGGAAACTTTCTCATAGTGTCAGTCATCTCTTTAGCCTGAATACACATCTATCGCTACACTGCACTGCTTCACTGCAATGCTTTCCCTTTCCACGTTGGAAGCTCTGGCCTAAAAAATGAAACACAAAGCAGCTTTCTACTCCATCCAAAATAGAAAAACATACTGGTTTACATCCCACACAGAGTAGGCCAGATATCCCACCTTCTCCTGTGTTGGCCTTTTGTTACTTGTGTTCCTCCACAATACACACACCTGCATACCTGCTGTCCTTTCAGCTGCATTGTGGACTACTATATCAACAGAGACCTCGAAGTAGATCTAAGGCAGTGTTCCCCCCCCCCCAAGGAAAGTCAATCAAAGCCTCCCAGCGGTGAGCCATTTCTCCAGGCCTAGCTGATCATTTTCCCTCTAATATCCCGAGTTCTGGCAGCTCAGAGGCTGATCAATGTTGTTGAAAACAGAAAACTGTCCATTCTGTCTGGGAGCAGTGGGGGAAGTGAAAAACACACTGAATTGATGACTTTGTAAATGGAAGCTGGGGTAGACTTTGTGACACCCACAGTTTCCCCCCTCAAAATACGTTCCCTGTCGTCCTCATCACAAACGAATTAGCAATTCAGAGCGTGGCCCTAGGGTTGCTCAGTGTTTATGTGGATGCCCAGTGTGATGAAGGCTCACATTTGTTTCCTGTCACTGACCTGTCACTCACTCTGCCATTAGAGCTGAAGGCAATGCTGACTTTAACCTCAAATAGTAGCAAAGACATAAGCTGTGACCAAATAAAGAGGGACAGAAAGAAAAAAGAGAGAGGAGAAATGGTAACTAACCACACGCTCTTCTCCTTCATTCACACACACACACACACACACACACACACACACACACACACACACAGCAAACAAAGCAGACGTTATACCATCAAAGCTTTCAGGGAGAATGCCCTTCACAAAAGTGGTGAGCTGGCACCCTCAGTCTCACACTAGATTACACAGTGAGAGACAGGCTCGCTGTTTTTAAACATTATTATATGGGATCAATACCCCTAATTAGCACTTCTAAAGCACCCTAAAGTATTTGTCAGATTTTCAGATTATATTTCCCAATGCATGGATCAATTTCCGCTTTGAAGTGCCATTTCGTGCTACAGTAGTTCTCCTTCCCTTTGTTGCCTGATGAAGAAGGCTCCTCCACATATTTGCATGTGCACATGGTCTTTTACAACCTACAGTAACTTTACACTGAGTTCGAGCTGAATGATGCAGCTTAACACCAGAGCACACGCCTCACATTGTGTGATGTAGATTACCGGCACAGCGCATTACATTTAAATGACATTTAATGCTGTACATCACGCTGATCCAAAATACCAACAGCAGGTGTTAAATGAGATTCAGTGCGATGAATGCTAGTGGACTGATGGAGGCAGGAAAAAAATGCCTTGTATTATGCGGAGGGTTATTTAAGATTCAGAACTCACAGATACTGTATGCATTCAGTATGACAGTGCCAGCCTGTGACTATTAACCCATTGTTTACATAAAAAAGATCTTAGTTTATATGGCAGCCAGTGGTTCAGAATATATAATCCATTTAATGGTCCCTTAGGATTATTAAATGCATAAAATACATTTGTTCTTTTGATTAAAAAAAAAAAAATAGATAGTGTCATTTTGGTAGTATTTTAAACCTGTCTTGTTTACATCCATTTGTACTTGAATGTTAATTAGCGCAAATTAGCGCATTGCTGCATTCTCAGCATAATATCACTACCAGCTGTCCATCAATAAAACCATGAGATGCAAACAATCTTTGCTTCGTTGTGCAGACTGTTCTCATTAACTGTTCCTTCTCATACCCACAAAAAGTAACACATTTATGTATAACCTGCCTATTGTTAGCCTGGCCTGGGATGTGCAGGGCTGCATCTAAGTCTTTTTGGTCAGTGGGTAAATGAGTCAAACGCAGGACTTACACAACAAACTCAACATATTTTACAAACTTGATTGTCTTAACACAAACAACAATCTTTTCTAAACCTATCCAAGCAGTTCTGTTGCCTAAACAAGTTCTTGCTGCAGGCAGCTGGACATTCATTGGATTGGAATTAAAAGTGTGCTTAACTTTTAAGATAGACAAACCATTTTATGAAGACAGGTTATATAATGCTACTGGTCAAAGGCAGAAGTGACTTTGAAAACATACACACACTGACACGTTAGTAATTCTCAAACACATCCAGAAACATTGCATTGGCATTTAGAGATTCATTATCATCTTTCATAGCTGCTTATACTTCAACAGTGATCAACAGCTTGTCACTTAATTGTCTGCCATTTGGTGCTGAGGAGGTTGGGTTTCTAGAATAAAAAAAAAAACAAAAAAAAAAATACTAAGGCATGTTTTAGCGGCAGTAGTTAAAAAAAAAATGTATTGCTTGGCTATTTATTTTTCGGAACATCAAAAACATTTGCAGAGATAAAGAACTGACATGCTTCAGCCACCACAATACTTTCATGGTCAGCATACCCCAATCTGTTGTCTACCAAAATATAAAACTTACATCCGACCCTAACACTTATTACAATGTAATAATGTTTTTTTCTTTTCGTCGTTCCTGAAACATTGTGTGGTTAATGACAACCACCACGTGGTGAATTATTGTCTTGATACATACCAACTACTGACTTCTAACTCTGTTCCTCTTAACATGCATTTGTGTCTGAATGACATTCAGTACATGTGGGCTGTAATGAAACAGAACAGCTTGCTGCATAAAACAGACTAATCAAAGCGTTATTTCCTGCCACATTTTTATCCACCGGTTCCATATAGGATGACAGCTCATTGTGGCTGCACAGTCTTATTAAATTCAATAGCGGTCATGTCAGCTCAGGTTTTATATATGTGGTGTTTGTCCATCGCTGACCCTAATTATTTAAATGTAGCATTAATCCTCCGAATCCAGGGGATTGTGAAGCTGAATTAGGGTCAGCCAGAGGTTAATGATGGTCAGAATTATCTGGGTGGTTCTATGCACCGTCTTTTTTAAAACCTGCATTAAAAGTGGCTGCTGCGTGATTATAGCCTGTAGACTCAGTTTTGCCCACCTTGTGGTTGTCCTGTTTTGTTCATGTGTTTGTATGAGGAAGCAGTTTTAACCTTTACTCTGTTGAAATATCAGCTGTATATTTAGGCCCACTGCCAAAGGTTCTTTCATTTGACTTTTTGTTGGTATTTGTCAAATGCTTTCAACTATACGAGTGGCCCATCACACAGAGCTGTTTAATAGTACAGATCCCAGTGGGATAAGTGTCTAGGTTTGACTGCTTTTGATTTCTGTCAAAAGATTGTGAGTGTCTGATCTTTCAGTGAGCTATAGCCTAATCAATAAGAACTTGGGTGGCCACTTACATGTTCTGCATGAAAGCATTCACTCTGGTACAGTTCAGCACAAACAAAGCACCAAGGAAATTGAGTGAAATGAATAGCGAATAACCAATTGAGCTACTGTAGGTGAAAAAAATGTTAAGAATACTAATTCAATACTTCTTGAAAGCTTTTGAGGTGATTTTGATGCCAGTTTTTTACTTGAGGCCACACTACAATCTTTGCACATCAACAACTCAAAGTGTGACTGGAAGGTAAGTGGGGCTGTGAAATGCTCTTTATATAATATTATACAAAAACATACCTTACAGGCATGCTTCCACAACCTGGTGTCAGGTAAAGTGAAGGAGGTAGAGTCGCTAGTTGCCTCTTCTCCCTCAGCATTTAACTCTCTGTGGTGGGGAGATGTGTCTTTATATTGGATGAATTACCACAAGATATCATGATGATGATGTTAATGAACCAGGTTGTCTGAGCCTAAAATTCTAATTACTGTAGACCAGACGGCAGCGCATACATTTCCAAGTATTACAACACAAAACAAAAAATCACAAGTCGGATTTTCCACTTTCATGTTAGTGATTTTGCATCACATAATAATAGTTTGCAAGTGCATTGTAAATAATCACTGAGGAAAGTCCATCTTGACAATTGTTGTAGACAGAAACATTGAATTTCACAGTATAAAGGACAAAACTGCTTAGAAATTCATGCATAGAAAGTCAAGCATTTGGATGTCATCAGATGCTGCTTGAATTTGAATTTCCAGTTGCATATAATTATCCTTTAAGCTTGTTTTCACTATATATCCTGCCTGCACAAAGTAAAAAAAAAATCTGTTATATATATTTATACACTCTTACTGTTCGACAAGTTTTAAATGCAACAAGAACAATGATGATGTGGCTCATATATGTCAAAAACAATTAAGATTAGGGGAATATTGTGAAGACATGAACATTTCTGTTGCATTCGCTAAATGAATGTTTTTCAAAGACGTTAAATTCATCACCTCATCACATACTCAACACACTTGGAATGGGTGAAGGAGACTGAAGCCTCACCTGTTTGTGATCCTAATAAGGCCTGACAAGGGGGGCTTTAACGTAATTAAAATTGTGTCGTGGCTTAGCTGGCATACATGTAGTATTAGATGGCCTACAGCTCTCATCAGGTCTAACATGACGGCACTAGTAGCCCGTGACTTGGCATAAGCAGTATCTAAGGAGGCAAGCATGGGGCCCAGGGGTGCACTTGATTTGGTCATCAACATAATGAGGTAATTTTAAACAGATTGCCGCTGAGACAGATAATAAGCACATCATCAATGTGCCGGCCTGACCTTTACTAACAAAGCATAAAACTGCCGTGCTCTGGCTTGATGTTCATGTTCTCTGGACACTATTCTAGTAAGCCTTCGTTTAAAGTTTTTGCTCTTTGGTATTTATGTAAATTAGTCCTGATTAAAACATGCTTTCAAGATCTGCCATATCTTGCATCTTTGGCAGTAAATTGAAGTCAAAGTGTAAACCAAATGTAAACCAAAATGTACTCCAGCTGAAATGGCAAACCATTTTGACATCTGTGAACATTTCCAAATTGATTGGCAGGTTTTTTTTAAGAAGTGTGTGAATATATATAAGGATTATTTATGATGTTGTTAAAATAAACAGGCCTAATTGAATTGTGTTTAGTTGAGAAAATCATACAATATTTGTATGAAATGTTTTTTTGTAGATTTCACAACCTTTGGACATGAATAAATAAACCTGTGATTTTTTTATGCCATTTATTATTTTTTTTTAATCATTTAACCTTAAAAAAACTGAATGTTTAATGTGATGAATTCATACTGCTAAAACAGATTGTCTTAAAGGGTTTCATTGCAGCTACTGGGAAAATCACTATGGCCAAAAAAAAAAAAATGAAGGAAATGTTCATAATAATAATAATATAAATAGTGCCAGCAATAGCTCAAATAAATTCTGCACCAAAATAAAATCCAACATGTATGGCCAGCCTTTTAATGTTTATTTTTTCAAGGCTGATTTATCTTGCACTGAGAATCTATAATAAATGACTTAATTTTATATTTACTGTAAATTCTCCCATGTTCAATATGTGGAAGGATCCACCTCGCATTGAAGCTGCATCACATTAAATGGTGGAAGCGACGGCGCAAGCCTGTTATTTACCTTGTACAAATTGACAACCTTAAATAGAAACTCTGTTCTGACTGATGTTCTCATCTCACCGTGCCGCTCAATGAGAGATGCTCGCTCTATCTTTGGTCAGTGAAAAATTGTCGAGTGCTTTTGGATAGATATGCCAACTTGTATGCGCTGTCAAGTCTCAGCGGGGCTTAGACTGATCCAAGCTGAGGGCTTTCATTTTCAGGGTGTGTCTGACTTTATGCATTTTGTTTCTTTACCTCATCTGCACTGTGTTTCCCCAGCCGGTGAGAACACAATGTTTCACAAATTCTATGTCTGTTTTAATAAGAGAGAGGTCATTTTGCAACAGCACAGCAGCATTAACATAGAACAAATTAAGCACAGTTTGAAATGAATCTGCAAATACACTGGCTCATGGTGGCCAACTGGCTTTGTGGTTAATCTCAGCAGTGACCTCAGACTATAACATCAGCAATCAGCATTACATCATCATGTAAGGGAATTTTCCAAATGCTTGGCTTAACAAATATGACTGCAAAAGTACAAATGTAATAATGCAACATAATGGTCCACATGCATCAAGGCTTGTTATGATGTCTGTTATCAACATCCTGGTCATTAGTCATCATAGACAAATGCTCACTGTTGCTAGCAACAGACATTAGAGAGATGGAGGACAGCAGCATGTTGAAGAATGTGTCATCCATATTCTTCCTCCAACCAAACCTTTCACTGTTCTCTACCTTTTCTTTGCCTACTTACTGTGGAGATTTTCATTATGGATTTATGTGTGTAAATGTGATTTGACATGTTTTTTGCATAATAAACGTTTTTAAAAATATTACTTCTGACATGTAATTACTGCTGTCTTTTCCTCGTAGAGGAAGTGAATTGTCTCATGTTTATTAAAGGTAACTAAGACTCAAAAAAATGTTTTAGAATAAATGTGTTTTTTTGCATGAATATTTCCCTGTCCACTCAGTCCCTATAGGCAGTACAGTAGATAACATGATGAGTTGAGGCACTGCAGATTAAAAAATGTCAATTTCAGACGTCACACTTTGCTTTAAGATGAACAGCTCGGGGCTGGAGATGCACACAGAGGAATCTGCGGCAGCGCTTGAATGTCACAGAGAAAACACCTGCTAGAGCCACATTTATGTGTGCAAACACACACACACAGGACGTGACTGTCTTGACTCCTCGTGACATGACTATACACTCTAATCTCCGTTAGGGTTCACCCGGCGTGCTACGTGCTTCAGTCTGAATAATGTTTCTCCATCCTCTGCCTCCTAAGCCACGCTGGCCTTTGACTTGTTTACACAGATTAAAGATGTGATGTTGAAACATGCGCTGGATCAAACAGCAGCTCTGCCGAGGCGTAACAAATGTCAGCATGATGAAGGTGAGGACTCTAATGCTGTATTATCTCTGCTACATTGTTTAGTGGATACGCGAGAGGAAGCAGGTGTGATAAATGTCCAACACAGACAGACACACATTTCTACCTGTCTCCACCTGTCTGTGGAAG
>JAOWBC010000002.1:8132674-8158738 GCA_028566105.1 Hypoplectrus providencianus
AAAAAATAAATACATAAATGTCAAATTCAAAAAATACTTAAGTTTTACTTCATTTATTTTTGCTCTACGGATACTTCTGGCTTAACCCAGCTACATGACTTTTAGATAATCTGCAGAGTTTTTTCTTACCTCCTAATTTATACACCAGGTCATCCAGAGATTATATTCATCCGATTTTAAACCAATGCACAATTGATAATACAATCCTGTTTGCCTGTTGCCATGGAGATTATTGATAGTGAAAGCATTTTGCATTATCTGCAAGGGACGAGGGATTGGAGCCTAACAACTTTTCCATTGGCAAGATTGCATGGGGTAATTACAACATATCCTGGACTTTTTTCCCTCTGCCTCCATCGACCAAGCAGTGGAGATATTTTCTTTGTAAGTGCAGCGCTCTATCCTTGGGAGGCAGCTGGGGTTGTCTAGTAATCCCCCCATCTTGACACAGCTTCGTCCTTGTAGCTGCTGAGGTCTTCCACGTTTTTCAATGCTGACCTTATTCCTAGCTTGTGTGATGTGATCCAAAATGACATTCAAGTATGTCCCCTGGACCACCGAATGGCTCTTAGTGTCGGGCGCCTTCAGAAAAGGCCCGGCTCTCTGGTTCCCTCTACTATCCTACAGGGAATGAACCGATCAGCTCTTGTTTTCCAAATGGACCTGAGGCCCCACTATAGAGCTGCTCCTCAGGTAGTCAGGTAGAAAAGTGGGAATGAAGGTCACTGAGGGGAAGAAATGCATGTCATGGATTGTGGGTTTTTGGTTTGTTTTTAATCAAATCTACATAAAGTATACCAGTGCTCAGCTGGGGAGAGTAAAACTGAAGTGCAGCGTAGGGCCTCGTGGTCATAGCGATCTCTGCAGGCACTGAAGTGTGTTAAACAATCTGAGTGTTCAAATATCCTGACCAACGTGGCTCTGGCCTCACCCAAGGGATGTGAACTACGCTAATGGAAATCAATGAAACCACTGGCATTTCAAATGTGGCTTGATGAGATGTGTGAAGTTACCAAGAGAAAAAGGATAAATTGATCCAAAGCATAAATTGATGCAGGATGAAGTGATAGATGTCGCTCGCTGATATTGTATAATGTCATTCAGAGGGTGTGGATTTGGGCCAAACCTGGGTCTGAGTGACCTGAAGGGTCTGAAGCCCCCACGGGTAATCACACCAGCCGTTACAAAAGACAAAGCATCAGGGCAGGATACTGTGAAATGTTAGTCTGTGATATTACTAGCTGAGGTGCAGATCTTAAATCGAAGTTATGTGGGTGTTGGATATGTTTTAGAAGGTTCCCCCATGAGATTTGCGGTGAGAAATGTTCTTTGCCGAAGGAAAGAGAGAAAGAAAATGCATTCTTACATCTTTTCTGAGAGCAAAGGTGAAGCACCAGCCTCTTCATTTCACCTTCTCATTATTTTACAACAACCAGCATTCCTGCCATGTCAAAACACAAAAATAAAAATAGTTCATTACTTTCTTCTTTTATGTTTGTGTAATGTAAAGTCAGGCCACATGCCCACGTTACAGTGCAAAGACATGTTTGCTTTCTTTCTGCAGATGCATGATCCTGAGCCAACAGACAGGGCAGGTTTTCATAAATAATACCCCTTATTTCTTCAAGGGATATGTCCAAAAGTCACATTCGGTGCCTCAGGTTTGAGTCTTTTTATTTTCAATTATAAAAATTCTGAATGAAAGTAGGAGGACTAATAGATATAATTGCAATGCTTTGCTTTGCTCTGATAGACCCTTTTGTTATTGAAATGTTAATGCGCTGATGGCTGATTATATTGCCAGTCACTCTTAATTATTAAAAACTGCTGTTATCAGCAGGTTGCAGGGTCTGAATCCGATAACACTTGATAAGAGCAAAAAGAGGGATTAATGGATTTCATTAGCTTCGTGATTAACTAAAAGGCATTGTGTTTCCCTTCATATTATAAATATGTCCACATCCATTGCCCTGCCAACGAGGGGTTCATGAAATAAGGAACAACAGGTTTATCTAAACTGTTTTGGCATAAAGAATGACAGATGAATGTGAACAATGACACAGATGTTCCATAGAGAGTTAAATGAGTGTGTTGTTGAGTCGGATGAACAAAGTCAAACAGAAACTTGGGAGAAACTGAGAGGCTGAAAGCAGAAAGTGCCATTTGGCAGACAGACAGCTGCTGTAGCAGCTCCCAGCAGCTTTCTGTAGACTCTGCCTTTGACAGCCAGGGATAAGTGGCCATTAAAATCCCATGATCACTTAATACACCTGTCATTAGCCATCAACTGTGCATTAACACTGCTGGCAGGGGCTTACCACAGAGGACGAAATACAGTATTGCCTCAATTAAAAAACTAAAAACATCGTCCCACATTTGGCCAATTTGTCCAGTTATTATTGTCCTCTCTGTGCTTTCAGAAAACTAAAACTATATGTTACAGATTAAGGTTCAGTTTCCCCCAGTTACCAAGTGTTGAAGTAATCATCCATAGAGACACCCTGTCTCCAATACAAAGGGACCTGTAGTGAGCAGTTTCATGTAGGTACTTACCTAAAAAGAGTTCCTACATGACTCAGGATACAGTGAGGTCTCTGGGTTTTCTGGGATACCTGGATATTGCTGTTGCTGTGATTTTCAAACACTTTGCACACAGACACGTTAAACACTTGAACACACACAAAAGGAATGAAATCTGACACAATATATAATCAAATTGAATGTCTGAAATATAGAATCTTTGTCAATTAAAATCTGTGAATATAAATCTAAAAGTCTTTCGGCTTGAAAAACGACAGAAAGTCATTACAGTTAACTCTTTCTTCTTCTATTGTACAATCATGGTTTCCAAAATAGTTGTGATGGTGTGTAAAACAGAAATAAAACTGGATTCAGATGAAAGTTGGTCACAAATGATTTGCCAATCATTGCATTCAGTTTTCTGTGACATTTTTCATAGCTTGGAATCAGGTTTGTAGATGCACAAAGAAACATCTTGCCAGTGAACAATTCATTTGTTCAAGCTGCACCAATGTTTTTCGTATCATTATCAGGATTGGGGAAAATGTTTTTTTTTTCCTGCCATGGATGGTAAATTGGATGGTTGTTTGTGTTCAGTACGTCATATTAAAGAAATTGCTCACATGACCATTTTGTTGTCAGCCGGGTTAAGGTTTGTTTAAATTTAGGTAACTAAAACTACAAAGTAAATGTCAGGAAAATGTTGTAGTCATTGTGTTTGCAAAGATTATGGACAAAAAGGAATCACACAGGCGATCATACACTGTGATCTCTGGCTTCGATATCACAGGCTTTGAACACCCAACCCCCCACCTTGACCCCCTCTCTAAGATGTTTGTCAGCTGGATAGGGACATCACACTACTTCTGCCTTTGCTGCTTTAAAGCATTTGAACAGATGGCCAATGGCAGCATTTTTCTGATAAGGACAGTCCCCTTTGGAGACAGCTGTGTGGACCTTTGCATTTCAATCTCATGTCCCACCTTTTACACGTGTCCTTTGCCCAGTCCCAGGAACACCTCGACATCTCTATTTTAACGTCCCAACACATGCTCAAAGGGCTCAATTGCTTCAGACTGAGAGCAAGTGATTTGCTCAGTCTTTTTCAGACGCAGTGGAAATACAAAAAATGATGCCACAAAGGCACATGAGGACCTCAGTTTGGTTCCTGAGGCTTATAGTTATTGGAACTGTTTGGCTGAAAATGGCTATTTGTGGACAGCGACAGTACTTTAGGGTATTTTCCAGGGCCGAAGACATATTTTCATATCTGCAAATCTCTTTTTTATGAAAAGGCTCAAAGACTGTGAGCCTGTTAAATCTGCCTTAGCAACCCTGTCTGTAAATCACCGCCAGAAAATGTAGTTAGATACAAGAAACAGAGATTAAGAACTCTGTTCTCCTGATTCTGGCATTTGGATGAAGTTGTCTGTGTAAACAAAAGCAGTATTGACTGGGCTGTCCAACATCTCACACATTTTGATGCACAACTGCTGTTTTTATTGCAGATTTGCTCTGTAAAGACAACATGCAGTTTATCTCGAAACTACTTTTTTTTTCTCATTTCACTCTATAAAAATAAACAAATCGGACAATAGAGTTGGGACCCTGGCCAGTCAATGAAATGTTATCATTAATAGAGTCATTAAAAGAATAGGAAGCTGTATATGTATAAATGGATTTTCTGGTAATTGTTTTTGTAGCCTGAGGCTTGGGATGCAGATTTGTTTTCTTGGACTGTTTATTTCTTTGAGTATCATAGCTAAGGGTTGCCCATTTTCTGCATGAATATACTGTCAGAGCAGCGTGGAAGACAGGTCATTTTAATTAGGTCCAAAGTCCAAAACATTGCAATCTTTCCTGCCAATGCTTTTAACTGTTCCTCGTGTTGTGTTTGAAATTGATATTCAAAATTAAATTGTGTGAGATAGCGACGGTAACACTGCCAATCTGACCTCTAAGCTGTGAGTTATATAACTCTAATGGCTTCTGACAGTGTTATTATTAAGGGTTTATTAAGTTTCCACTGCAATTTGACATGAACTCATTGACCATCTGTATACATCTTGTTGCATTACGTTAAGCTTTTCACCCTTCAACAGAAATTTAAATAGATTGTATGTATATGAGATGTGGTTTTTCATTAGACTTGTGGTTAAGGAAGTTATCCCCTGGGTCAAATTGGTTTGAGAGGTGACTTAAAGTTGGGGTAGACCATTTTGTTTTTTTGTCATCATTGGACAAAAGTAATCTTTTATCAGGGAATTGTAATTTAAGTGGTCTGAAAGAAAACCAGACTGGTTAGCAGTGTAAACTTTTCTCAGAGTTGCCTTCGTCTCCTCTGAGTACGAGGCCTGAAGCTGCATTATGGCCTAAGGCTGTATTTTATTATTTATTTATTTTTTGGCCTTTTCCTGTAAAACTACTCTCATTCTCACCAATTAAATTATATTATGCCAAGACGTAATCAAAAGAGTTGAAAAAAATAAGAAATCTGAAATAGTTAAGAAAAAGAGCTTACAATGAAAAGGCCATATCATATTATTTTTTCCATGAATGAATGCAGTGCTTATCTTATAGAGATAGAATGTGGGAGTAAGAATGGGGAATGGGAATTGATGGCGAATCAAATGAACAAGGTTTCCATTTGACGCCATCACCCTCTTTATGCTGATTTTTTTAATTACTGGCACATTATAACAGTGAATACAGTAAAACCTCTTTCCATCTGCAGACGTCAGAGCTGCTGTTTGCTACATGGAGCCCTGCAGAAAAAGCTTGTTGGATTCAAGGCTGCAACCTAAGTGGTGGTTGTAAGGTCAAGTGGAAGTCATCATCAAAAGATTTTGAGCTCTTTTGCCTCTTCCTGGAGGCGGGTCAGTTGTTTTGTGCTGTTAATAACAGTCGAGCTGAGTTTGCTGCGGGCCGCAGCACTAGCTGCCCTTGTGCATATTATACTGTCATCTTCTAATCAGAGCCATGAGCTAAGTTGCAGTGAAATGTGGCTTCGAATATGAATATCCATGCTTCAGTTTTTCTAAATAGGCATGCTAGCTAAAATTTATGCCCAAGTGGGATTTTTCTTGTTTCTTTGCTGCCTGAGGGTAGTTGACAGCTGTTCAGTTTGCCAGCAGTCTTGTCAGATAGCAGGCCAATGAGCTCCAGCGTTTCTTCACTGGTCTCTTTTCTCATTGCAGTTTCACCAAAACAAATGTGAAAATGGAGTTTGTCAGTGTTCAGTCCCGCAGGATGTTGAACAGAATCAACGGCATCTGACTCTCTGCGGTCGTCACAAAGCAGCACGGCGGGGCATGTGGGAGGGTTGGGGAAAGGCGGGGTACTGTATATGCCTGGGGTAGCACTGGCACTTAGTGTAGCAGCAGCTAGCTTGTCTTCCCTCTCCCCCTTCACCCTGGCCAGCCAACCCCCCCACCAAAACCCGGCACTGAGTGATGTCAGACAGTCAGGGATGCTGGATGCTGAAGGAGAGCGCAACGGCAGCAGGCGGCAGAGATAAGGCCCCCCCATACCTCCACAGATTAAACAGCAGGATTAACCTCTCTACTCCACCACTGCCACCATGGTGTCTTTCACCCCCTTATCTACCCCCACCTCCCCCGTTTCTCCTCCAACATTTGCCACCATACATTTGTACAGTTGTCATGATGTAGGAAATTGCTTTTTAACCCTATGTTGCCTTGCTCTGTCCTTGGCAATTGAAACATAAGAAAATGGAGCAGGCCCTGCCAGGCTAAAAAAGAAAAAAAAACATTTCCCCCCGAAATGCCGCCTGGTCTCATCCCAAACCAGTCTTGAAATAGCATGTCTGCAGAAATAAGGAGAAAAGGAAACCCTGCTGAATATGTCACCGATTACAGCAATTTTGGTAATTTTGTCAGTTTTTCTGGTTCTTTTCTTTGCACTTGCCAGATTTAATGACTTGAAGATTCAGTTGCAACATTTCAGTTATTCATGTTGAAAAGGAATAAGGGGAGCCACAAGCACCAATAAATAGTCCGACAGATAATGTCCTCAGCTGTACCACCCTGGAGCCACACTACGGAAATGATGTGCAGATATTTATTTATTTCATGCTCCAGTGATCAGGGCTCCAGCCACACTTACAATAACACATGTCCACTTCTCGGGTTTCATTCTTATTGGATAGCAATCAATATATGTATGTGTATATATATATATATATATGTGTGTGTATATATATATATATATATGTAAAATGTGTGTAAGCAGTCCTCTTCCTATTCAGAAGTCAGTGCATATCCGTTCTGCCCCAGGCTTTTGTTGTAATTTTATTAAAACTACATTTGCAACACAATAGATTTTATTATTATTATTATTTCTGCACTGTATTTATTTTCATACTCTGAGTGTGCTTTGGTGTTTTAGAGGAAACAGTTGAACATATCATGTTATCATTGTGTCTTTGCATGCTCTGGCTTTTGGTTGGCAAGTCACAACTATATTTAATGATACTGAATCTTTGGTTCTGACCATCAGACATCAGGCTAAGATGGTGGAAATGAAGATCCCCTGCTCTCCAAACCAGGCAATTAGCATAGCATCCCCCTGTGTTAGGTACCTGCGATAAGAGGGCTAGTGACCAAGTGAGCTATGACATTCCATTGATCCAGAAAATTGCTGCAGAGCCAGCCTTGAAATTAGTTTAAATTGCTGAATCAAAAAATGTTATCCTGGATTCTGGCATGGCCAGCGTAAACCTTATGCCTCTAATCCCCAGACTGATGTGAAAAGTTGTCAGGGATCGTGTCGCCCACCACCACGATTGATGGGGGAATTTGGATTCCGTGTGACAGAGAGAGAGAGAGACACATGCACACAGTGGGATTTGACTTGGATGGCACTTATGGCTACTAGGGTCGTGACTTGGTTTCAAATCTGCAGGCTTTGGGAGTTTCCAGTGCGATCTACCACTGGCTTTGTGCTTTTCAATTCAATTACACGCCAACTCTTTACTCTGTGACAATGTCGGATATCAAGCCCTCTTAGATGTGAGTTGAGTCATGAATCTGAGCTTTTGACGCACAGTTCAGGGATTGAGGGGAATAATTTACCATCAGTCAGGTGTCTCGTTTTATCCTCTTTGGATACTCTGAAAATAGCAACAAACAGCAGTGTTGGAGTTGTAGATTGATGGAAGGAGGGAGCAAGGCAGGAATGTGTCAACTCTAAACACCCTTAATGTGGAATAAGTTCTGTAAGAGGATCACTGAAGCAAACACAGGAGTGGATTAAAGTCAAATATATTCTGTTACAAGTATAATCACCAGTCTGTCTAAATGCAGTGCTTGACCAAGAGGACTACCAGCACTACTGCTGCTGCTGCTGCTGCTGCTGGAAATGACAAATCACACATTTGCGATTTGGACAAGAAAATTAACACTGATTGGTCACAATGACGCAAATAGTAAGACGTCAAACTCAGTGCAAGTTGCAATTTGAACTTTAAGAAGTCACCCACACACTGGTTGGCACTTAATACTTTTCACACAGTGATTAAACAGGCAATAGAAACAGCCCTCTCAACTTATTTGAGGTTCAGTGGCTGGTTGCAGAGTGCTATTTCACACATGTGCAGAGGCTGCTCTCTAATGAACGATTCTGACTTGACTGTCAGAGCTGCAGATGTTGTTTCAACATGATCATACAATAATAAGTGTTGAGTTACAACCCCAGCCGCCCCGTTCCAAACCCACTCGACACCACTGCAGCCCACATGTCTTTTTCCTTTGCCACATTTGCACGGTTATGGATTGTGTTTCACATTCAAAGAATTTCTTCTAACTTCACCACTGAGTTTAGAAAACATCAACAAGCAAAGAAAACAGAAGGCATTTTATCTGCCAGTTTGATAGGCCAATCTTCGCAGAACCCCTGTTTTTAAGGTTTGTTTATCACATCCCACGATGTCAGCAAATGTAAAACAGCTCTGTTTTTAGTTTCTCTTTCTGCCTCATGTGGAAAAAAGTTCAACTCTAAGTGGGTGAAGCTTTAAGTATCGTACATAATCCCTCTTGCTTCTGACAGGAATAAGAAACTTGCCCTAAAGACCACTCAACGGATTTTTAAGTTAGTGTGTGAAAATCCTGCAGGATAAGAGAATGCCCCACTGGATACACCAGGATTAGTATATCTATTGATTTGTGTCATCTTGAGGAACACGCAGTATATTACAAGCACATTAGAAGACAGTATCTCTCCACATTAAAATGTGAAGCAAAGGGAGCCAGCAAGGGCACTTCAAACAGCTGCTTAGCAGCTTACTGATTTGCTGAGTGTGTTTCTTCCCAACAGGTATGTAGTAATATGTTCTCATTAAAACTCCAACATCAAAGCCACAACAAAAAAAATCCTTATCTTCTAGCTAGGGCTGAGGACTTTACTTCTATGTTCGGGGGAAACTTTTAAAAGATTACAACATTTGATGTAACTTGAGAAACAGCATGTGGGGTGAAGGAAGTGGCACTGCAGTGACCAGCGCTCTACCAGGACCAGTCGTCAGTGCTTTCTCTGCTTAAAGTTTCCCACTGGGGAGCACAAACCAAAAGGCCTGACAGTGTGTTGACTCTGCAGTGTGTTCACGCTGTCCCGGATGTCACACCAGCACAGATGCTGAACTGGAGTAAAAATAGCCTCCCATGGCATGGTCAATGTCCAGCAAAGCTAAAGGATTTCTATCCCTAGCCCAGCATTCTCTATCTTGGTAAGAGAAAACATCACAGACCCCGCTTGTGGATTACAATAATTGTTAAAAGAAAATGTAAGTATATTTAAATAAATACCATATATGTTCATAACTGTGAACATAAATAGAATGTAAATGGAATCAGACACAACAAAAATCATTTATTTTCACCTTGTTTATTAGTAAGCCATCAGTAGAGTGTATAAATCTAGGAATTATTCTCTAAACACTGACATTAGACTCTGTCATTAGAAATTGCTTTCTTAAGAGTGACAGTGAAGCTCACTGTGTTGGCTCCAGCCACCACAGTCTTGGCAGTGCTTGACTCCAAAAATGGGAAAGGTTGCCAGTGATGCCAACAGAATGCAATTTAAAGCCAGCCATGCACTTAAGAATGTATTATTTAAACCTTAATATAATTTGAATGAGTGATAAAAAAAAAAAAAATTAAAAAAAAATTAGTAAAAAAAAAAAAGTTGTAAAACTGTTTCTCTACCAAGATGCTAATTTCTGCAGTAAAGTGGGACATTTTATCATGGGGGTCTATAGGATAGGAGGACTCATATTTGCACCCAGCCTCCAATGGCCATTTTTGGAACTGCATTTTTTGGCTCATGATATTGGCTTCATGTTTAAGCCCACAATGTCGCTGATGGTATGAAACACGTACCTCAGCATGAATGCACAGCTCACATACTTCAGCTAGCTTCCCAGTGGCTTATGTGATAAGGAACACCATCACAGCTAACCATGAACACACCTTGCAGAAAAAGCTAATGCTGATTAATACACAAAGTTATTTAGGGCTGCTGCCAGTCCCAGTGGTAAAGACAGTATAGATTGCAGAAAGAGTGTTGGACATGTTTTATAATACTGACAGGCCTTAAATTGGAAATCATGTAGATGAATTAATGCCGTCTGAGTAGCAGCGCTGATGAGAAGAGTGCACGGCCTTCTGGGGCATTTTCAGAATATGTATGAAGGAACCGCTGCATCATTCACTTCTTCATCAGGTTCTGTTGTGGGTGCAGTAATGCAGTGCAATGACAGACATCATGCAGCTCCGGCCTGCAAATCACAGACTGATTCAAAGTCTTTGTCAAGACGGCGGATCAGAGCTGCTCCTCAGCTGCTTCATCAGGTGGCTGTCTTGTGGCAAAAGAGTTGAAAGAGGGTTTTTTTAAGCTTGCACAGAACTGACCTCATCACAACGATGGAAAGAAACAGAAATCATACAAGGTTAATGGTTTCATAAGTAAGGTCAGACTGCAGGAGGGGAGATGTGAGGATGGAAATGTGGGCTGCTTTTCAGAAAGACAGAGCTCCTGTTGTGAAAATGGTGAAAACGTGTTTTTCTGAGCTCCACAGTGAGTTGAATTTGTGTTTGAGGGATATTGACAGGACATCTGTTAAACTGAAGCGGGCGAGGAACCCTTTCAGTCGGACTGAAAGCGGCAGCAGCAGCAGGCTTGCTCTGCTGCAGGAACAGTTGATGGATGTGCCCTCAGACTGTGGGCTAAAGATTAAAGACACAGACAAGACAGTGTCGCAGCATCTAGACTTGGGGAAATATGGCCTTAATGAACCTTCATCCTTTGGATTCAACTTTGTGCGTGAAGTGATTTCCACAGCTTTGACCTGAATCAAAAAGTAGCAGAAGAACAGATTAAATGTGGAGAAGAGGCTGATTACAGCTGTGGTCAAACTGCCGAGGTGCCTCGTTAAAGGGGAGATTCTTGGTCAGAGTAACACAGTGTATTTCTGTTTGACGCCAATCAAGTGATAGTTGAGCCTTACTGTTGGGCTGTGGGGGTCATTGTGACAAAGGAACATGGGAAATACTGCCTGAGAATCCTGAAACAACTCTGTTGCCACTGGAAATGACATCTTCATGAGTTCTGAATTGAAAAGCATCGATCTAAACCTTGAATCTCTTTCAGCCACTACTTTATCTGACTTAAATTGAATTGCCCAAATATTAAACCTTTTAAACCTTGAAGGAAGAAAAAATATTGGTTTTAAATTTCGCCGGTTTTGAGTTTCTTTGACTGCTCTATCTTTTTTGATGGTTTGAAGGTCCAGGAAAATACACTTCCTTATTTCACAGAATCATTGTTTGAAGTCCAACCAACAATAGGAAGGACGATAGCTGAGTGCAGCTGAGTGTTTATGTAAGATTCAGAACAACAGAGGTTTTGTACAAGAAAAAACAATAGTAATAAAGTTTTAATTATGTTTTATCCAAGTTATAATTTAAACCTAATTAGAATTTTTAATTAATGTATTATTTCAATGATGATGGTCTCATGATTGTTTTCTGTTGGTCTCATTACATCACCTAAAGAGCTCAATCTGGTTTCATTTACGTTTTTAAATTGTAGGTGGGTCAAACACACCCTGGAACAGGTGAACAAGGTCTGTGGCCAATGTGATAATTACTTTGCCCCGGACCTACTTTACCTCTGGTATAACATGCAAACAATTATATTTAAACTGTCTTTTTAAATGCCCAATAAGGAAATGTTTGCCCGTAACCTAGAGAAGCGGTTATGTAGCCTAAATTCGAGGCAACAGCAGCCTTTTTTTTTTTTTTTTTTTTACAAAAGCAAACCTTACGTTGCTCTGCATCCGATAGGGTTGCTATTTTTAGAAGCGCCCGTGTGCATATCATATTCGTGCACATTTGGATTTTGGAATATGCATTGAATGTAATTTCAAATTTTGAAGATGTGTTATTTGTATGCAGAATAGTCGGACCACGTTGAACAATTTTCTCAGTTGAGAATATCTCTAAATACAATTCACAAAACCACACAAAGTGCTTCCATTTACAAAATATTATGCTATACTAATGCAACATAATAAGATAATAATGATGAAATAACATTGGGTGTTAGAATCATTCTATATTTTTGTCTGAACAGCATGAACACCACAAACTGAAATACTTCTTCAAAGGGATACCTACGCATCTTTACTAAGTTTTTAAAGCTGTAATTTCTGGACAATATCTTAAAGTGTGTTCAAAATATCAGAAAGAGAAAAGTTAAGTAATTTTTTTTTTAAGTTTTATGTCAGTTGTGTTTGGGATTAGAAAACCTAATTATGTCATAATTAAAGGGAAAGAATTAAGACAAAGTTATCAGCTTTTCAGAATGTTTTAAATCTCTGAAATGGAGCCTTCTGATAACACTGTTGTCTTTTAATTGTTTAATGCGATTTCCATTTGGTCAGAGTTGAGGTATTATAGTTAGTAGCAGCAACACTACAAGGCATGCATGTCCCCGTGGAAGGCAAATAAAAGTAAGTAGTACTAAGCTTTGAATAATGGCAAGAGCGGACCATGCAAATAGGAGGAATATTTCATGTTGGGGCCAGTCATAATGACAAAAGAAAAAAAAAAAGCATACCTTTTAGTTTCATTCAGCAAAGCTGCTCCATCGTTAAATAGTTGCTGTGCAAGGACCTCCTGGGAAATTAAAAACATATTGTGCCACAATTTCCCTGTGACTCAGAGCCTCCCTGGGGAGAGCACTTTAAAAATTTCTAATAAAGGAGACTTCAAATTACAGAGAGGGGACCTGGCATTAATTAAACTGGGGATTTCAAGAGGGTCAACGTCTCATATTTATCTGTTTATACCCATGCTTTGGTCCTCTGTAAAGACTGTTTGGTGTATTGAGGTCACAGCTCATGGGTAAAACAAACATGCGGATGTTCTCAAGTATGATACAGAGATGATTTATGAGTTACAATAAACAAAAATCATAAGGCAATAAAAATGTGTTGTGGTTGCAGAGGGCTTGGTTAAATCCCACAAAGTTCTCCTTTCTGTTATTCTTCTTTGAAATGTCATCATGGGGCCTTTCACTGTTGAAAATCTGCTTAATTATCAGATTTTAATGTCATAACCTCATTTGTCAGATTAACCTTTTAATAGGATGTGTAGTGCCAGTCTGTTTAACAAGGCTTTTCTTGCCCGACAAAATGACCTGCACCAGGATGTGTCTGCCATTATTTCTGCTTTAACAATCTACAAATGATTACTCACCAACTACCTGCAGTTTCACAAGAGTACAAGCACCCGTAATTTACTGTCCCACCACTGCAGACCGCTGTGAATCAATTTTAATTCAAGATACTAAACCTGCGGCTAATGTTTGCAGCCTTGACTGGTGCGAGATTGCAGGCCGGGTGGCAGGCAGTATACAAATAATACAGGACGTTGTTTTTCTGAGTGTGTATCCGAGGCTGGACTGTGGTGGGATGTGACTGAATAAAATATTTCCTGTTACAAGGAATAGTACTGCATGTTTTGGTTTTAAGAGATTTTGTCATTTGAAATTTACTTAAAGACTAATGAGGTTTCGTGTGGATGTTTTATTTTGTCTCAAAGGATTAGTCCAAATGGTTTTGATGATCTAAATTCCTGTGGCTTCACTGACAGCCAATTATCACTCATGCAGCTCCCCTACACTATACAGTGTGTTTTAGCTTAAGTTTTACAACCCCTAACTTTACTGTTTTGATTCATTTACAATGTTCTAATGATCCTTGTTTCCAAAAGAAAAAGAACTCAGATAAGCAGACAAAGATAAAGGCAATAACTGGCTGGAAGCTACACAGTTAGGTATTCTCCTCAGGAGTTGGTAGAGACCAAAATCAGAGATAAAATTGGAGCTAGTATTTAACTTAAATTCTCCAAGAGGCTGGTAACATGTTGACCAAGATCTGAAATTAGCACCCACCACCTGCCAATGTGAGCCAATTGTTGACAGGAGCAGGTAAAATGTACAGGCCAGCCACTACTCTGTCAGACTGATTGAGCAGAGAGTCACTCTGTTTTGTTTTTATTGGAAACAAAAAAAATTCACACATGCTTTAAAACATCAGTTTCATCGGCTGGAGTAGCTCTGTGTGTGGTGAGTGTGTGGTCGAGCAAGAGAAAGAGTGACAGTGGATGTGCTCAGAGCAGAGAGATGTTGGCGATTGAAGCCAAGGAGAAAAATTTAATAGTTGTCAGTGGTAGCAAAGTTTTCGGGTTTGTCCAAAATAAAATAACTGCAGCTTAGTAATTCCCAGGAAAAAATGTTGTTTCAAACATTAAAAAATGGTGAGAAATATTCAGATTTCTGTCTAATTGGCTCATTATTTTCCATATTAATTAAAATCTATTGTTATTTTACATTTCCATGAGAACACCACAATTTACCATTTACCGTTTTTTTTGTTGTTGTTGTTGTTGTTTTTTTAATGAAATTAATAACAACATGATTTACACTGAATGATGTCTATAATTGAAATGTCAATACTTTATGTAGACACCACTTCCAAAAGTCTCAGAATAGTGAATACTAATTGCATCTGCTTCACGTTAATGAGCAGCAATTTACTTAACACAAGCCATAACGACTTTGAAATTCAATCAAAAATGCTTTATTTATTCCCAAGGGGAAATTCAGTTGGTGATAATATGTAAAATCAAAGTAAAATTAAGATAAAATGAAAGTATCTTCAAAGGTGGTTATTTGTGGCCAAAAACATCCAATACTACATTCATATTTGACAACATTTTTTTCCTACAATTTGACAATTTTTGATTCCTACAATATTTATCCTGGAAATGTTGAGCAAAAATAGCACTGCTGTCAGCTGTGTGTGTGTCATGTTATCTGTCATTTCCTCAGAACAAACAAAATTTGCTGGCTCTGTTTACAACAGTGGATTTAATCAGTGCTTTGTTCTACATCACAATTACAACTCGTGATCCTAATCAGTAATTTCCTGTTGATTTATAAATAGAGCCCCCTATCTTGGTTTCTGTATTATAACACTTTTGTGGTGACTCCAGCTAGTTTTCATGGGGGTTGCCAGATAGACCACTGAAAATCATCGGGTGCCAAACCAAAAGCAAAACCCTAAAACAATTTCACTGAGAATTTTATCAATATTCTATTTTTTTATTTTATATATATACCTAAATATTAGGAGTAGTATCAGACTTTTGCAAACTCAGTACCTCACATAATAATATACTTTGGTATTTTATGTAAAATGAGAAATTTTCTGCTTTACATGGACTAATAATAGGACAGTTAACACAAGCTTAACAACACGTGTAAGGTGATTAATTGTTAATCGTGAAATAAACCAGTTGCTTTTTACGTTAAAAATACAAAAAAAATAAGCTTTAATTTGAAAGACTGTATTAATATTAACATTTACTAAGGGCAAGCCTACCCAAGGTTAAAAACACCTCTCAGGGCCTCCCATATGTAAGATCTCAAAATGCCACTCTCACATTATTATTTCTCTTTACACATGAACATATAAATGTACTCTATGAAGGCCTTATAAGCAAGTGGATCTATTTTCTAAGTCCTACTAAGTTGTCTGTTTTCTGTGTTATTGGCCTAAGATCAGGCGGAAAAAAATGTTTTGCCTGGATGATCTTTCCAGCTTTCATAGTCCTCATTTGATCTATTAAACAGATGGAAAAATTCCCAGGTGAAGTTTGTTTGTTTTTTGTTTTTGTTTTTGTTTTTTTCACTGTGAACCAGGTGGGGAAAAGCTTTTTTGGCATGTTTTTGTTTTGTTTTGTTTGTATTTGGAAGATTTTTTGTTGAATTCTTTTTTCAATTTAGTTTTAATTTCTCCATTTTGCCTTTGATAAAGAATGAATGATTTTAGCCCAATTTAGAATACGGGGTAGTGGCCCACTGGCCAAAATCAGTATTACAACCACAAACAGATTTTCTTTTTCTCTGTGTTTTTTCTCTCTCCTTAATTTAAGCATAATAATAATGACCATCAGAACTTCTTGAACTCAAACTTGATATCTTAGCTTGCTAGCATATCATTTTCCAGGTCTTGTGAATACATTCCCTCACATTCTCAGTGTCATACCAACCTAATCTCATAACATTACGTGAAATAACCACTATTGTTTTAACACCAACATACATGCTTGCGGCACGTAATGTGTGTGAGACACATTTTGGCAACTCGGAAACGTTGTCAATCGTCAATCATTACTAACATGTCACCTTGTGACGTTGTTTAACCAGGGAATATGTGCGCAATGAAAACAGGCTCATGTCACATGATTGTGTGGGGTCAGGCTGTGGTATTCTACCATGTCCACCAGTTTTTTTAGTTTAGTTTTTTTCAGATCCCTCATTAGATGTGTCCTTTTGGTGACAATTTAACTGTGTTCAAATGGATGTGAGTGTTTGTTGCAACCTTTGTCGCAGTCTATCATCCCTTAGTCAATGTTTATTTCTATGGCTTGTTCATTTGCAGATGGAAAGGTTTTCTCATCTGTTTTCTGCAGATACTTTCTGTTTCTCCCATCCCATCTGTTGTGCGAACCACAAAAGATCATGTTTGTGCAGGACCACAGCTGGCTTCCATATCTCTCCTCTTTGTATCCTGACATTTTCTCCAGCTTGCAGATCAGATAGTTGTCTTGTTCTGCCTGTCGTAGTAGAGTTTTTGTTTCTCCTGCTTTTCTCTCGACTGCCGGTGTACCTGGACTGCTCTCTCTGGAGGTTGGCAGCTTTTCTTTCAGCCGACGTCCTATCAGGAAATGTGCTGATGATAATCCTACATTACAGTGGCGTATTGCGATACTCCACAGTGCAATGTGGTTGTCACTATTATTGCAGTTCTCTCTGTGCATGAAAGGCCTTCTGCAAAGTCTTCCAACTCTGGCAAACAAGGGAACATTATTCCAGAACACAGATTTCCCTGCAATTGTTACGCTGCAACTGGTGTTGTCCTTTTTATGTATGATCTTTGGGAAACGTGAAAAGTAGCCCACACATAGCAGCAAGTCAAGTCTTTGTAGTGAGAAAGATAGCTGATTAGTTCTGGGCCAGTGATTTTCCTGTCCCCAGGACATTTCAGTCATAAATATGCATGAAAAGTTAATGAACTGATTGCAAACTGAAGATATATCATGTAAAAACCTCATGAAACAACCTAGAGAATACGCAAAATCAAAACAACTTCATCCCATCTCCACTCTCTAACATGACACTTCATCATGAAATATAGTCATCAAAATCTTTTAGAAATACTGTACATGTTTTATCTGTGTTATAATTTTAGCCTATCTTAATTTAATGTTAATTAAAATCATTTTTTAGTTGCATCTGCAGGTTTTCACTCAGTCCTGTTACATTGACACATTCCCTCTTCAGAAAATTTTTGGGACAAACCGCAGGTCACATGGTCAACAGCGGCATCATTTGAGTCACTTGAAGGCTGTGGGAAGATTAAAAAAAAAAAAAAAATATTCTCTTAATTTTCTTTCTGTAGTTTGTTCATACTGTAAGTCCTGTTAGCAAATATTGTGCATTTATTTATCTCAATTTCGGAAGAACACTTGAAGTTGCTAAATGTTCTCATGCTATTAGCAATAATGCTATCTGACTCCTTTCATGTATTTGCTAATGCTGTGCTAAAAACTCTCAGTCCTGTTACTTTCAGTCCTGTTGTTAATATCAGACATCTTCCCATTTTAACACATTGTGGAAAAAAAAAAATCAAGACTGAACATTACACATTTTGAAATGCCAACTATGTCTTATAGATACAGTGCTTCTAAACAATGAAGACTTCATTTTGAAAAGTTACAACATGCAAATGAAACTGGTTTCCTCTCTCATCCAGCTATCCATTCAGTGAGATGTCTTTCAGTGTCTGGATTCCAGGATCTCCTAAACTTTGCGTTTTTTCCCTGAACTGGGCTTCCTCTGCAGCCTCGTAGGAGCTCAGTACAGTAGCTTTTTAAAGATGCTCACATCAACTTGTGATCACTCTCAGCTTGAGTGTCTTTCCATAACAATTTCTCACACACATAGACAATGAGGAGTAGGTCTTTTTCTGTCCGAGTGTACCAGTGCTGACACTCAGCGAGTGCTCCTGACCTGGAGGCTGTCCATCCAGCAGTATCACTGCTCTGATGTACTCTTAGCAGGCATCTAGTCACAGTGTGATGCGTGTGTTGTATCAGTGTTGGAGTGGAGATGACCAGCTGTTTAAACTTCTCATGCACTTCAGGTTAGGCATGAACCTTATTTCCATGGACCTCAGCAGCTCCTTCTCACTAGTCACATTTTTCCTCATTTGGAATCATTCACCTGGCCATGAATGTTTCCAGTTTCTCTGGATTTCCATCAATCAGGGAATGTTTTTGTTCTAGGTTATACTCTCCTGCTTGGCCCAATTACTTTGTCAGCCTGTGGTCATGCTCTCTCCATATCAGCAAGTCATCAATGATTTTAACAACACGATCCAGACATTCAATTATCTGTGCGATCATCCGTATATTTTCCTGTGGGTGTTTTTAAGGTACATGACTTTGAGCTTTTGCCAAGTTTTCTCAGCCAGAAGCAATGATTAGCATATACACAGAAAACAATTTAGCATTTGGCACATGGGAATCTACTTCCTCAGCAGTGGAAACTGTGTACCAGTGTGGTCAATACTTGTGAAATCCAGGTAAGTAGCCTAATACATTACATTTATCATCAGGTTCTTAAAGAGTGGCCTTTTCCTTTTAAAAAATATTTCCCAAGTATGCTTTTTCCACCCAAAAAAAGCATATTTGTTGTTGCTTTTTAAATGTGGAGAAACCACAAATTCAGTGCCCAGTGAAAATGTTCCTGTGATCAGTTCTTTTTTTCTTTTCTTTTTTTAATATCTCTCTTTCAAACTGGGCACCAACTAATTTGGAACGATATTTGACACTGCTTGGACAGAGCTGGGCAGAATTAGTGGCTGAGATGAAGAGCGTGAAAGGGCTGAAAATGAGCATGTCCGCCCTGTTGTCCTGTTGTAAACGCTGCCGATCAGTGCTGGAGCCGATAAAACCCTGTGACTACTGTACTGTCAGTTGTCCCAGGAATGAATACTGATTATGACCTTTCCCGGGTCATTAAAAGGATAAAAAGCCAGATGTTTAGTGGGTGTAAGTGGGTTTTCTGTCCTGGGGGAAAAGGGCTTCTGCTGAGTGTCAGACAGATGTCCACTGCAACATCCTTTTATGTGATTTCAAACTCAATGCTGTGTTTTTGCCTCTTGTACTTAGATGTTAGTGCTCTTTCTCCCAGTGGTCCTTTCTTCTGACCGTAGAAAGCAACACATTGGCTTGTCCTCGCCCTGAGCCTGCCTGTAACATCCAGTGCATTGGATGTTTTAACTGACATCACATTCTGCGCCTGTTTGTCACAATTTTCTTATTCATTCTTAAGCTTTCAGGCCATTTTTCTTCCTCAGATTCTGTCTCTGCAGAGTCCATCACCATGGTGTTTTTTTTTCATGCTGCTCTTTAACTGTCCCTGTGAACATGTCATTTTCACTCACACTCTCCAAAATTGCATGCACTTTTCTTTCCATGCTCACACTGACCCTGTGATCTACACATCTTTGCAAAATGATTCATCTTGGCATGATTTACATGTCCGGCCAATTGCAGCACTTTTTCGTCTTTGTTCCTCGTTTGAAACCACGTCTACCACTTGTCTCTTTTTGTTGAAGATTTACTCGGTTTGCTTTGACTTTGTTGTCTTTTGGTTTGACTGCTATAATTCTGCTGACTTCCTCTTTTTCTGTCAGTGCTTTGACTTGGCTGAATGTAATCTCGCTTGTACGGCAGATATCGATCGCTTTCTCTAATGTCAAATCTGCTTTTTCTAAACGGTCTGCCTCTCACCTGGTCGTAAGTTGAACCACATGCTATTCTGTCACGTACCAGGGAACCCTATAGCTGTCCAAATTCACAATGATGAATGAATTTTGTTGTGTTTATAAATCTGCGGGTTATGTGTCAGTGGGTCCCACCATTTTCTCAACTGTGCACTACATGAGTGAAGTCTATCTGGACTCACAATAGTCCCATACCTTCTTCTTCAGTACATTTATTTAATCTCCCTTGTGTTCTTTAAAGTCGAATGTGTTGCATATTTTGATTGCCTCTTCTAAGGGCAGAGTCTGAAATTGCACCATATTCTGCTTCAATTCTGAGACCATCAAGGCTAGGTCAGATTTCCTTGAAATATAGTCAGCTACTGAATACAAATTGCATGGTTTTTTTTTTGTTTTTTTTTGTAATTAGCACTTTTACCTCAAGGTCAAGCATTGTAAATATTGAATTATTTACTAAAGTAATGGACGCAGCCACAATATTTTAAGATTTTTTTTCTCTATATACTTGTCAAAACATTTTGAATACTAATGAAATGCATTTGTATGTCAGCATCCGGTTGTACAGTGTTCATTCTGGATGCTGGAAGAGTTTGTTACTTGTGCTTTTTAATCAAAGGCCACATGGAGGACACAATAGGAACACTTAAAGCACTCAAAATGTTAAACTTCTTTTTTTTTTTTTCTTTTTTTTTTTTTTTTTGTTTAAGCCATTTTTGTTTATTAAATTTCCTGATGTTTTGAAAGAAATATGTACAACAATTTTTACCTACATTTAGATATCTGAATAAGCAATTGATAAAAATGGCTTGAAATGTGACCACTAAACATATGGTTACATGTACTTAAAGACGTGATTATAAATGTTGAAATCAAGCCGATATGCATTCCCACATAAAACAGGCTGTCAGTTTGAAACAATAAGTGTCTCCTTCTGGATACAAAACAATTTGGAATCTGTCTCAGAGTGCTTCACACAGTAACCAGAAAAGAAGGATGTGGCTACATGTGCCTCAGTTATGGTGCAGACTATGGTTGCATGACTTTAATTACATTGTCTGTTTGGCAGAGCAGTGGCACATCAATCTTATCTGCTAAGCTGCATGCAACAATCCCCAAACCTCAACAAAAACCTCTCAGCTGACACAGAAGTACTGCACATATTTGCTCTCTGTTTTGTCAGTACAGAGTGAGAACCTTTTTGTTTTAATCATTTTATAATCCCACATTCTGTCTCTCGCATCTGAATTAATCTCTATCATTAAACATTCAGAAATGATCTCAACTGACTTTAGTGAGAGTGAAATAGACTTATTATAATTGGGGATATAGTCACTGTGACATCACCCAGTGGTTTGTGGGCCCTGGCTATGAAGCTTCACACTCTACATTTTGGCTGTCACCATCTATGTTTATGGCCATCACCGTATTTTATTTTTTCCAACCAACACGTGCAGATTAGAGCAATAGGCTTTGTCCTAGTTACTCCCTTCCTGCTGTATAGCTCACGATTCATAGTGAGCAGCAAATAGTGGAATATATAGTGTACTCGACTCCAAACAGTTTCGGACACTACTCACTGACGAGCCTGTCCCTAATAATGAAATTGATCCATGGGGCAGTTTATTCGGAAGCATTTAGCTGGCCAGGTTAGGGTTAGGGTTCAATGTCATGAATAGTCTTTTTCATGAATAGGCCATCATTTCCAAAATGAACATATATAATAATTGACACTATAAACTAATTTTGAGAATGTTTCTATCATACATGATTTAAGTGAGAAGCAGTCTTATATTCCTAATGATTTGCATACAAACAAACTTCTTTTTGCTGCCAGTTGAGTTGCCCCCTGCTGTCCATTAGAGAGAATGCAGGTTTATGTCACTCCCCTATTGTTTTCTCTTATCAGGCATCAGAGGTTAAAACCAGGTGTTGATATAAAACCACATGAAAATTTAAAAAGCGTGTGTGGTATAAATACTTTGGATTTATAGATCCTCATTTACATAAGTAAGGAAAGATAAGGCACTGTATTGATCCATCCATACGTGGATCCCACTGCTGCCTGCTTGCTGCAATAATGTTATGGCTAATACTAATGATGTGGATGCGACTGTTTTCACAGCCAATATCTTTAAGTACACTTGTTATCAGTATAATTGATACAGTGCTGCGGACTATTGCATCCTCATTATACCCATCAGGGTAGCATAATAAACTTGCAATTTTCTATCAGTCAATTTGACAATAAAATATGTGCTGAGTCCCAGGCGAGCCTCTGTGTTTGTTTTGTTTAGCATTACAGATTGGGCCTTAACAATGTTTGATCAAGCTTAATTGAAGATAAGGCCAGCTTTATCTCCAGCTCAACAAACAGCAGGGTAGAGCCAAGTAGGAGTGATGGATGGTTCCTCCTAGCTTCTCTTGTTGTTTGTTTCATCCCTCGCTGTGTTTAAAAATGACCCTTCAAAACGGTACCAAGGGTGGAAACTAGTGTTCTCGGCTGCGCTGAAGGAGGACATGCTTGCTTGGGTAATCCTTTACCATGGCTTTTACAAGGGCCTTTCTTGGCACCAAGGCAACCCTTCAAACATCAATATCGGCTGTGCGCTATCCCCTTTGGGTAGGTTCAGTTGATGGCTTTCCATCCCTGTATGAGGGCCTGCTGGCAGAGATGGAGGAGGCATGGGAATGCTCTGACATTGATTTCTTCATCCCAATGCACACGCTGATTTATTGACTGCTGTGCCGATCAGTTAGAGACATTCTGTTTGCCACTGTTTGGTGGAGCTGAAAGACGGAGAACAGAATTTTATCAGACTAAGCCACCGAGTCAAAGGCCATACTCATTTCATTTCACTGGAACACTGCTTTCTTTTTTTTTGTCTCTCTTTCAGGAAAATATTCCACATTGACTAGTTTTCGTGTGTGAAGTGTAGCTGGAGTCAGTTTAGAAGAGAAGTCTAGACTTACTGTTCGAACTGTGGTGACAACCAATGTGATTATGCTAAGGGGTGTCTGAGTGCAAACAGTAAGCTTGCTCTTCTGTGTTGCACTTACTGTCATTCACTTGCAGTCAGCTGCTCATATTTAAAATGTCTATAGACTCTGTGAAGGGTGCAGACACGCACAGCGAGCCTCGAGTGGAGTCGGGTGGGCCTTCCCTCCTTCGTCACAGTGAAGAGTCTCTGATGCATGGGGGCTTTGTTATCATAATTTAGTCATCTCAATGGTGTCACCGCTCGCTAATGATAAATCATGCACTGCACAGCATTCACAGACGGTAAGATGTTAAGGCCTCTGATGTTTTCAGAGGTATATTTTGCAGCTTGTTGTCACAGCGCGGCTAAAATAAACACGCTCTGTTTCTGACATCTGTCAAAGTGAATTATAGATCTCGAGAAGAGTTGCAGAAGTCACAATTCTTCTTCTTGCTTTACAGCTTTGTTGTTTGTTATAATAACTCAAGCGTTTTTTAGTGCCTGACTGGAATCTGACTTATACAACGCGTGCTCCAGAGGCAAAATACAAAGAGGAACACTGCAGCTGCTCTCCACCTACAGGTATTGGAGCTGAATTTGTGCGTGTGTGTTAGGGTGCATATGACCTTGCAGCAACCGAAATCATCCTGCATACCTAATGATAAAATATCAAAATGTAAAAGGTAAATGAATTGATGGCTTCACTCATAACCCTAAAATCTATTACAGCATTGAAATTCAAATAGTCTGATGATTATTTGAAATGCACTGATTCCCAGGTATGATGGATATGTAAAGCGTTTTGCATTTTATCATCTCACCTCTGCCTGCACAACCGCTCGTCACAGGAAGCTCTGAGGTTGGCTTTGTGTCCGTTAAATGCAATGAGATTGCTCTGAGTTGTATTAATGGAAACTCAGTCACAATCTGAGCAGCTCGGGACAAGGTCAAAGTCGAGGGTAGCACCTTTGAAATTGATCTGACACAGATTCATCGGCACAGAAAAAATGTATGTTAAAAAATGCATGCGCTTGATATTTTCAAATTATAAATGTTGAAGCCATATTCACCTGCGACTCATAGGAATAATAAATATATTGATGTCTTGTCTCCTAGATGGAGATACTGTATAAATACCTCTAACTACATAGAATGCATTTTTTTTTATTTGTTTATTCTGACAAAAAATGGGAAAAACTGTTAACTTGCAGTTTTCTAAGACACAAAGTTATGCTCTATTTATATTATAAAGACAGAGCAAAAAGTCAGGCCTCACTAAATTAATTATTAAATTATTAAAATGACAACAAGAAGAAAAAATATGCAAAAACATGCATAGCATTAAGAAGACAAATACTGATAAACGAACAGAAATAAACACAATAGTTACAAAAACATGTCAATATAAATGAATTGTAATGAAAAGAAAAATAGCAATAAAAAGACTAAATCACATCAAAGCAAGTCTGTAAAATGGGGCTAAGTGATTTAAAAGAGGTCAGTGATTCTGTGAGCCTTATCTTCTCAGGCAGGTCGTTCCAAAGCCGAGACACCCTGATTGCAAAGGCACGCTCACCTTTACATTTAAGCCTCGACTTTGGAAAAGCCAGAAGAGCCGTACCTGACGAGCTGCAAACTGGCTTGTGTGGGTTCAACGTTTCTCCTGTGTAGCGTGGGGCCAGATGTTCTTTAAATCTGCGCTGTAAACTCTTTAAATCACTTATAAATCAGACAGGGAGCCAAAGGAAAGAAGCAGGGTTGCATGATGTGATTTCATCTGTTAAAACCAGGAAGAAGCCTCATCGCTGCATTATTAATTAGAAGAGTAGCAGACGACTGGAGTTACTATTCATTTGACCTTCAACACATTTACTTATTTTTGCTCAATCTATCATAACATGGAAAGAAGGCATAACAAATATTTCTCAATAAGTTTAATGTGTTTTTTTCCCCTTAATAGTGTCAAACTGAGGTGTGAGTAGCATTATTACATTTTAATAAATCAAGTGTTAGATAAGCAAAAATATCAAAATGGCAATGGAAGTTTAGAAATGTTGTCTAAACTATTATTCTATATACTCAAATTTTCAACAATTCTGTAAAAATTATTGCACAGACTATCTTTTCTGAACTATTTAATTGTCATTAGTGTTCTCCACTGGTATCATCTTTGTTTAGCTTGTTAGCATGCTAATATTTGCTAATTAGCACAAATGAGGCTGATGAGAATGACATTAATTTTGACAATATTTTGTCATAAATCAGTATGAGGACTCACCAGTCACTAGAATTAATCCTCTAAGAAGAACCGACATCTGTACCAAATTTTGGTGCAATCCATCCAATGCTGTTACAAGACATTTCACTAAAGTGAAAAACGATCACCCTCACAGTGGCACAAGAGGCGTCTGGAATGGCATATCTAGGTTTTATCAATTCTTCAGTTAGATATGTCAAACATTTGCATGATTTTATCTTCTGTGTGTGATGTGAACGGCAGCGTGTAGTTAACACACAAGAGCCGCTGATGTCACATGACAGCCTTGTGACCGCTCTGTGTGGCTGAATGAAGCATTTGTATTGGTCTCTGTTCTTACTGTAACGTGTTCAAAAAGGGTTGGTTGGTAATGGATTATATAAAATCACTATTAATTTATTAGATCACAAACAAATTGTCACCATAATTGGTGTAGACTACATTTGTAAAAGACTGCAACTAGAATATGGTTATATTGTTTAGGATTACTTGATTACATTTACTGATTGCATCTTAAAATGGAAAGGTTGCCTGGTTGGAACTGTTTTTTCTTCTATTTATGGCTGATGCTTCTATGTGTTACAAGCAAAGTCCTTCATGGGGCTTCGAAATAAAAACCAGCAGCAACAAAAACTTGCAAAAAAGAAACCACATCTCACACTTTGTAGATTATACACACACACACACACACACACACACACACACACACACAGCACTGTTTGTAAGGGCAATTAGATTTGATCAGCTGTAAATGCAGAATATATAAATTTTATTTGCAGTGAAAAATTGAAGAGAAAGTAACAATTGTGCGACTCATTTTTTGTGACTGTGTCCATTCTTTACTGTAGGCTGCAGTATTGTCAATGTTTGAT
>JAOWBC010000002.1:8188444-8201155 GCA_028566105.1 Hypoplectrus providencianus
AAAAAAATTGCCCAAAGCAGTCATGCTTTATCATCTATTTTGCTCTAAATGGGACCATCATTTACAAAATGAACATCATACTATTAGGAACTGAAACTAGTGTTTGACATCATAAACTCATTAAGAAACTGTACACTGAGGTAATAAATCAAGCGAGAAGTCGGGACACTTTCTCATAGACTTCTTTTTGCAGCAGCCCTGTTGGCCATTTGAAATAATGCAGGTTAAAGCCTTCACTTTTCAGACCAGGAAGCAATGTCCACTTCTTCTCTTCAGTCTATCTTTTAACCACTTTCATACTTTATATTAGCTGTTCTATCTTAATACTCCCAGCACTGTTTGGCCATGTGTTGACACAAGATGCAGTGAATTCTTCTTGCCTTCTTGTTTTTAATGGTTCCCTCACCCAGGCATCTGCCTAACAACCATTTTTTCCAATCTTTTTTCTTCACATAGTGTTTGCCCTGTCAATGTAGATCCAGACGTAAAATGGCAGTTGCTGTTGTTGTGTTTGTTGTGGTCATTTTTATTGTAATGTGAGGACATTTTTGGCTGAATGATCACCATTAACAGCCGCTGTACCCTAAAAGTACCTGGAATTACCTCTTAATGCAGGAACTTATCTAGATAGCAAGCAATGCAAACAAAAGAGCTACTCATATGGCTTCAGATTCACTTAGATTAAGTTCTTGCAGGAGTAAATGGCTTAAGATGATCTAAATAAATACAGGTCAGTACTGGATTTATCAGAATAGATGGACAAATCCAGTATTCTATCTAATTTAGCCTGACTTGACAAAAATACTGTCTGTAGAAGAGTTAACTGGGCTCATTACAGCTCTTACCCTGGCTTGCCCTTTTGCCTTTAGCCTAAAGTTACTTACAGTGCAGGCACACTTGCATCATCTTATGAATATATTTGTTTAGCTTTGTATTAAATTAAAAAAGTATTCAGGAAAGTGCAATCGAAATGCCAGAGATTTTTTAATTAACTCTCAACCACAGTTGCCCCATCATTCATCTATATGTATGAAGATGCCAGGAAAGTGCTTCACATTCAGTTTTAACATGGGACTACATGTGCTTAAGCAAAGCAAAGCTCCTTATCTCGTTGGAGATTCTGATCATGGGCCTCAAGTTTTTGCAGGTTTTTGCCTCCTTTCTCCACATTCCTGAATCCTAGAAATCATTCTCAGTGCTCCATCTTAAAGGACACCCCAACTCATAAAATGCATCTTCTAGTGAGGAGTGAGAAGGCTTGCCCTAGGAGCTATAAGCAGGGATACAGCGGTGTATCCTTTGAAGAGTCTTTTGGCACCTGTGACATTGTTATTTTTTTTCTTTTTCTTTTTTAAACTTTATCAAAACATAACACATCATATTTAAAACATCTTGAGTCTAAAATTATAACGCATCAAGGCGACTCAAGGTTGTGAAATAACTGAAATAAATATGTAATAAAGTGTTCACTGGATTTAGCCTGCTCTTTTATTTGCACACTCGGATATGAAGGGAAATGTATTGTTTGATATAAATGGTCAGCTGTGAACCCTGTCTGCTTGCATATTATGGGTTTGTGTATATAAAATAAAATGAAAATAACTCAATGAATCAAATAGAACTGTGAAGTGGGAAGCCCATGACACACTGAGGCGTGACAATGGACAGATGATGCAGCTGTGCCCCATGTCTTATTTAATTGACGTTGCTTTGAAATGACAGCTATGAGGCGAAGACGTCATTTTGTGAGATGCCTAGTGCTCGCCTTCTCTGTTTGTATCTGCTATGGGTTGGACTATGAAACAAGGAAAGGGGGCGAGGAAGGGACTGGAGGATACACAGGCTGGGGAATGGAAAAGGCCGCATTTCCTTCATAGCTTCCAGTTTCTTTGCTACCATACAGCAGTTTGGGCTTTCAAAGTTTAACCTTGCACCCTGTTTAGCTGTGAACAAACAGTTTTGGACTAAATTTTAAAGTCATACACCAAACGCCATAAAATCCGGCCTGGTTAATGCCCGCATATGTTCTGACAGGCTTTTAACAATCCACTCTGGGAATTTTATGAAATACTTCACATTACAGGATATCATGTTTACAAATGACAACCTAATTTCTCTGTTAATTTGATCGATTCATTCTGTTGTGCAGTATCACTATTCATCACTTTAGCCCACAATGAAATTCCACAGTCCTCCATCTGTCAGATCCCCTCCTCCTGTCAAGTAATCATGGGCTATACATGGCTGTTTAATATTCATAATCATGTGTCACTTTGACATTTTCAAAAGGTTCCCAATCACAGTCTCTGATGGCATCCTGTACAGGCTATGCATAACAATCTTCTCCTCTGTCATCAATAATTGTAGCTATCCTCAGACAAGTCACACAGGAGCTGGTGTGTTGCGATGAATACAGGGCTGCATTATCACTGTAGAGTTGCGTTTGAATGCTGGAGCCGGGAGGGTTTTCTATCCTCGAGATGCTGTGCACTGTAAAAGCTCAACCTGAACATGTCTGTATACAGAATCCTTTAAAAACACAGATTAAAAGAGTTGATTTTCTAACAGCATGCTGTCCCTGTGAGGTGCCACAGGATGGAGGTGGGCGGCAGGTCTGCACTGTAGCAGACGGGACAACTTCCCTGCTTGATGATATGAAGCTCACATTCCTGGCATTCCTTTCACAGCGTCCCCTCTGAGCTCCTTTCTTGCACAGCTCTTGGGGCCTACATTTATAGCTCTGTGACATCCAGTCACATGTGCTTTATCTCCTTATTGCATTATCCGCTGAAATCAATTTCATCCGACAAGCCATCAATGTTAAGTTTAGAATATCTGCTGTTATGTCCTTTTTCAGCTGCTTATTTTTAGCTGAGGTCTTAGAGTTCATGTTAGAAGAGAGAAAATATGAGTGCAGTGACACAAGCAGCTGTCAGGAATTCCAAGAAAAATGAGGAATTCCATCCCATTTCATAAACGAGGCAAGGGAATGGACCATCGCTACATTAACAAGTATTGCTTTCATTTTGTACAGATGTGTGATTTTGTGATTATTTCCTCTGTTAGAACAAATTTTATAAATGTTAAATATGGTAAATACAATAACTATTAAAGTTTAGATTGGTTAAACCAGTGCCTCCTAAATCCAGAGCCTAGTGTACTTTGTGACTTTTTTTCTTTTTATAAGTCAAACTGTTTTTCATTTAAAGCCTTTCCACGCTGATGCAGAGATTGCTATGGCTTGCAAGGTTATCCTAAATTATTCTTAAGGTGGTTTTAGGGGGAATACTTAGAGGGTCTTTGAAGATGTGTAATTATCTTGTTAAGATAATATAATTTCTTGACCATTATTCTTAATGTCTAGTAATTTGTGTACCTCTGCTTCTTAAAATCCCCTCCAGGTGAATTGTTGTGAAAACTGCAAATGTCTAGTACCAGTTCCTAGAAGACTTGAAACAACTGTGTCCCTGTGTGGGAGGAGAAAGTCCTGGGATCGAACGTAAAACGAAGTACAAAATAATGACTTACAATTAACTCCCAGCTGCTCTGTAGTTATGTGGTTTTACAGCATGCCTCAGGGTAGTGCATATGGACCCTTGAAATAACTAAAGCTGTAATTAAGGTCGCAACGTTTTCCCTGTTTTTACCCAACCCAGACATCAAGAATACCTCGGGTCTAACATGGGCAGGAATGTTAACTGCAGTCTTACAGAGCTGGGAACATGCATGTTATAAGCTTACCAGTTTGTGTTGGAAATATAATCTTTAAATGTTGTTCAGTAATGCTGCTCACCTCAGCAACTGGAAGCCAGTCCTGTTCTTGGACCTGAGCTGCAGCAAGTAACTACGCTCTTCTGCTGACACCTAAAGGACAAACAGGATTTTGTAGCTGAAATACAAATTTTATCTTTAAAAAAATACACACACACAAAAAAAGCAATGGTTATATTGAAATACCCTTTATTTAAAAATTACAAGAATTCACAGTTCATTTGGAAATTACAGCACACAATTAAATGTGATGAGCATTAATTAAAATGTATCACTTTGGTTATACTAGTACCCATATGCATACAAAGTAAAATACAGTATATGTTTAATTTTGTCACAAAAATAATAAAGTATCAATTGCTGTGTACATAAAGCTACAAAAGGCTTAAAAATAGAATCTTTAAAATATTTATACAGGTACAGATAATGTCATGAAAGTCTCTGTTAGTGCGGAAGTTCAGAATCTGCATAATTCATAAAGAAATGACAGATAAATAAGTTATGGACAAAATACTTAGAGACTTCGCTCAGCGATCTTGGCTGTGTTAACAACGCCTGGTGATTAATCTGCCACACTCGCTTCATTTTAAGCTTCTCATGTGTACACAAGGCAGCGACGACGCGGATCACCACAATAACTTCATATTATAATCTAAGACCTCCATCTTTCACAGTGGTTTTTGGAAGATTCAATTTCCAATTGCACACATTATTAGTGTCACACTTTTCTGCTCTCATCAAGAAAGAGATGCGTAATAAAAAATGACCTCACTGGTCTTTGTTCACATGGCATAAAATACAGCAAATACCGATGAGGATCACAACTGTAGATGTAGTGTTTCCAACAAATACTTTGAATCGGATTAAAGTTAAATAAAAAGGACTTGCCTTAATTTGATGCATTTCAAAGTAAATGTGATGATGAAAAGTGTCAAGTGTCAGCAAAATACATTAAAAGGTCTTGACAAAGGAAATTACAGTGTATTCACTTAACAATAAACAGAGAGCACAACTCTTTCTTTGTGTAACATCATGAACAGTATTGTGACACACTGCTGTACTTGCAGCAAATGTTTTTCAAATATAAACTCCTGTCCACAATTGGACATCTAGCCAGTTGTGTTATCTGTAATATTGCACTTTATTATATACTTATAACTTTCTGGTGTCCAGTACCTCGACCTCCACAAGCGCAACTGAATATTGTAAAAAAGGCCTCCCATTGGACTGCACTGAGACTGGGAGAAAACTGTTTCTAAAACTGAGATCAGGAAATGGAGGAAACTGACATCATTCAATAATTTACAAAATATTTTACAATATAGTCCAAAATACCTTGGAACATACAAACATTCTCTTTAAGAGTATACAATTAGTCTGCTATACTTGATGACGTGAAAAAAATGTCTCATACATTCTTAATTTCAACATTTCTAAACTAATTAAATCCTGTTTTTAAAGTACCACTTCAATGAGGACTCACCTGGGCAATTACTTCAGACATTTACCAAGGTGATTTTTATCCTCATTATTCATAATTCTCCTTTCCCTCCTGCATGCAAATTTTTTCTCGCAACATCAAAAGATTTCACAGAGAAAACTGTAACTCAAATACACACTGCTGGCTCTCCGGAATATACTAGTCATCATCTATGACCTCTGAAGATCAAGAAGAAGATACTAATACCAACTCCTTTCCTGCATTGAGGCACATATACAACCTGTGGATGGTTGTGATCATAATATTTGCAAGTCACCTTGAAAATTTGAAGGTCCACTGAATATCCATTCAGTTCCCTCAGCTATGTAACAAGTCTATCGACAATAAAAGATAAATCTCTCCCACCCATTCAGAACTGTTATTCATGTTGTAGGTTCAGATGTGAATCACCTGAAGGGTTCAATACAACTGTATATAATATATATAATACAATCTAACTGTGTAACAGAAAGAATTTCAAGACAGTCAGCATAGGAAAACTCAGTGTCAAGGCACATATAGAAATGTGCTTTTATAAATACCCAAATCTGTAAATTTAAAAGCACAATGTACACAACTCAGGGTGCAATATACCAACGTACATCCATTAGAGCTATACATTAAAGCTCCATGTAACAGCATCTTTGATATTAATGTTAAATCAAATGACATTCTAGAAAAACTAGCACTGCTGCTAGTACTTTTGATCCCACTGAAAGCAACAAACAACTAAAGCTGTTGGTCACTATCAATTCTTTGTTTTGGTTAAACTGATTCAACCCATTAAAAAAAAAAAAACTCCAGGCAGCTGTAGCACCCCCACTACTTTATAGTACCTCTGCAACTCAAAATGGTTGAAAGGGAGATATTTATTCCAGAAGTTAATGACCCACATCGGATACAATCCCAGTGAATATTGGAATTACACTGGACCCCTGGAGATAAGGACAATTTCAAGTGACAACCAAATCTTATGTCCAATGCATATGTAGTGGACATCTTAAACCTAACACCTGGGTAAAGCAGGCTTTATACTTTCCACAACCAAAACAAGTGCTTTGGTCTGCCTAATGTAAATGTCAACCGGCAATGTTTAGCTAAACGTTTGCGTATAGCTTTCCCAAAAAAAGTGTTTGTGCACACTGAACCCATAGCAAGCATGTAGCCTGCTCAGGCTCCAGTTCCACACTCTGGTTCAGCTGCTTTGCCAACAAAAGAAGAAGTTGATAACAAAAAGGCTGCTTGTTTTGAGAGATGGTTTGCATGAGGTCCACTGTTATCCATATTTATAGATTTTGTCGCTAAAGGAATACAAAGAAGCCTATTACCAATTTCTTACCTTATTCTTTATAAGTATGGCAGCTGGTAACAGCATTTCTGCAAAGTGAAAGGAGTGTGGAATGGTAGTAGAAATAGAAAAGAAGTTCACAGCTGTCTGCGGACGTGGAATGTGGATAGTATGCCGAGCTCATGCCAGAATTACATCAAGGCTCTGCTGCTTTGAGCTTCTGCCACATAGTGGTCAAAAATTGCTTAATGCAGCTTTCAGAATTGAAAAAAAAAAAAAAGTAGCAAAAACATTTGGTTCTAGAAACTCATCTGTATGGACAAGTATTGTAAACATTTAAGGAAAGGTTTCATCAGGAACGTACTGCATATATTTTCCAAACTAGTTAAAAACTCTAACCACCAGAATAATACTTGATGCACACTGAAGGATGGAGAATGACACAGGGTCACATATATAGTCTCAGCTCCCAGACATCCATTCAAAGATATGGAGGAGCAGGTGTTTACTGGTGCTTTCAAGTGCTGTTTCCTTGTTCTTGCTCAAACAGCAGCATGGCCAGCTGGGAGCGAGAACCGAGACCTTCCAAGTTGCTCTGAACACATCTATGATAAATGTCCTCACTTAGCCGTGGGTTGCAGGCTTGGTAGCTGTACTGCTGGTGCAATGCTGGCTCCACTGCTCTGAACACATGCAGACCCGAATACTTTACAAACATTTCAAAGATATCCAGGGTCTCCAGAATCTCCTCATTCTCTTGGACGTCTGTCACCATTCGCGTGCGTGTGGCCATGTAGTCTGAGTTATAAAAACATGCCTCGTCAAATGACTTGCGGTCAAAATGCCCCGCGTCCTTGACCAGATCGACTGTGGCCGGATGCTGCTGGTTGTGATAGGCCACATCAGGGTTGAAGTCCTGGAAGTGGATGGGGAAGAACACCTGCCAGTTGTTTATGGAATTCATGCGACACCGGTTCAGAAATTCTGAATTTACCATTGTGTTGATGTTGGCCAAGAAGAAAAGTGAGTCAACTGGGTGCTTCTTAGAGATGATGTCCATGAATTTGATCTGGGATGGTGTTTCAGTCTTGACGCTTATCCATGGGATCTTTACTGAAGGGTACTTGCGTTCATAAGTGTTTATCTGCTTCTTCACGCTGGCAAATATATCGTTCTGGTTAACTTGCTGGGCCTCCACTGGGTCATAAATAAATAGAAATGTTAAGATTGCATTTTCATTGGTCTCAAAAGCATTTGAGGCATAGACTTTGAGGAAATGATCAACATAGCCGCGGTCCTGCAAAGTAAGAGGTATAATGATGTGAACTCTTGTAGCTTCAGTGACATAGGGCATGGGAATGATCTCAATCCGACTTAAAGGTCTGACCAGATGAACTCGCTTGGTGATGGAACGGCTGTGACCTTTTTGGTTGACAACCTCAAGCTGAAGGTCCAAGGTGTACTCCATTCCTCTGATGGGGTCAAAGCGCCTGTAGCCGTTTATTAGCTGCTGCTTCTTCAGGTGTAGAACAGGCTTGTACTTCTTGTTCAGCTCTGCCATGGCTACATCAATGACATCAGCCACATCCATGCGGTCAATACCCTGCAGCTCACACTTTGGAGCGCCATCGATGCATGAATAAATCTCCTCCTCTGTAAAGTATTCCCACTTCAGAACTTCAAACCGCGTTTTTGGTTCAAAAGGCGGATTGATCCCGATGGGCCACTGGGCGCTTCGGTTGCCCTCAAAAGCAACCACACTCACGTTCTTTATTTCTGCCTGTGGAAACACAAGAAGTGTTCAGATCTATACAGTCGCTGAGCTAAGCAAAGAGAAGACAGGTTCATAGTTTTGACTGAACCATGGGTGATTTGTGACACTTGAAAAGCAGCTTACCTGCAGCTTAGCGATCTCATCGTAAGTCTTCTGGAGTTCAATCTCAGTGAAGTACCTGTGCAGCTTGTACATCTGCTCAGGGTCAGACACTGGATGGACAGTCAGGGCATTCTTGAAGTGTTCACTCTGTTCTTTACTAGGATCAGAGTTTTTTCCCAACTCATAATGGTGGTAATGAAGCCCCTGTGAAGAAAAACAGGTCTTTTCATGAGGCATCCTAAATCTGGAATGAGAGAAACATGCTTAATGTTTCTCCAGGCTTCGTTATGCTGTGCTTCCTCAAACAAGCATTACACAGTATCTAGAAAGCATCTTTGGCTCGTCTCCACTGCAAACAGGTTGGTTTAGACCATATTTGCATAGTGAAGGGAAGACAGAGATTTATTTTGTGGTAAATGAATGCCATTGTGATGCAACGCATGTCTATTGTCAGTTTTGATCATTTCAGGAATTAGGTTTGTTCTGGGAATAAAGGGCTTAAGAAATGCATTATTTGAATTAATTCCACCATTTTTTATATAGAATAAAGTACAATCACAGGGACATCACGTCAAGAAGACACAGTTGAGAATTTAAACACAGTAAGACAAAATAACTGACTCTGGCACCAGAATCCCACTTAAAGGCGCAGTCGCTTAAGCTGAAAACAGAGTAGTTACCTAAGGAGCTTGAGTGATTAAAAAAAGTGAATCCAATCTGATCAAGCTATTAAAAGAACAAAGAATGGAGACACGACTTAACTGAGCAGCGAGGCCACTCTGTTGGTAATGTTTGCCAACAGCCTGTAGTGGTACACTTAGTGAAGCATTATCCGTGCCTGATTGTCATCAAAGTTGTCTCTTAACAGAAAAATTGATGTCAGGCTCTGTGTTCAAGCTGTTTTCTCCACCCACGCCAAGCCTTTTAACTTTCCCCCTGCTTCCCTCCCTCATTTAGGGGGGCTCGGCTGGAGCTCTTCTGGCTCACAGCACTCTAGTTAGCCATGCAACTCACTCTCAACTGTGTAACAAGATGGTTTCCTGCTCTGTGCCTTAGCCAAGGAGGAGAAAATTAAAGTAACAGTGGAATGACTTAACACCACAATACTGGCCAGCATGCATAGTTTGGGCAGACCTAAAATCCTAATTCTCTAAAAATCTATTAAAAGATGTTAACAAATACCACAAACATTTGCATTGATGAAGCAAACTGCTGAATGCAGCAGAAACAATCACCTGAGAGGGCACTGGGACAGATCAGGACTCCACAGAGCTTGTTTGACCCTAAATACTAATGACATTACAGGAGCAGGGCATGTTGACCCACAGGGGATTTTCACACCATTGAACCTAAGCAAGGCTGAACTCAGCTGTGCTCTGCTTCCTGTTTACCTATTCCACACTGCTGCTGGAGCTGTAGAAAAAGAAAGGCTAAAGGGTATTAGCAATCTACTCTGTAATATAAATACCACCTCTGTGCTAGCATGGTAATTACACTTTTATATAGCTGTCAGTCACTTTTAAGTGCTGTCCCAGAGGCAAAGCCTGATTTCTCCAGTCACAGTTTTGTTTTACTGTCGAGAAGGAGAACCTCTGCTGTAACCTGTCTCACAACTGTTCCAAGTGACAGTCTGAGCATTTTTTTCTCCGTTGCTCGTCATTCATTTTAAGTATCAGCTGCCTCATTCTTCTCCCTTTAAACATCAAACATTAAGAACCCTAGACGCAGTTTTATAGATTGAAAAATGATGTATTATTGAAAGGAGAGGTGTGTGGTGTTGAATAAGTACAATGTGATTATGCAGCCCCTTAAGAATAGACTCAACCTACCTCATATTCATTGACACAGTTTGTGCTTGTGTAATCAATGATGCATCTTCCGAGCCATTCATCAGGCCTTGCACTCAGGATGTCATTCCTACAGTTTTCAAGGTAGGGCTGGAGTCGGAGCAGCAAGGTACGTGACAGGAGGTATCCGAACCCTCCGTAGCAGTACTTCCCTTCCATTTCTCCACCTATGAACTCCTCAGGACTGCCCATGTAAAGCTCTCGATCCATACTCAGGTGCTCGACCAGGGCTTTGATCCGGTCAGCTTCCGTGTAGGCATCATCTTGGACGAAGTAAAACCAGTCGTATTCATTGATGTAATGGTCTAAGATGTATTTGATGTTCTGAAACATGTTCCATATTAGTCTTTCATCTCCAAAAGAGATGACAAACATGCCGTGAGGGACTTTGCGGTTGCGCATGCCACTGAAGAAGATTACAGTGTCCAGGTGATGGCTGATGGTGCGATTGACAGCTACACCCAGAGTGTTTATGGTGTTTTTGGATGTCAGGACTCCAACAAACAGACGCTCCCGCATTCCCAGCTCGGTGCTGATGTATTTAGCCCTGAAAAAGACACCAAACAGCTTCTGAATAAAAGCTAAATAATGATTTTAACTACAGATAAACAAACATAACGAGACAAACTTTTCCCAATGTGTTTTTTGGGTGTGACATACTGTAACACCAAAATACATTATTATGACTTACAGCTGTAGTTTATAGAAAGCTGAATTTTTGGATACAGACTAAACCTGTGTTTTTTTCCACAAAATGTCATGGATACCGTGGGTGTTTTAGAATATGCAGTCATAAAAGTTAAAAAGGAAAAGACCAAAAGCTCTTTGGAAAAGTAAACATGCGAGGACTTGAATTGTGATTCATCACCGAAACCATGAACCAATCTCACATTTAGGTCTCTATTATGCTGTTTGGCGTCTAAAAGAGCCACAACAATTTGTAGATTAATGATTAGCAGATAGAATAAAAGAGACTCAGCATCAATTGAGCAAGAAAATCGGCCAAGCATTTGCTGGTTCCGGAATTGAATGTAGAGATGTATTTATTTAAAAAATAGCCATTTTATACCTCCACAGCCCCGTCAGGGCCTGCAAGGCCTTCTCTGCTGGCCTAAAAAAAATATCTGAATCACAGACTGATGTTAATTATATTTTGATCATGAATACTAATTAAATTATTCCAAATGGAATACTTCCTTTGATAGTTTCTCTCTTGGTTGCACTGCTTCCAGATGTGTATTTTTTATAATAAAGCTTTTAACCAATCACATTTTAGCTATCATTTGTTGCCAGGTAAAAAGGAATCTGCCTGGAGGCCTTCACAAGCAGTTCTGCTGGCCCTGTAGCATAAAATAATTCAACCAATCAGATTTTGAGGTCGCGACACAAAGGCGTTTGAGCAGGCATACGGTACTGCAGCATTCGTACCCTCTGATTGGAAAGTCAGACAGCGTACAACTGCTACTAGCGTACTAGCTAGCATAAGTTGCAAGCTCCACAACCCTATCATTTCTGATTGTAGCTGGTACTGATATAATTATATGGGTTGCCATAGCAATGCTTAAAATTTGAAAAGCTTAACTTTTATTTAATATGATTGTCTACTTATGTTTTTTCTTTTAACTTATGATTTATGCAGTCAAAAGGGGAGGTTACACTGCTTATCGAGTTCATTATTGGTGAAAATGTTGTCGTTGTTAAACTGTGCTGTTGATAACGTTTATTGAATGCTTGATAACATCATCGGTAAAAGCCTTGGTTACCTGCAGCAGCACAGACTTAATGAGGAGAGGTTGCGGGTTTTGGAAACTTTATGATCCCGTTCTTCATTTCAACGTTTGCTTTGATGGTGAAAAAGTTATAAAATGTGTTTGTTGTCATATTGAATTTTTATATAGTTTAGGTCTAGCCAGAAAAAAGGTTTATTTCTTCTAGTTTTGATGGTGTCTCCGTGATGTTTCTTCTGTGAGGATTAAAGTTTTTTGTGGACATCAGTACGAATCGTCGACTCTTAACTGGCCGGCAGATATACTGTTGATTATATAGCTTTCTTTATACTACAATGGCTGAGGGAGGCGAAGAAAGTGATTTGATTGAAGGTTTATTGTTAAAACCTTTTTCGAGAAACACTTTTCAGTCATTGAAGTCTTGTTGAGGAAAGAGGAGAGGATGGATTTTGTTTAGATATAATTGGTGAGTAAAATGTTGCTATTTTTATAAATAACATTGCAATTTTGTGAGGTTGTTATCAACGCTTTTACATGTGTGTCACAGTTGTAGCTGCAGTAGGAGACCTGTGCACCATGGGTTTGTTTCTTCAGTAAATGCATTTATTCTGGCTACATAAGTAATCTAGCTGTGATGCAATAGCTCTTTATACTGCATTTCTGCATAATAGGATGTTGTTGTTTTTTTTTTTTGGGGGGGGGGGGGGTTGACACAAAAAGTT
>JAOWBC010000002.1:8218728-8232916 GCA_028566105.1 Hypoplectrus providencianus
ACAAACAAATGAGATCTTTCACATTACCTTGCATATCTCTTTGTCTTTCTGCAATTTTCTCATCTACTTAATAAACTTAAACCTCTTGAAAGACCTCTCCCTACTCCTAAAAGTGCTTTATTGCAGTAGCTCTCTTTAGGGCTAGGATACTTTGTAAATAACTTGTCTTTGGCAGGATCTAGTCTCCACTGTGAAAGGGGAAATTCTAAAAAACATAAAACTGAGAATGTTCTCACAATTTTGTCACTACTTAAAACAAGGGAGCTTAGAATACTGCTCAGGTGTTTTCTTTTAACTTTTCTTCTCTTATTCAGAAATGGCTGGCCCTGGGGAGAGGCCCAGTCCTGCACAACTGGAGCTGAGGATGGTTCAGAGCAAAGCCGACATTGAGAATCCTGCCATAGTGGTGGAAGCTAATGTTTTACAGCAGTCTTCACACCAAAGACTGTAACATTCTTGTGAACATTCACATGGAGCTGGCACCAATCAGCTTCAAATCTGGGCAGTCCGCAAGACACATGTAGGATTGTCACATCAATGACTGTCACGTGTCTCTGCCTTACAGAACCTCTGAGGTAGCACAACTATGTTTTCATGAGGGGGGTCAGCTGGATTTGTGGGATGTACATTCTGCTCACAAGCCCACTGGAATCACTGCCATATGCGTCTGTACTATGGCCTGTGTAGACTTCATTTGCCATTTGAAAGGAAAAAAAGACATTTGCCAACTATGTTTAGGTTAAACAGCAGTGTAAGTGTACTTGAATCCTCCTAATCTTGGTGGAAATAAATTTCTTGCTATAAAACAAATCATCTCAATTAGACTCAACAGATGCATGCGAGACCATGCCTTTACTTGTTTTGGTTAAGGTCATCAAGACTCTACACATGTAGTTAAAGTGCATTGCTCACAAGGCATTATAAGCACATGAATGTACTATTTATAATAGAAACAACATGTTTTAGACATTAGAATAAAATAAATAATGTATGAATGCATGCACTGTGCTTATAATGCACTTGGGTGTTAATTGTGCACTTTGAGCTAACTGGTATCACCTCATACATGCAGAATGGATGCATTTTAAGTGTATTGTGACTCCCACCAATGTCAAATGTCTTATGCAAGTCTGAAATCTGAACAGTTTCATTACCCCAGTTTGTTTCATTTTAATTGTAACTTAATGATAATCATGAGGCTAGTTGATGTCAAAAATTCTTTTAATGAATTTTCTGAAAAATGTTTCTCACCTCCTTTTTTAATAATGCATTTATGTCTTGAACTAGCAGATGTATAACATGTTAGATCCATGTCTTAAGCATCTCAAATTGAGGTATTTGCACAGATAATCTTTAATATATTTACTAATCATTGTTTGCATTTTTGACTGTTGTCATATCTCAACAAAAGAGTCGGTATGAGAGACCACGCTATATAGTAGCCTTAATGGGGTTGAGAATAAAAACATTGGTTGTGAATGTTTTTGTGTACCAATGTAATAGCTGATCCTCTCACATAATGTTAGAAAGTCAAGTGCCAAGCTGTGAGCTGCTGCTCTGACTAAGAGCAATAGAAGAACATACATAATAAATGATTGATATTTTATTGAAACTGTCTTTTGATTTTATTATTTTATTTTTTCTAGGTTTCAAATTGAGTCAACTGAGGATGTGATAATTGTTTTACTGATACTTTCTTAAATGTTAATTGGTTAAATTAGTAAACTAGAGCTTTATTAATTATAACATTTCTGTACATCTGAATGATGTTATACCCATAATCCACAAAAAGCTTAGTTAAAATAGTGTTGATGATTAAATAAAATAAAGTGGGGGAACATTTGCTTGGGACTAAAATTAAAACTACAATGCTATTTGTGTTGATTTACCCTTCAGAGATGCAGACTGACATATTCATTTAAATTATTTGGTACAATTATCATCAAGTTGTACTGAATAAATAGCGTCTCATTTCAAATGTATTTAAATAAATTAGAATGCACTACTTACAAAATATCTAATTTGTGCATTTTTTTGTTCATTTGTTCCAAAACAGACTGAGTGCTTTTAATTTGAAAGGGGTAAGGAAACAAAGGAAGGTAAACAAATCAACTTCTGAGTGATTGCTATATTTTGTGATTAGGGTTTAGGACCAGGTGACAGCTCTGTTTTCCTGACACTAATCCACAGTATGAATAGCTAGCATTAACCCAAATAACCAGACAGGCCAATATGTCTGCCCAACTGCAGCCTGAAAACAATAAGTTAGGACACCTTATTTGTAGGCACCACTTAACATTAGCTAACCTAAACCAGGTTCTGGTACAAACATGAAAATAGAGGAATTCTTGATAGTGGCTGGTTCGCCTTTAAGATATTACAGTTCAGCCAGATGATATGCCTTATGTTATCAGCAGACATACCAGATTGGTCACACAAGAGGCCCCAGGGGCTTATGTGTGCAAGTTTCTGATCCCTCAGTTTGTTTCCCTCCCAATTTATGCTGCAGCTATCCAAGTGCACCAGCAGAGGGCTAAAGAGGTCTGAAGTTGATCAAACATGTTCACCTATTTAGGGAACGAAATTATTTCAATGACATTTCATGTCAGTGTATGGTTTGGGAGAAAAACAGGTTACTGCCTTGATCAACACACAAGGAGAGAAAAAAAGACTTTCATTATTTATTTATTTTTTTCCAGATATATACATCAAAAAAGGTTTCAGAACAATTTCGTTTTCAGAAAGCATGGCAGAAAGCACTGACAAACAGAACGACCCCTGCCACCAGTTATAGAAGTCTAATAATAGATCTATTTAGATAATCATGTTTCAGATTATGCAATGTTACTTCTAAATAACGTGCAATTTATGGTGAACATGTTTCAGCGACTGCAGATTCAGCCTCTCTTTCTCAGACGAATGGGTATTTACAAAATCCAATTTATTTATTATGAAATAACATTTTAATAGTCCATTAAATTACAAACTATGAATTTATTAACTCCAACTGGTCACAGGGAATCAATAATATTTGACAAAATTCATAGTCAATTTCAATAAATATACTTACTTAATAATATTTTCTAATACCTTGTAGTATGTGGATGGGGGCACGTCTGGGGCTTCAGCGACATATTGTTTAAAAGGATTATGTTTTTAATTATTTCTGAGAATGAATGCGGGGTCTGACCGGATGTAGGGCATGCCACCTTCAGATGGGCTTTGAGGAAATGGGGGGCTTTAACAGACAAACAATAGCGCTCTTGCAAATCGCATTACCTCAAGTCAATTTTACTGCGTTTTAGGAAACGGACGAAGCAAGAGGGGCTGCTTGGTCGACTTACTTTACGTCCCTGAAGGAAAAGAGGGAGCGAAAAAGTATTACAAAATCTGCCGACTCCCAAGTGAATAATTTCCAGGTAAGCCCAGGGAACCGTTACTGACACCGACTGCTAACGTTAGCCGGCTAACTAGCATAGCGGGACGTTAAGATACACAGGTCAGTTGACTATCTACAGTTAATGTATGTGGAAAAAATGGCATGCGTTGGTAATTGAACTACCCAAATAACCGACTCCATCCTCCTCCATAAACATAATAATTACCCTAGCTATACCGGTTTTGTTAAGTCGGCTTGCTAGCCCGTACCGCTAGTAGCCCACTCTGTCCTTGTGCAACTCGCTTATGTTGCACACTAACGTCAGGTTCAGGCTTTTCTGTCAGCTAGCATTTACTTATTTGCTGTCTGTGTTAGCTATCGTGGGACAAAGCGAATTGTTTTATTTTGTGGTATGAAGATGTGTGAATGATCTGTTTTTTAAACTTTGAGTTCACAGCGCAGCTAGCTAAACTTGCGGCCGCTGTCATGACATGTGTCAAAAGATAAGCACAGTCACAGGTTGGTACATGGGGCATGCTGGCTAGTTCGTTGTTTAGCATGTTAAGCTAGCCATGCCGCACTGATTCCGGTCCAGGAGTGTGTACTTATTCAGGGGCAATGGTATCGCAAAACTAATCGAGGTAACGTTTTGTACGGAAGCAGCACAAATTGTGGCATGCTAGAGAAGATAGCAATAATGTCACTGGGTTCGTTTAAAAAACCGCTGTGCCCCCCTGTACGTCATGTGAAGCAACTGGCTGCCTGGCTCCGGGTTGACCTGCGTAATGTCGTACCACACATCAGACGTAAGGTTACTGGAGTTCATTCAAGTCTGCGGCTTTTTTAGCCTGTAACAACTTTAGGTTTGAACCGTTATTTTTACAAACGAAGCGAGCAGCACGTGTTGACAGGCAAGTAATGCTACCGTCATCATTTCTGGGAATTCTTGCTACCTGTGGTTTAAAAGCTGGTTACTATTGATCATATTAATGCTTGTGCTTTGTGCTAGAGGCAGCTGTATTCTCATTGTCCACGTAGTTAAATTAGACTACAGCCTTATTTGGATTATCCGTTGATAAAGCGGTTTGCTTTATTGTGCACTAATGAATATTTCATGGAAATCTGTTTATTGAACCATTGGTTCCATATTGATAAAATACAGCCTCTCGGTCAGTGTGCAAGCATGCAACAGATCTTGACAGGAAGACGTGTACACTACATGAGTGCTGGACTTTGCTAGTGATTAATGATTATTCTTGCAAATTATTCTGTTAATATGCGATGTGTGTATTATTTGAAGTACATGATTTATATCATTTTTGATAAGTGACTATGAAAAATAACCAATTATCAGTTAATATTCTGTGAGAATGAATATATTTTCAGAACTGGTGGAAATCAAATTTTTATCCTTCTGACCACACTAACTCACAATAACAATTTCTCACTAAATTAGAAGTGTATAGCATACACCAGTTATGATTATGATGTAAGATTAAGTTAAAGAAAAAAAAAGTTCTACCTTCTGCCTACAAGATGTCATAAATTATTTATCTTAACTTTATTTCCCTATATGTCTGTTCTCAATTTGTTGTTGCTTGCCTAGTTTCTCCTAAAGAAATTGCAAAGGGGCATGACATTTGTAGTTAGACAGTAGATGTGTAGCTAGTTAAACTGTCTAGGCCCCATAGACCTGAATACTTACAGAAAATAAGTATTACAAACTAGACAAGCATGTGATGCAGTGTTTGGCAAATTGAAACGCTTACCTCAAAACCTCTCAAGTGATATATTAATATACGCTTGAACTATCTGTTTCAAAGTCCAGTGATGCGTCTGTTTACACATTGTGACCTCTTGAACTTTTTATGAGCTAATCATGTTGTAAAGGTGTTGCCATGTAGGACTTTGAAACGTTTATTATTAAGCCCTTATCTGAGTTTTACCAGCATGTTTGGTGAGCCCACATAGCTATATATAATTAAATTAACTTTGTAATCATTTTAACATTTATACTCAATGTAAAGTGTTCATACTCAAACAGTCAATTCCACCCAGCAAACCGCTGCCCCACTTTGCCTTGATTCCTATTAGTTTTTGCTGACTTCGGCAAGAAGTACCAATATATATCCTTGAGTCTTGTCAGTCATCACTTCGTATTATGGCTATTCCCAGAGCCCAGAGGGCGCTTTGAAAAGCTTGTAACCATGCTAAAGATATGCAGCTTTATTTCTGTTTGTTATATACTGACTTTACTTTCTGAGATATCCTTTTGTTTAGACTTTGCATGGCCTAGACTAAGACTTAACTTCATGTTTAAGTAGGACGTAATCATTTTTGTCACATCCTACAAACTTTTAAATCCAACATTGCCAGAAACTGGAATTTGACCCATGTAAGTGCAACTTACTTGCTTTTTTGTTTTTTTTCTGGCCCATGTTCATAATAAAAGGGATCTAATGCAGATAAAGTTTTTTTTTGTAGCACTAAATGGAGTACCTATAAAATATCACACTTAGCCTTAACTGAGAGAAAGCTGATATTGAGTATTTAACAGTGCAGTTATTCTATTTGTAGGATTGGGAGCACTTCCTGCTTTGAAACATGAATGACCTTCATTGTCAAGCTATCACAATGTATTTTATCTGTGTTTATATTTGGCCTCAACACCCAATTGCAAGGCCTCAGGACTGTACTCTAACCTTTAACCTATTTGCTTCAGTAAACACTCGAGTTCATTTCAGCATCTCTGCCAGCTTGTCTGAACCACATTTGACAACACTAGCTTTCTGTGGGAACCTCAAGGCTTTTGTTGCCTTGCCCACAAGCCCCGTTTGCCATCCCTGTGTAGCTGAGTAATACAGATCTTTTGTAAGTTATTTTTTGGACCCTTTGGTACTGTCAAGAAGACAAAAGAAGGGAAGATGACCAATTTTCAGGTTTTTGGTGATTCATCCTTTATTACACTTAGCCAAAGACAAAGAGGAAGGCCTGGACAATATCCCAAAAATCTTCTGTCTTAATCTAGATAATTCCATATTTAGGTATGGTTTTATTTTATTGTATAGTTTGGTTTCTGGATATTCAAAAAGGAATTGTCCAAATAAATAGTCTACATGAAATAACATTGTTTTTAAGCTTATTGTTCTATCCCCTGTACTCCATAATAGCAAAACAGCACCATAGCAGTTATGATATAATTATGATATAGAAAAAATATAAACAATGGACAATTCTTAAATTGTTATTATATATATATATATTTTTTTTTACCATGGTATACATTTGTCTCAACATATCGCCCAACCTACGATAAAGATCTTTGGGAAGTCTATTGGCCCTCTCTGTGAAGTCGTTTTCTTTTCCTAATACTAAGCATCACTAGCAGTTGGCCAATGGCAAGGTGACACAAGGAATTATGATTGGTTCCTTTAGCGTAACAGATGCCAATCTTGTAGCTCAAGCCCAGCCTCCCTCTTTGTAAATGTTAATGATATGTGACATATCCAGGGTGCCCATAGCCTGCTAATAAGGCCTAATCTGATCCACTGGATTAGAGGGTGGGAATGCATGTAAGGCACTGCTTACAGTACATGTGTGTCTCCTTCCTTTCAGAAGTGAGCCATCTTTCAGTCTTCATCAGTGGACTCTATTACACTTGCTCTTCATAAAAATTCATTCTTACTTAAATTTTTCTTGATATGAAATTATTTGCTTCTTAGTAAATTCTATTGTTGATTAGTCAGCTTCTTGCACAGGATCTGGGATCTGGCAGTGTTCTTGCTGTCATCATCATAATCTCTTTCTTTCCTTCTGTGAGATTATCATGGCGATGAAGCAGGACAGCCTGTGACTATCCACTGCTGCTCACTGCAGGACTTTTTTTTTTTTTTTTTTTTTTAAATTCTGGCTTTGATTTGGTGAGATACCAGGAGCCAAAATGCTGAACCAGAGTGCTGTGATGATCTTTACTGGGATCTGTGGGGCATTGGTGTTGATGGCAATGGCCTACTATGTGTACTGGTAAGTTAAATAGGAAAGAGATGTTTTAGCCAGGCTAAGATGTGCCCTATCAGCCTTATTAGAACTTGTAATAGACATAGAGTGCAGCATGTCATTTCCTGCTCAGTTGTTCACAGTGGTAAGTGGAGTGCAGACCTCTGCAAGCCAACTGAAGTTTGTCTAAGTAAGATGACGAGACAAGGGTGCAGTGCCCACCCTAATGGAGCTGAAGTTTGCCAATATTTAGATGGTGTCTTTTAATGTATATTTCAGTGGTCCTGTGTTGTGTTTCATTCAGAGGAAGCAGTGGTTATTTGCTGGCATTGACGTGTTCAGGTGTTGTAGAGCAGAAGCAGCTGTCCAGCCTTAAGCAGCTTTAACTCGGCCATTGTATCTAATCTTTGTGGATTTCAGGTGGACTTACTTTGCTCTGTTCATGTTCTCAAGCTATGTTTCTGTCTCCAAAGGTCTTTTTCTCAAGCTTTTTTATTCAAGGTTATTGAACTGTCAATGCAGGACATTTATGGTCTCAACAAAAGAACACCTGAAGTTTGGTTTAACCATGGTAACTTTTGTTCTGTGATTTTGTATTAAGTGATGTCTACTGACCTGTAAATGTCAACAGTTCAACATCACAGTGAACAACAATATTGTTGATGGGGTTGGGTTTGTCTATGGGCTATTCCTTTAAAGGCACTATCATTTAAACTGATCGAAAAGTGATGATGCCTTTGAATTTAAAGTTTATCATGCTGAAAACAGAATTAGTTTAAATTAATTCTCTTTTTACTTTGAATTCCTTCAAATTAAATTTTGGGAAAAAGTAATAGTGCACACCTGCCTAGTGCACACCTTCAGTCGCACTTGCAAAGTTATTGCTACTGTCAATAAATCAATAAAATGACTTATAAGCCATTCCTTGAATACCCTTGAAGCAACCAAAAACCCACATTTGTAAGGTTAACCTGAATTGTTTAGATGGAGCACTGATCCAATCAATTACACATTGGTTGAGCAACACAGAACTGTTTACCTAATGACCTCAGATAGCCAACAGAGCAGCATTGACGTTTGCATGGTTATTTGGATATTTGTAAAAACAAATTGTAGTCATCAATACGCATTGTGTGAGAAATCATGATAAGGTAGAAAATACCATTCTATAATGCTTCGAAGAATCTTAAGCTTTTCCATATAGCACAAACTTTTTAGAACGGGCTGCCACTGTAGGTCACCATTTCTTTGCACTGAAGTGAGTATTGTAGTAAATGTCATCCAAAAGATAAGATAATTTATATACAGAAATCTCAAAGATTATTAGATCATTTTTGAAATGGTGTAACCTAAAAATGTTTTTTTCTTTAATGAGTTATGATATGTCTTGTTGTCAATTCTTTCACAAAACCAAATTGAAGGGATAGATAAATATAATATATATGTACTTAGATATCTAGTACGATTTGGCTCTAAACAACCGTATATATACGATACTTGTAGAGTAAAGCTGTTGTGTAAAATGAAGTCACATATTAGCAACAGTGTTGTTTAAACCCCAATATTCAGTCCTATTCATGAGTCTTGTTGTAGAGTTTAAGTAAAAGTAAACTATGTTGATACAAATTGTGTGACAACTATGAAAAATGGGCAGTTGTTTTGTAAACTCTTCCCATGCTGTAAAGGTTTTGGGCAAAAGGAACAATATACTGCTGTATGGGTTATCCCAACTTTTTCTTCAGTATAATGATTTGTCAATGCTATGTGTTCATTGACTCTTTCTCATCAATTGATGCTAGATTTAAAAAAAAAAAAAAAAAAAGTGCCTTGCTCATACTTCTGTCAGACTGGAAGGCCATAGAGGAGGTTGTACCAGCAAGTAGTTTAGAAGTATTCCATGCAACATAAAGAGCTCCAACCGTTAGAACAGCTGACAGACACAACTCCCTGCCCTGCCCTGCCTGTCAGCTTTTGCATGATTTCCTATTTCTATTACCCTTATCTACTTCCAGTTTTTGCTTTGGTCATATTTAGATGAAAGTCGGTTAGTAAAGTTTGCATCCTGCCACGTTATTTCGCCTGAATTGCTGTGCGTGGGTCAATTTTGCAAAGAGAACAATGATTTGACAACCTAATGTGAGTAGACTTCAGGTCGTCTTCACAGATGACTTGAATCATAGATTTTTGTAGAGCGGCACTGAAGTAAGCCAAAGATAAAAGAGGAACAATATGTAGTTGTGAAGAAACAATGCTAATAAAGTTCAACTTATGTCCCTTGAAACCTTGATTGGCGAATTACCTCTCATTCTCAAAGCGTATTTGGTGAGTGCTGCTTGTTAGTTGCACTTTGCAAAGTCAGGTTATTTTTGGAGGCAGCATGAATGCACACAGTGACAGTGTTAAGATCTTGGCTCTAGGCATTGTGAATTAAAGCTTCTGTTTCAATTAAAGTGAAAATGTGTGGTTGCTACAAGTTGTATGACTCAATGAATTTACTGAGACAGAAGAGAATGTGGGTGAAAGACAATTAGAACAAAGGTCAAGACATGTTTGGAAAGCTATCTGTCTGAGCTCTCTTTCAGAGTTCTTGCTTGTTGCCACAGCAAACGGTGGTTGGGAAACATTCATGTAATCTGCTTGTGGCTAAACGACATAGACTGACAATTGTACCTTTATACCTTTGCTATAGGCAACAAAAAATATAACCAGCTGCTGATTGCAGAAGTCCTTCACTCAGATGTCAATCATTGTGAAGGGGTGAGAGAAATACCACATTAACCAGCCTTCCCAGGCAGTGCTGAACAACAACAACAACATGCTACACAAGAGTGTACCAAGCAAGCGCCAGAGAAGGTTTTATTCCTTGTGAATTGCGCAACACATTTTCTAACACGCTAATGGTTATCATAGAAATCAGATGCACCAAAGCATGTCAGCTGCCAAAACCCGGTGCCTCTAAACTGCTAGGGGACACTCCCAGGTCTGGGTTTCAAGAAGAGCACCTGGTGTTTTCAGCTAATAATAAAAAGGCTTTTTTTTCTTTCTAAGAAATCTTGTTATCTGTGATGCATTGCAACGCGAATGTGCACAACCACTAATCTGTTGTGCTAAACAAATACAGATGAATAGGTTGAGATACTTTCTCCAAAATGATTGTGAAATACTTTTTCCACCCTTCACCCAGTTACATCCATTATTTCATTTTTATTTCATTTTTTTTTTGTCCACAGTGCATTGACCCACCTCTGTTCATCATCAACAAGCTGACTGAAACAAAATAACATGTACCAAATGTTGCACTTTGTCTTTATTATACATTTTTCTCTTTGGTCATTCAGTGTTGTAGCTTACTGCCCTTCCAAAATAAGTTACAAGAGACACGTGTCAAATGTGCAATAGTGAAACTTTACCCCTTCAAGTCACTCTCTCACACTATGAACAAAGGTCATATTTGTAACGTAATGCAGGGACAACGTGGAAGTGTGGACTGATAATTGCATAGAAGCATTTTGCCTTTCATTATCCCAGTAGCCTGAGCTGAAGTTCTGTGGATGTGCATGTAAGATTTCATTTCCTTTACACCTACTTTCTTGTTGTTCTGTGTGCTTTATTGCACTGGATAAGGCTGGTTGCCCACAGTGAAGCTTGTATTCAGCTATGGGGCTTAGAAAGTTAAAGTTACATGGTTTACTCTTTACATTGAAAAACTTGTATGGACTTTAGGTTAAAGATGGCTGTAAATAATTTTGAATTGCTTAAAAATCAGGGCAACTTGGTTGACTAGTCATCTATATTTAAAGGTGTTTTTAATGACTTAGATTAACAACTCTGGTTACCATACTATTGGCTGTGTTAGGAATTTAGTCATTGTCATCCATTTCTGTTTGTTCTAACTATTTGCAATCGTAAAAAATATGCATAAGAGAGTAATTAAAGCAACAATGAAGCAGTCATTACAGATTCTGTGTGAACAAGACAGAGTCTGTAGTTACAGACCGTTATGTCAGTGTGATACGCAGGCACACAATGTTTCCGTCTCTCCCTTGTTATCTAGCGTGCAGGCTGTTGTTCTAAAAACAAACACCAGACTCTCTCTTTTTTGCTCTTTCGCTGACACAGTTGGATCAGTGAATGCAGGTGACTGTACATATGTTTATGTTGCAAGCACTTCACAGTTTAACATATAATAAAACACAATTTTATTTTCAATAATTAATTGAATTCTGAGTGGAATATTGATTCTTTACTTTGAAAGAGATTATTCATTTGAACAATACTCCCTATTAACATGTTTATAATTTAACCTGGACTGTTTGTGTCAGATGACTAGACACTCACAATGTACATTTTTTTTGTACTTGAAATATTTTCTTAACGAATCAGAAGGTTATTTGCCTATCAACAGGGTCAGCTACTCTTATGTTGATATTTTATGATATCACTAAAAGTGATAGAAAATTTGAATGTAAAACATAGTAGGTGGAGGCCCAGTTGGCAGTCCTGAAGAGTCCACAGATCGCCGCACAGATCTGCAAAAGGGCGACTCAGATTAGAAATGTTTCTGAGAACGGATTTAAACTGGCTTGACCCACACTTTAATGGGCTTTGGTGCAGATGTTGGGAGCAATCCATTCAGGGCCGGGTGGCCTGTGGTCATCCTTATTTGTACTTATTGATCCTAAATGTAATTTCAAACAAAATTGCTTAATATTTTTCGGCAAAATGTTATAGTGACTAATTAATAAATCCATGGCACACTGAAGAATGAGATCATTTCTCAAAGCTTCATGAAATGGGTATCTGGTATTATTATGACTGTATACAAGCTGTATAAACATGTGGTGCCTGCATAACACTGATTCACCTTTTCCCAATCCATGTATCTCTATATCTGCCTAATCTAAAACCTTTCCCAGCATGCTTTGCACAAGCACAGAAAAAAAATGGACAGTTACCCAGTCATTTGCTACAAGTATCATTTTTCTGCCTTATAGCCTTTGTGACAGGGCAGGCTCAGCTTTAAATAAGGACAACCACTAAAACCCTAAATTCAGTATAAATACCAAGGTATGAGCTACAGTTGGACCCAACATATGTTTTCTTCATGTTAAATTGCTACCCACTCTAAGGATGATAGAAGCTGTTTCTCACACTGTCTTGTCATTAACTAATACAGTTTGAACTGTAGGATGAAACATGCAAATTAAATCATACTGTGATGATGACACTGTGCTGCAGCCTTTTGTCTGCAAGTTATTACAACCTCTGTTCTTTTCTCCCCATCAGGACTGTAATATTGGCTGACGGACCGTGCAAACGCGGCTTGTAAAAGGATCCCACCGTGGTAAGAAACGCTGCTATTTTTCAATATCTGAAAGCATGTTTATCTGCAGAACGGCAGACTTAAACAGGCCACATCCTTTTGTATACACTGTTCCATCACTCTCTAATTGTTTGCCAACCTCCCTTCCCATTCACTTTACCCTCCTCCTTTGTGCTCTTTTTGCACCACATCTCTCAGTGAAGCTGTTTTAATTGCTGTGCCACTGCCATCTCTGTTTCTATCCTACTCTCAGGTTGGTCGTAGTGTATAGAGGAGCCTACCCAGCTCTCCAGGCTCCTCAGCCATGGCTCTGCTGGCTTACCTGAAGAGCCTGTTCATCCTGCAGTTGCTGATGGGCTTTGTGTTTGTGGTGAGCGGCCTCATCATAAACTTCATTCAGCTCTGCACCTGCATCCTCTGGCCGATCAACAAACAGCTCTATCGCAGAATCAACTGCCGGCTCTCCTACTCCCTCTGGAGTCGTGAGTACATGATTTGTTGTTGCTGAATGTTTTTTGTTGAATGCAAAGACCAGATCTTAAATTTAAAAGTTTAACAAAAGGCACCGGGAAGTATGCTGTCACTCTCTATCTGGTCAGAGGCTGAGATAATGTCTATTCTTGCAGGTTTAAAGCAGTTGACTTCAGTCTATGCCTCAATCAGACATTAAATTTACACTGCAAGCTGCAACGTTTTGCCGATAATTCTCTGTGGGACTGTTATTTTGGGCTTCTAGTTTGTAACATGAATCATTGAGATATTAATCAGCAAAACTGAGTAGCAGACCTGGCATTTTAGTTAGAGGGACATTCCAATTATGATTATATGATTGTTGTCTCTACGCAGAGCTGGTGATGCTGCTGGAGTGGTGGTCGGGCACAGAATGCACTCTATACACCGACCAAGCTACGGTGGACAAATTTGGCAAAGAGCATGTCATCACCATCCTCAACCACAACTATGAGATTGACTTCCTGTGTGGCTGGACCATGTGTGAAAGATATGGTGTCCTAGGGGTCAGTAATGTACTAAAATCAAATACTCATCTGTACATTATTGAAAAACAGTTCATCATTATTAATGTATACCTGTACCCCTTCTCTAGAGTTCAAAAGTGTTAGCCAAACATGAGCTACTGAAGGTTCCTCTGATTGGCTGGACCTGGTACTTTCTAGAGATAGTCTTCTGCAAAAGAAAGTGGGAGGAGGACAGAAAGACTGTCTTCAAAGGACTGAGCAGGCTCAAAGACTATCCTGAACATATGTGGGTAGGTATAAATACTGTTTGTTTGTCTTCTGGTGTCAGTGAGGTAGTAGGCTGTGTGTAAAGTCATGCACCGGTGTTTGTTTTTATATTTTCACAACACATCTATTTGCACAAATACCATATTTTGTATCTCTGCAGCTAGCTTTCTGCAAGAGTGTGAGATGTGGATTAAGTGGCTAACTTATTTATTTTGGTTATTTACAACATGGTTTATGTATATGGTT
>JAOWBC010000002.1:8232940-8246271 GCA_028566105.1 Hypoplectrus providencianus
AAGAGAGATCCCACAGGGCAGGACATAGGCAGTTGGAGCCTTGAGCAATATGACAGTTATTTTTTACTGCAATGTCAAAAAAAAACAGCAATTAAACTACATTACAGTAATATTTGGATATAAGATACCCTATATCAACATGAAGATTTTCCATATTGCTCAGCTTTAAATAGTTGGGCACTCAGACCATTCACTAGGAAATTATCTCCCAATGCACATGAAAACAGTTTGTGAGCCCAACCAGAACCAGTACAGGAGATCAAAACTTAACCACAAACTTGGCCTGTAGGTTACTGACATGAAGCAGACATTACTGTTTCCTTTTTCTATATGAGCTTGAATTTTTAAAAAAATTAAAAAAGAAAGAAACATTGGTAATTTTTTTGTGACAGCTTGTCACTATTAATTTGGTTAATACAATGTTCATGCTACCAGTAGACCTAAACATTAAACTTCAAGTGGGTATAAACTGGAATTGTTCTTTAACCACTGAATATCGGCTCTTTACTTTTCTTCAGGGAAACTCCAGATGCTGCCCTCTCACCCAGTTTCTCTTGCATAGATAGAACAGTGCAGATTGAACACGGTTCTCTGAGTGCACCAGCTGTATTTAAAATCTCTCAACAGGAGGGTATGTTTTTTTTTCCTCAGAAAGCTCTGACCTGGTCTTTCATCTTTCCACAAACAGTCCAAGGAGGCTTTCACTTTGCTTGGTGAAGAAAAACATCTCTTTAAAACAAACAAGTGGCTTATATTCATGGCATCTTACTTGGTGGCAGCAGATGCTGTTTGTTGTGCCCTTTTTACTGAAGGTGTAAACCAGATTTTCACCCTGACTCAACCAGTTCGCCAGCAGAGATTAGGCAGATCAGCAGCTGATCTAATTACCCCTTAAGTCAAGCATAAGGCCTCTGCTGATGACATAGAAACAAACCAAACACTGTTTGGTAGATTTGTCATCACCTGCCTATTGAGATAGGGACTTAATTCTTGTGTAGTGTTACTTCAAGGGGAACTTGATCTGTAATTCAACCAAGCAAAGTAGGGTAGTGGATGGGACAAAGAAAAAGGAGGTCACCTCAAGTCTGTGTTAGTCTTTTTTATAGGTTTGTGTGTGTGTATATGTGTAACACAGCTCATCTCCTTCAACAGTTCCTGCTGTATTGCGAGGGCACCCGCTTTACAGAGACGAAACACCAAATCAGTATGCAGGTTGCAGAAAGTAAAGGCCTGCCCAAGCTAAAATACCACCTACTACCCCGAACCAAAGGATTCACCACCACACTGCAGTGTCTTAAAGGCACAGGTAGTGTGTACACCCCCACACACAAAGTTCAAGCCTAGTTCACATATACATAGGACTCTTTTATTTCTAATGTGTGTTTTTTCTGTTTGACAGTAAGTGCTGTGTACGATGTGACTCTAAACTTCAAAGACAACCAGACTCCCACTCTCCTGGGCATCGTCAATGGCAAGAAATACAAAGCAGACATGAGCGTAAGGTTAGTGGCTCTGACACCTTACATTTACTCTGGAGCCACCAGTTACTGTAATAATGATGCATTACACTGCCGGCTGTAGTGAATTTTATCAAGTGGAAAACAATGAATGCATTTTTTAAGTTTTTGGCTTCCAACCAACTGCATTTTTGTCCTGTAACAATAAAAGGATCAGTGAGAGCATTCAAAATGTTGGCCAGTTTCCCAGCACGTTTATGGCTTTAGAACAATTACTCTAATGGCCAGGACACTCCTACTGAGTAAAAATATGGGATGGTTCATGCTGAAATGGCTGGGAAAAGCATCTTTTGTTTGGACAGCAAAACTTAATTATTGGGAAGCAATGTTGCTTCAGTTTCCTTAGTTTTGAAAAGGAAACTGCTGGAGGACACTTTCTACAGTTTGTGTCGATATAACTAAATTGAGTTGACTGAGATAAAACACACCGACCAGTGAATTTCAGATATCCGTCAGAACAAAAACAGACCATCTATTGTACAGTGTGAAGCAGAGTGTTTATGTGAGGCCCCCTGGTGGCGAGGAAACAGGCCACAAGTCATGAACTGTAAACATCATACAATATTTTCTGTTGTTGATCATCCAATGTATGTAACATCTTATTGTCTATCATATTTCTGTGTTGCCTGTTGTTGTTGTTTTTTAATTTATAATACATCTTTTTCATTGGATTGTAATGCTAATCATGTCTGTTCATTGCACATATAATCTACCTCTGTATTTCAATGTTATGCTACTTTATTTTACGTTATGCAGTTAATGCATCAATACTTTTCTTACATTAGAAACATTAGACTGAAATAGACTGTTCTGCTTACAGAGTACTTACATAATTTTGGTATTCTAATACTTAACTTATTCCCAGCAGTGCGCTATGGATGTGGGTGGGAGGCAGGCAGGCCTTTACGGGGAGGTAGCAGGTTAACAACAGATGCCACAGACTGCCACAAGTGGTAAATACCATCACAAAGTGTGGTATTGCTGAGTGCCTATTTAACACCTGCACTTGATGGATCAACATTAGCAACCAGATGATTTAATATAGTAATATTGGTTACCAATTAAATTTTATGGTTTGGGCATCACTAATGTTCTGTCCTAATGTAGTCTACTCTTAGTCAGGTGGGGTTGATAATGTGGCTGTGACTGCAATCATGACAGTGTGTCTTTGGTGAGTAAATGATAAAAGCCACTCACCCTCAGCTCTTTGCACATACAGGGGATGACCTTTTCTCTGTATCCCACATCTCCTCAAAGGTTTTTATTATATATTTGACATACCTGCACAATTTGCAGCCTCAGTTCTTGTTCCCACAGGATTCAGGTAGTTGCTCATTGATAAAGCAATCTGTCACATGCAGTGTATTTTCCTTTTTTTATTTCCTCAGTCATTCATTAAATGCTCATTACTGACCTTTGAGGTAAAAACAATCTGTGAATTTAAGCTGAATGAGAAATCTGCGACATGGCACGTCTCTGGAGTTCGACAGCAAGTTTAACACCATTTTTTTTCTCCTTACCTGAACCAGGCGGTTTCCTGTGGAGGAGATTCCAGATGATGAGAAAGAGTGTGCCACCTGGCTGCACAAGCTCTACCAGGAGAAGGTAAACTGAGAAAGGCTGACATTAGGCACTTGTTGTGAATATCTGAAGAAAAAGTATTTACAGATGTTAAGATGTGTGGTCTTTGCTCTCCAAATGATGTGCTATGAATAATTCCAGTAGACATTAAACTTACAGTAGGGAACACACAAACTCTCTGACCTGCATGGATGTGTTGCTACTCTCTATTTATGTTTACTTGATATATATGAGCCTTTATAATATGAAAAAGCCCCAATTAGGCCAAAATTCATCTCTGGCTCTTGCGACCTGGTTTGAGGGACTGGTTCTAATTATTTGAGAATACTTATTTTCTGACTGGATGCATCACTTCATCATTAATTTTGTACTGTACAGCAGATAGGGAAGTTCCTGTTGTTCCAGGACAAATGAGCCAATAGCTTGTCTTGATTTAAGAAAAAAGCACTCTTGTTCTGCCTTAAAATGAGACGTTTGGTAAAACGACAGTAAATTTGATTTGATCAATCATGAACTCTTCTTTCTGTCCTGCTCAGGATGCCTTACAGGAAACTTACAAAAAGGAAGGCAAGTTCCCCGGACCCACAATAATCCCACCTCGCAGGCCATGGACGCTGCTGAACTTCCTGTTTTGGGCCACCCTGCTGCTGTCGCCTCTCATTAACTTTGCATGTGGTGTGGCCGTCAGTGGCTCCCCCCTCCTCATCATTGGCTTTATCCTCTTCCTCATCATAGGTAAGTAAGGCAACAGCAGTGGCCCTTCAAACAAAAATCTATACGACTTCTTCAGCTCTTGAATGATCACAAGACACTAGTGTTTCGACTTTACCTGCTGTAAAACCACAAATGGAGACACAGTGTTGAATCACTGTTCTCACTCACCCCTTCGCTTTTCTTTGCTCTTTTGTCCTTTCCCCAGCTTCAATAGCTATCCGACGCCTCATTGGGGTCACCGAGGTGAAGAAAACAGGCTCCAGTTATGGCAACCAAGAGGCCAAGAAACAAAACTAAAGTGTGTCACCCCCTCTGTGTACGGCCGTTTGTCTACGGTCACCCTGCGGTGACTCACCCCTACCCAAATCCATTCTCCTCCTACTGTTCAGTCAGTCGGCAGGCTGGGGGAGTGGACCTAGCTGTGAAAACATAATAGAGACCAGAGTTAGAAATCCTAATGGCACTAGAGTGAAAGGGAGCATGGGTGCTCTGGGGTCCAAGCTCTGGTGTAACACAGAACATAAGGAGGGGGAGATGCAGTACTGTATTCCCCTGCATCTTTCTTAATCCAGCTAGCGACCCACTGTCTTGTCCAAGTCCCATTAAATCCCGGTAACACCCAAGGTTAAGCTCCTAACCTGTGTGACAGCCAGTCAGCCCATTTCCTGCTCTGCGCTAACTACCTCCACTTCCTGTCCAAGTGATCAGCCAATCAGGGAGTGGGGACGTGCTCATTCTTTTTGCCCACTGAACACAAGCCGATCTTTTTAATCTTTACCATCCAGGGGCAGTCCATTTCTGCAACAGCAGTCTGTAACATGCAGAACATCTTCCTCCTTTTTTTCACTGAGTGGGACTTGTAATGGGAACCGGTGCCTTGAGGCCCAGCCTTGATTCCATAATCTTAAAGGGTCAGTTCATTCAAATCAAAAAACCTTTACCATGTAAGGTCTACATAGTTATTTAGGCATTAAGATCGTTTGTTTTTTTATTTTCCCAGAGTCTGGGACAGCCATCAATGTAGGTGAATTAAATGTTATCCCAGGTGCTAATATCTTGTTAAAAAGTGCATTTGAAAAACTTGGCAGAAGTGCAACTTTCCAAAATTAATGCCTCTGTTATTTGGGATCATTTCTGAACAAGTGGAAATCACCATGTTGAGGTCTTGGATTATCTAAGTAGTGAGCACATTGTTTTTGGAAAGCACATAAATTCTAAATAAGTTTAGCATCACCAATGGCATTGATTTCACCTTCTTTGAACCTCATGATCTTGGTGAACTGACCTTTTAACATCTTGGCCAGGAAAAGGTTGGTGTCTGCTAAACTACAGCAAGGGCTCCAAATGTGAAAACTGTCCTCATCAAGGACACCTACCATCTGTTACAGGTCTCATTGTCTCCCATACCACCACAACTCCCACAGATCCATTGTCACGTTTTAATATCTGTTTTTTTCAGTTCCTATTCATTTTTTGACTTGCTTTATACAATTAGGAATTAATATATTGTTCATTTTTACAACATTATTTAACACTTTGTCTCCCCCTAAATGTGATATTGTTCAACCAGCAATCCAAGTCCAAACACTGAAGCAGTGAAGACAACTGTCTTCATGTAGCCTTGCAGCAATTAGCTTATTGTTTTTCTGTCTGGAAATAAACTGTAGTAGTGATGTTTTAACCTTTGCCTTAAATCAAGCTTGCTCAGGCAAGGGATTGCTTATTCGCCACCCCTTTAAAACAGCATCCACCTCTTACCTCTGTTTGAATATTCATCCTCGTCCTCACATTATGATGCATGAAGGAGCAGTGTGCATTCATTTGGTTTGATAACGAAACAATTTTAACATATAAAGTGGAAAGCTAGAGAGTTGCTTCCCTTTACCCATTTAGATTCATTAGTTGAAGAAAGCTTCTTACACATTGTGTGCATAGTACATTTTTATATCAGGCATCACAGAGTTGGTTGTTTTAACAAATTAAATGTTGGCTGCTGACTAGTTCTCTCCCAGCGTTTAGAGACACATTTCCAGGTTACACACTAACAACATGGTAGCAAGACATGGTAGGGGATATTCAGTGTCCTGCTATCTCCTCTCCTCCTCCCCCTTCCCGTGCCACATGTAGAATTAATCATAATTTGTTGGTTTTAATTTTTTTCACACCTCAGCAGCAGTATGTTGTGTACCTTCTCTGTAGACTATTTCAATCCAAACAGATTTCATGCAAGCCTTAATAGACAGTGCTGCTTAATTTTTGTGTGAAAATATAGAAACTGATGGGCCCCGGTGCTAGTGAAGAATAAAAAATTGTTAAATTGTCCCTGGAATAGTGAGCTAGTTGCTGGGATTAGTCGCCAAGCAGCTTGTTTTAAAGATCAAACAATAAGAATTAAAGAAAAGACAGTGGATAACATCTCACAGAGCTCTTGTTAATTGAGTTATAGTTTTTTAAGAGTTGCTTTACCTCAAATATCTGTTAAAAGCTTTCATGTCTTGGCCTGTTAGACAGACAAGAGATCTGATCACATCCCAACGCAGTCCAACACATCCTGTCATTCAGTAACAAGCATATTCCAAAGCAGAAAGGAGGCTGAGTATTTGGAAAAAACTTTTTACACTGGATGTTTTTTTTATTCAGTACAGGAATATAACTATCTGTGGTTGTTTTTTTCTGAGGTCTCCAATGGAATAAAATAACATTACAAATTGACACCACCTTATGACTTTTTTTCTTTCTTTCTTTCTTTTTTTTTTTTTTTTAAAGATTAATAAATTAGTGGCACCTCTTACGTCAGCTTTTGTTTTGTTTTCTAAGGCTATTTTTATGTTTTCTTCAATTGAAACACCTGAGAATATTAAAGGATTTGATCACAAAATAACTTTTACTCTTCTGACTTTTTTGGATCCGTGTGAGTTTCTGTTGCGCAGTGGTTCAGATGCAAAGACAAAGTCTCAGTGTGATTCCAGGATCAGGTGGAGCTGGACCCACACAAAACATCTCAACTGTTTCCTCCCTCCCATCTTTTCTCATCCATCAAAGAGCCATTTTCACAGAGGCACATTTCCATCCATTCTCTTTCATTCATCATGACACATCCACAATTTAAAGTCACATCTGTGACAGTATGTGTAAACTGAAACTATGTACATAAGGTAAATGATGAATGTCACACTCACCTTTAGAAATTGTAGAGATGTACGTAGCTGTTATTTTGCAGTAGACCTTATGAATGACACATTAACCAGTTTTCAATGAAATGACCTGAGGACATTTTGGATACACAGTTGTAGAACATGTGACAGGACATTGACAGACTGTATAAACATGTAAATAATGTAAATGAGAATGATGTTCACTTTTAGACAGGCAGCAATGCTCTTCTGTTCTTCTGCAATAGTTCTTTTGAATGATGGGCCTTGCGTTCAGGCTACAACCAAATGTACCACTGATTGAGGATTCAAGCTGAGCTGGCCTTCAAGGTGCAGTTTACAAAATGATTTGCAAAGGTTATACCTGACACTCGCTCACCTTCCAGGTTTGGAGCTGTAAATGCCTTCAGTGACGCCTCTCTTCTAATTAAAGCCACAGACTGAAGGCTGAAGTCACAGATGATGCTTACAAAGCATTTTTTTTTCCAACTTTGTAATTAATCATGGTTTCTTACTGTAGTCAATTACTTTTTGCATGATGTGCACTCCTGCACCGTCACTGAATCGAGTTAATTCTGACTCAGGGACTCTTTTACAGACTGGCAATGCAACAGCTGTGGCATTAACTCTGAATTTCAACCTGAATAAAAAGGCTTTCTGAGGAAGCTGAAAAAAGTGTCATTGTTGCTTTTGTTAATGTTATACTTCATTTTTAAATATCTGGACATCTACATTATATATCACCAATTTTAGAAATGAAAACTGACGATATAAAGAATAAATAAACAAAAATTTATGAGCTTTAAAAAAATTCAGTGTCAATCAAAAGCTGAACCTTAAAATAGACAAAAGATTGTAATAATTAAATCATAAAAAAAACATACATACATATGTTAAAGGCCAATATTGATAAATCACCTAGTCTGTAATTATTTATCATGAACTAACAAAAAAAAATAATTACCATGATGACTGTAGGGTGTTGTGATTTAAGAGAAGGGACTGGAATAATTGGTGAAATGCTTCTCAGCCCTGATTGTTACTTGATAATACATTTCACCTGGAACGACAATGACTGTTTCTAGTTCATATTCCTCATAGTAAGAAAAGGGTTGAGTTTATATTGTTATTGTATAAACCAACAGAGCCTCTCTCTGAGCCATGCAAGGCCAAAAAAAGAGGCAAACTAGAGATAAATACTTACTAAGAATAAATATGTTTTTATTCAATGACATAAAATACTAAAAGACATATTAACAGTATTGTTACAGTAAATCAGACCCTGGCACTAAAAACAGTTGTTACTAAGCGTCATTCGTGTTTGTGATAATTATATCAGATATCTCTCCTTGGAGTCATACGACTGGTACAGTTGGCCGGACTTTGACCTCTGATCAGACAGGAAGCTGAGTCAAACATTAAAGCACTGTGGACATTGACTGCTATGAATGTGATCTTTGGAGAAATATTTGACAACATTAAAGATGGACGAAAGGGTTTCAGTGGGATGCAGAGCTCAGACACAGAAAGGTATGCTGTTGATATACATTTATTCTAAACATTATAAATAGTAGCTTTGTACCTTCCTGACAGCTGCATTACAGTTATATGATCCGAGTAAACAATCTCCCAGCATGGTCTCTGTTGTCCTTGTGCTGGAGCTTTTAATTGCATTGATGTCAGTCTCAGATGCATAGATGTCAATTTTGAGTTTTCCAGAGCTGGAAAACAAAAAACAATGTCAACACAGTCCATTTGCTTGCTGTTTTAGAGCTTTTAATCACATCACACCGTCTTCCTTATCTATTACTGCTTCCAGTGTTCTGAAGGAACAAACACTTTCCTCCAAATTCATCACTGTATTACATTTGAAAACTAGAAATCAGAAAGTACTTTTTAAACATTCATATTTTCGTCATTTTGTTTTTTTTTTAGTAAAATGTTATTTGTTGTATGCAAGTACTGCTGAAATCAAGATGTATATGTTTTGTATATTCCAAACATTTTGCAGGACAATACAGATAAAAAGGACAGAACTAATAGATATCACCATGAATCTCCCTTCAGTTATTACTTACATTAGGACAGCATTTTTGTAATAACACATTTTCTTGATTTTCTGTTCAAATATGCTATGCAAAAAAAGACTTTATGTTATGATAACTATTGTTGACTTTAGGAGAACTCATTTTTTCCACTGGTCTGAAAGAAGACATTGTGTGGAAGCAAAAGTATAGTAAGCATTTACAAGACCTACATTATAGCAGGCATTTATATGATTACCTGTTTAAACTGGTTGCTGAATAATCTTGTCTGCCCCTAGGGGACAAATCCTGTCTTCCACAGCTGAGGATTGTCCTCCTGGGACACGACTGGTTGGAAAAGAGTTTGGCAGGAAACACCATCCTCGGCCGACAGATGTTTGACATCAGCAGAGATGTGAAGATGTGTGTTAGGAGACAGGCCGTTCTTGACACCGGCCGTACCGTTATTGTCGTCAACAGCCCTGAAAGGTGGATCCAGTATTCCGTCCAAGCCCCCAGCCTGGTGAAGGACAACATGGCAGCCTGCACTGCCATGTGCCCGCCAGGACCTCACGCCTTCTTCATGGTCATACCCATCAGCCCTCACAGAGGCAGGGAGTGGACAGTTGAGGGACCTCTTGAGCTGCTTAATGACACTGTGTGGAGAAATACAATAGTGATATTCACCAGATGTGAGAGGCTGAGGAGGTCTTCCATAGAGAGCTACATTAAAAAACACAGGACTCTCAGAGCAGTTTTGGACAAATGTGGTCATAGATACCACCTTTTAGACACAAGCATTTGGGGACAAGATGGCAATGCTAATGTTGCAGAACTCTGGGAGAAGATTGATGCAATGTCCCAAGAAAACATTAAGGCAGGAGGAGTTGGTTATGTCACTACAAATGAGGAAGTCTGTAGACTAACTGGGAGGGAAAGGAAAGATGCAAAAGAGAGGGCGATTCTGAGGAGAGTGAATGTGCAGAAAACCAGAAGCACACTCAGATCTCTAATGGGTAAGCATTATTTAAATAAGGTTTTTACGCTAACACTGGATCAAATGAGTGTTTGTAAGGAGTCAGTGGAGAATCTACATATGATTATTATCACATGATGCTGCATTTCCCTTAATCTAAGCATTTGTTTTGTTTTGTTTTGGCCTGCAAGGCTCCTCTCCGCACTGCTCCCATTTGGCTACAGCCTAAAGGGGTTCATCAAAAACATTAGGCAGCTAAAGAGCTAGATATATCCCTCCTTACATTAAAATGTTGATTAAAGAGAGTGAATGTTGACTCACACCTTCAGATGTCTTACTTGTGTGAAACTCATTTAAAACAATGCTTTCCCCTTAGGAAAGAGCTCCCGAAACCCTCCCCTGTCCTAATCAGCCCCAAAGTCATCATCATTTTTAAAACTGTATCCAACCATGAGATTTTTCCAATACCATTTTGTTGCCTTAATCCTTCATTATTTTCTTGTTAAATCCAGGAGAGGCCCCACCAACCTCAAGGCTCCGACTTCTCCTTGTGGGACAAAAGCAGGTTGGGAAGAGCTCAGCAGGAAACACCATTCTTGGAGACGACATATTTCCTGTTGGACACTCAACATCCCAGTGCACTGAGAGAAGGGGGGAAGTTCACACAAAGCAAGTCACTGTGGTTAAGGCTCCCGGCTGGCACGGGAGATACTGCTCAGAGGACACTCCACAGGAGGTACGACACCAGATTACCCACAGTGCATCTCTGTGTGCCCCTTTCCCCCATGCTGTCCTGTTGGTGGTACGCAGTGATGAGACGTTCACTGAGACGGACCGGCTGACAGCAGAGGAACACTTCAGCTTACTCAGGGTTTGGGGGTGGACTCGAGTCTTCGTGCTGTTCACTTGGGCAGACAAACTGGGAGTCACTCCCATTGAGGAGCACATTGAGAGATGGCCTTCTCTTCGGTGGTTGGTGGACAAATGTGGGAATAGATATCATGTTTTTAATAACTCAAGCAAAGATGACATTCAGTTAAAAGAACTGCTGGCTAAGATTGAGGAAACAGAGGTTGAAAATGATACCAGGTACTTGCTGAGAAGCTTTCTAAAACTCCAAGAAAGCAACAGGAAGCTGGATGAGATTTCCCAAAAGAAAGCAAAACAGCTCAAACAGACAAGAAAGGAAAATGATCTGCTGAGGCAAGCAGCAGAGGAGAAGGAGAGGATAGCAGAGGACCTGATTAAAACAACTGCAGAGAAAGTTGAGCAGATTGAAGCTCTGAAGGCTGTGAAAGAGAGGGAGTTGGAAGAGAGGAGAAAAAACGAAGAAGAGATAAGTAGGAGATTAGTCGAGGCTGAGCAGGAGAACGACCAGCTCAAACAAGTCATTGTGGGGAAAGACAGAATGATAACAAGCCTGAGTGAAGGATTTGCTGAGAAAGATGATGTGATAAAAGCTGCACAGCAAAGCAGTGAGGTGGAAAAAGAAGCACTGGAGGAAAGAGTGAAGAAACAAGAGAAAAACACTGCAGCATGGAAGAAAAAGTGTGAGGAGAAAGATATAGAACTGGATCAAATGATAGAAAATCACAAAAGAGAAGCAAAACAGCTCAAAGAGTCAGTTGAACAGCTGAAGAGAGAAAATGAAGATGCAAAAACGGCGTTGAAGGCCGCAATTGAAGGGATGCAGAGACACTATCAGATAAAAGAGAGTGATAGTGTAACAAGTGAGACAAAAACTGCCCACTTTAAAAAAAGTAAACAGCCCAGGAAGACAATAAATGACCTCAAGTTATTGAAGGAGCTTGGCCTACAACAAAAATGGTCATTCAGTGTGCCACTGAGCCCCCATGCAGACACTGTTAAACAAAGTGAGTACAACCTGATGAGCTGCACAGAGTGAAAAGATGAATAGTCCTCTGAAGGCACCTAACTGACACTGACCTCTTTAAGTTACAGAGACAGAACAGAAAGGCCTGGCAGTGTTGGACGATGGAATTGTGCAGTGTGAGAAGGTGAGTGGAAGTGAATGTTTTCAATACAATATGTTAAATCTCTTTAATACATGGGAGTCGGCTCCATGTACCACCAAGCCACTTTCATAGGACCTCCAAAGCTGTAACTAGTTCTCTTTATTCATCCTGGGTTTATCTGATTTCAAATGAAAAACTAGATAGCGACAAGGTATTTATTTAGGGGCATTTTGGGATCATATCCATGGCACTGGTTGATTTTGAGTTGTCAGCAAATTATTACATGCAAATATAAAATACAGCATGCATTTTTTGTAAGCTACACAACCACAGCTATATCAACATATTTTCTTAATGCAAAACTGAGAAAACTGCAATTCTAATAATGTAAAAAATTATCTCTGCCTACATTCTACAGTTACAATAGATGCATTAAGACACATGAGGTAACAGGAAAATTAACATGTATGACATTAAAGAAGGGGCCATACATTGTATTGTATACATTGTATTTTCATATTACACCACTGGGTGGCAGTATTACACCGAAGGATATGAAACTGATCACAGACAGCAGGACAGGCCAGAGGATGTTTAAGGTAATTTTATAAATTGGAAATATTAGTCCAACTGTGATGTGACTGAGCCCTAAATATCAACGGCACATTTTCAAGGATTCTTTGTTGTTGTTGTTGTTGTTGTTGTTGTTGTTGTTTGTTTTTTTGTTTTTTCTTTTAAAAAAAAAAAAAAAAAACTGCAGCTGAGAAGTTTCATAGTCAGTGTCAGTCTGTCCTTGGGTTCATGTTGTTGCTGCTTTTTCTTTCATCATTTCATGCATCAAGTCAGGTTTTGAAGTTTTGAAGATACATTCTCCTTTTGAACATAAGTCCCACAATTCACTATGGCACATAAATGCATATTAAAATCAGCTGTGAGGTACTGTTGACCTGATGTTGCTAGATCTTGGGATTTTAGCCATGGTGATTTCTGATTCTGTGTCTTTAGACAGAGACAGCAAACAAAAAATGGCCACATGAGGCTGACTGGACGTCGTCATGCCTGAGGGCTGGAGGGGCTGCGCTGGGGGCTGCAGTGGGAGCCTTTGCCGGCTCCTCCAGGGTGGCAACAGGAGTGAGTTCCAGGTCAGCTGTTGGAGCTGCAGCTGGGGCTGTGCTGGGTATGTTACTGTTCCAGGGAGCCAGGCCCCAGCAAGGGAGAATGCAGTCACCGACTGCAAGTGCGAATTTTCAACAATAAAATATGAGGACATCTCTATGCCATGCTGTGTGAAGGAAACAAACTAACATATTCTAGTGTTAGGATATACTGTTCTGTATGATTTAGTGCAGATTTCCTGTCTTGCAAAATGCTTATTGCATAATGTACAAGAA
>JAOWBC010000002.1:8292031-8309396 GCA_028566105.1 Hypoplectrus providencianus
TCCTACTTCACGGATTTCGCCTATCACGGGGTCTTTTTGGAACGTAACCCCCGTGATAAACGAGGGTTCACTGTATTGTGTTTGAAGTGAAAATATTCCTTAAACAGAATGGCCCCACTCATTATTATTTATATAAATTCCCAAATATGTTAAGAAATAAAACAAATAAGGTAATGCTAAAATTAAGTACAATATATAAAATATAATATAAATATAAATATATAAATGATAAGGATAATCAGACCTAAATCTGGAATATCAATGTAAATGTTCAAAGAATCGAAACACCTGATGACCCTGGGTTCATTACTGATTACCGTATGTACAAGTCGAAACATATACATACAGATTGCGTTTCTACACACCAAAAATCAGTGCAAAAATACAGTAGAGCATATTAAATGATGCATAAATGCCACCTATCAAGTAGTATGTTCAATGGTATATTTATATTTATATTGCATTATATTTATATTTATACGTGCTTTTGGTTTTGTTTAATATTTAAATGAAACCATGTTTTACCCATTGCATATTCTGGGACTTCAGCAACAAACAGATGGAATCGGATAACTGTATCTGAAAAGGTTTCTGTATGGCCCTGGTACTGTAAAAAGAGTCTGAGTAAACCTCTTTCATACACTATCGCCTCTTTGATTTGACCTTACCACAACAACAGCAGCAACAGGTGTGGCACGCCGCAGTGTTTGTCCCTGTCCGGCTGCCATCGGAGAGGTGGCTCCCTCCCCATCAACAACACAGAACTGTCAGAGACCAACTTCTGCTTTCACTGCGCTGCACTGATAGGAATATAAAACAATTTAATAGCTGGGTGTTTCTGTCCTGACAGCTCTGTACAGTTATCCGGATCCATTCAGACTCACCGCAGCACAAATCTCAGCGACGGACTCCCGAGCTCAAACTGACAGTTGGTGAGTTTGTTAGCTTCTTTAGCAGGTAGCATTAAGCTAACCAACTTCAGTTTATTAGCTTTGCCCTCACTGAACGTTAACTGGCTTGACAACAGACTGTCTTCACGCCTATTTTTCAGGGGTGATTAAAATCGATAATATGTTAAGATGCGGAGAAATGTACAGTAGTAAGCAAGGTGCATTTGCTTGACAATTTACTTATTTTCACTGGGTGACAGAACATGTCTGCTGTTTGTAAGCTAATCATTTACTTACGTAAATGGCTTTACCGTTAGTGTGGCTACGATCTCTGTGTTGATGTGAGGTGTGTTTCTACAGCTACCGAAACTGGAGCGTGATCTACAGCTAAGATTTTAAAGCACGGAACAGGGAGCTTGGAGCAGCAAGGACACAACTCTCAAATAGTTCTATTGGGTATTGATCTGTTGTGACTTGTCAGCATGCCATCACAGATCACATGCATCCACTGAAGATCAAAAGAAACCACTACTGCTCCCAGTAAACCATCACTAGCTAGCTAGCTCAGGATTAAAGTCAATATCACAAACGTACACTCTTTAACCTATAAGTAAATTAATCTGTATTTAATATATCTGGTGCAATCTAATAAAGATTGTGAGATGCAGTTGAGAGCTAGAAATTCAACTAAAAGTCTTAGTATTTTGTCAAACAAGGTGATAATACAATTCTTAATTAGCATATAATTGTCATCTACATGTATTAATCTATTAATAATATGTTGACTAAATATTCACTGTAATTGATTACCTATGTCTAGCAGGGTTAACATACCCTTGATGACATTTGTTTCACACTTAAAACAAAACAATAGTGTATTTTTCTGTGACAGTCCTAAATAACTAAAACTATATCACTATATACTTTTAAATGGTGAGCGCCTTTGTCCTTACATTTGCATTTATAACAAAAACATTATTCCCATCCCAAGTATCTTTTGCGCCTGCCTCACTTTCTAATCCATATTTTTCCTTTTTTTTTTTTTTTTTTTTGACAAACAGGTGTTCTACAAGGAAAAGGCATCCAAGAGCTAGATGAACCAAAGACGTGTCAAAACAGGGCAACAGATTTTCATTATTTCTAAATAATGACTTGTTACTGGGAGTAATTGGAAAACAAGAGCTCTGGAAAAATGTTATTAAAGATACCATCACTGCCCAGTGGATCGGAGAGTCTGAAGTGATGGCAAACAGAGAGGAGAGGTGATCACACACAGACACACACCTCAACCCAACTTTCATAAATTAGGAAAAAATTAAGAAAGTTTTCATTCTATGGATGTTCCAATTATGCTAACTGGCTTCACCATAGGTAAGCCAAGCTCCATAGGAGCCATAAGAGTTGCAGGAATGAACCTTAATTCCTGCAAAAATATCAAAAGAGTGTTGCACCTGAGCATTGCAGTTCTGCAACATATTTGTGTCCAGTTCAGTGTGCATAAGCAATTTGAGATGTAGATGTTGTTCTCCTCCCTTAAGACATGTTAGAGCTTGTAAATACTGAACGAATGAGCAATGGTTCATGAATGAATGAGGTAGACTTTAACACTGGAAGGACTTGTGTGTACATTGCTGCTAAACTGGTTTATGTTCTGATATGCTGGATTAAGCCTTATTTCAGGTTATGTCAAAATGTAAAACCCTTTTCATACATGCATTATTGCAGCCCTGCAGATGAGCAGGCCCCCAAACCCCCAGAGCGAGGACTGCTTCACATCTGGCAGTCAGCAGGCCCGAATGCACAGCTCTGTCCAGAGAGAGTGCTGCTGTCCAGGCCTGTCCTGCAGGTCGCACTGGGAGAACACCATGGACTCCTGCTAATGCAAGGTGAGAGTGTGCTTAAAAAAGTGTGCATATGAAAAATAGGGCTGTGTAAAAGTTCAGTGTTACACATACTCATGTATGATTTAATCTCAACCTAGTAAATATAACATAATGTCATAATGAGTAGCATTGTCTGTAAAACCTCTTTGGAAAGGGAGAGTTTTTTTCTGTGAGTATCTGAAGTCTGGGCTTGTAAGGCTGCGAGTTCACATCCGATAAAGTGGTGTGTTGATATGCCGCAGGGTTCAGCTGCAGTGGGGGAGTGTCACTTTAATGACCTGTTTGTGTGACTTAATGGTTTTAACTTCCACCCTACAGTGGAATATAGGTAGACTTTAAATTTCACAATTACTGTTTTCTGTCAACTAGAATAAAAGACTGTGCCTTTGTGCTGCAGTGCACATGGTGTTAGTGTTTCTGCTGTGAGCTCAGTTTGATTGCTGTGGTTACAGTGTTAAATCATAAATAATTATATTCCTTTATTCAATTTCTAAGCAACAATATTTTTTTTACCCCAAGCTACAAGTTTAAACGGATGCATCTTGAAATCCAGATTACCCATTTCTACTCAGCTGTTTCTGTCTTCCAGGGGGACAGGTGCTGTCCTTTGGGGAGCTGTTGTGGAGGGATCAGAGCATCCCAGTGTCTGCTCCGGTGCTGGAGGTCTCTTTGCTGGAGAAAACGGTGGTCCGTGTGGCTGCTGGTGGTTTCCACTGTGGAGCATTGAGCGATCAGGGCCATGTCTACATGTGGGGGGAGAACACTGCTGGACAGTGTGGGCTGATGGAGCGGGGGACAGTCTCAAACATAACAGGTTATTTAATATCTTATCTCCTTCATTTCTTCTTTTATCCACCTGATTTTTCTTCCCATTGCTTTAACTTATTTAAACATAACCTATTTAAAACATCCTGTGTCAGTTTCAGAGCCTTGTCCAGTCACAGTGGTGGACAGTGAGGTTGTTCCTCCAGCAGTGGTTCGAGTCGTGGATCTGGCTCTTGGGCGGGAGCACAGCTTGGCCCTGTCTGCCCAAAATGAGCTGTGGGCATGGGGCAGCGGCTGCCAGCTTGGCCTGGTCACAACAACCTTTCCTGTGTGGAAACCACAGAAGGTATTTTGTTTCAATGTAATTGATTTTCAGCTCACAAATTTAGCTCAACAATCGAGATTGAAACTCTTGATACAGTTGTTGAATATAAAATTTCTATTTGCAACTGGTGATGGAGAAAGGAACACTAAATGTGTGGATTAAATACTTGAATAAGCACTAGTGTTTTGTATGTGTGTTAGCACTCGACAAAACTTTTATGTAATAAACACATTTGTATTGTTTCTGTCTGGGGCACAGGTGGAGCACTTGGCTAACAGACATGTCATTCAGGTAGTTTCTCTTCCTGGTATTCTCATTTCCACATTTGAATTGTAAAGAAATTCTATAATCTGCCTCCAGAAATATCATATCTATTTATTCCCAACAGGTGGCTTGTGGTGCCTACCACAGCCTGGCCCTTGTTCGCAGTTTACCTCCAAAGAATACCCAGAACACTTCTGGGAAGAAAGAGCGTGGTCAGTCCCCTCACTATTCAGTAGCAGAGAGGGAGGAGCTGGTTTCAGTTGATGCTGGTCACTACTGTCCGCTGGGGGTGGAACTGACTGAAGTCATGACAAGAGATGTAAGAAAAACAGAAAATTACAGAATCAAGATCAGCTGTAAAAATGGTGATAGTAAATGTAAAAAAAGTATCTGGGACAGGGATGTACGACATTAAAAAAAAGCATCTGTTAAAAATAATGTGCTCTGGTAAAAAGTCTAACCAGAAATACATTAAATGGTGATTACTATCACTAACAGCTACACACACAAAGCATCATATATGAGATGTTGTTGGTTGGGATTGGTATCTGAATCCCCCTGGTAGACTGTACAGACTGCCAGTCATTTAGATGTGTAAAAATATTTTCAGTTCACTATCAAACTGTAGCATACCTACTTTGACTGTGGGTCATTAATGAGAAACCATGGTTTCATCATGAAAAATTAGAACTGTCTCTTGTATCAAAGAGCATAAAAGTTGTACAACAACTGGTTACTTTGCCTTATTTGACATCACACATCCTGCAGTGTGACTATTTTGTATGTGCAAGTTGAGGCTGAAGCAAAAGATCACTCAGCCCTGATTTTAGAGGATCCACTTTTTCAGCGCTGGCTGTTTGCCCTCTTTGGTTTGCATTTACAGCAGACCTCTCCAAGAAGACGAGACCCAAGACGAAGGCTCCAGCCAGGGGGGAGGTCAGCTGGCAGCAGCCCTGGCTCTGCAACTGGTTTATTTTCTGAAGATGGAAAACCTAACACTAAACAGTACGGTATTACTGTATTACTATTTCTTATAGGTCTTTTTTATCCCACTTTAAAAAAAAATTTTTTTAGCCTTGGATCTTTTCTATTTCAGTTTTTCTTTGCCGCCTCTTTATTGTTTCCCCTCCGTTAAAACTTCAGAACAAGTCTTCCGGCTGGATACACTCAGACAGACGGCAGCCCCAAGTATCACCCACTGTCATGCCGGAGAGCCAATAAGAACTCTCCGCTCCATGATGAAAAGGAGCTTCAGAACCTTCTCCAGAAACTCTCCAGTCACTCTCTGGAGATGCAGAATACCACCGGGCCAGGAGATAGTGACTCACTGAGTAGTTTCACTTCAGGTCTGTAATTAGAGTAAAGTCTACAGCATATATTTTGAAGTTTGCTTAAAAAATGAATTTTGTGTATTCCCCAATTTATATCTTATTGTTCGTCAGATTTGTGATCCTCAGCTGTTAATCCTGCACTGCAGTTGTTCATTGCTTTGTTTTTTTCATAGTGTGTTTCATTCATTCCTCTGTTGCTTCACTGTTTGCTAATTCAATTGTGTTACATTGCCCTTTACTATGCTCTTGAGTAAATAATCTATTTCTCTGTCTCTGCTTAAATGCATGTATTCCTTCTCTCTTGCCGTTCTTTCCTCCAGATGACAGCTGTGTTTCCTCAACTCCCTCCATGGATCTGTTGACCTCAAGTTACAAAGAAGACTCGCCAATTAAGAGTCAAACCAACAAGTAAGACCAAGTTCACTGTAGCTGAAATTGAAACACTGTTTGGTAATAAGCTGTTTTTGTGTACCTGAATTTTATTTAAGTTACCCTTATTTAAATACTGTGAAATTGGAGCTGCACCTAAAGAAACGATCATACTGAAAAGGATTTTCTACTAAAGAAAACTGTTATCCTGCAGTATCCACACATCAAGATGATTCTTATCCACAGAGCTCTCTGATCTGTGACCTTGTTTTCTCAATAGTGGCGTGTCCACACTGTACTCCTCCTCCCCTGTGTGTTTGGAAGAGGTTCGGCTTTGTCTGGAGGGGGAGAAACAGACAATCCAGGGGCAGAAGAGCTCCAGTCTCACAAATATCAACCAGAAGGGCAAAGCAGCAGCAGCAAACAGGAGACGCTCGCTGCCTGGAACACCCACCCGTGGTAGGAATGGTAGGGTGTGAACAACTTGACGACACATTTTGGAAATATTTACTTTCTTGCCAAGAGTAAGATGAGAAGATTGCTACCCTGAGCTCTAAACATGGAAGCAGAAGGCTTTGGCTTATCTTATCATTGCAAGAACCTATTCACAAAGAAATATTTCCCTGTGAGCTTAAAATTTTTAAGCTAACTGAATGGTTTCTGCACAATCCCAGAAATGCGTTCCTCTGTAAAGCTGCAGCTTGGTGAACAAGGAAGTATAATATAAATCCAGCAGAAGCAAACAGTGCCTCTGCCTGTGTTTGCCTTTCTCTTTATCACACTGCACAAAAATGGGTTCTCCAGGGTTTGACACTATCAGCACAGAGTAACTGATACACACTCTGAGATAACATTTTGATTTCCTTAGACAACATAATAATTAACTCGTTATCAGAAGTGCATGAAAATGCCTCAAATTAGAAATCCCTTTAGTCACAATATAACTGGTATCGCTGAAGCCAAATTGAATTATTATAGCTGTGTATAACCACCTTCATTGTCTAGTTAATCATTTAGTGTCTTATATCCACAGGAGAATGAATGTGTGTCAGTGGTGAAAGAAAACACAGGCAGACACATGGTGAGACCTTCAGGGAAACTGTGACTAGCAAACGCTGCAGAGTAACTTCTTGTTTTTTATGGTTTGACCAGTGTTTCAGGAGTGTCAAAATAAAAGTCTCTTGTCAGTAGACCCCAATTTTAAAACCTTCCAGCACAGATGCTTTTTTTCAGTTTTTCTGCTCAGTAATCTTGAGCTAGATATTGAATAGCAGTCATTAACACCCTGTTTTAACCTGTGTGGCTGAACAGACACGTTTTTTTCTGCTTAAATACATAATGGGAGACATATTTCAAAAAACAAATATCACCATAATACTTCCCCAACTGATAACTTACATTAAGACAATTATTTGTTGTAGCTTGTTTGTTCTGTTGTTGTTACTGTGATTTCCTGCTTTTGTTCAGCAAAGTTTGTTCCAGAGGAGCTCACTAAGTCATTCGGCATTATTATACATGTTTGCCAATCTAAAATATTTAGGTTTGTAACAAAGTTGGATGTGAACTGTGGTGCAGTTATTTTTGTAGAGGTAAAAGAGCACAGACCAGCTACAGACTTGCTCTCAGCCCTGCCTAATAAAATACGGCGCTGCTGCTGTAGCCCATCTGTTACAAGCTGCTGACCTGCTGTGCATTCATAGATGGTCTTCTGTAAACCTGAATATTTCAGTTACTGTTGCTTTTATATCATCTAGATCCAGTCTGAACATTCTCCTCTGACATCTGGCATCAACAAGGGATTTAGACTCACTGGATATTTTCTCTTTTTCTGAGCATTCTCTTTACACCTAGAGATGGTTGTTAAAATTAAATCGCCATTCTTCTCCTTCTGATGTTCACAGCACTAAATGCATTGAGTTGCTGACATGCTATTGGCTCATTTGTAATTTGCTTTAACAAGTATCTCATCAGGTGTACATAATAAATTGGCCAGTGAGAGGTTATTATATTGGTTATACGTAATGCGTTGTGTATAGTTTTGTCCAAATCATGTCTTATATTTTCTTCCTCTGGTTAAAGTATACTTATCCAGTTTCATGTTAATCAGTAGTTGCCGTTGTTGCATGTGATAGAAAAAGTTCTTTGCAGTCAATGTGACTACACAGTTTCCAGGATGTTACCGTTTTTCTGTCAGGTTCTCCACGGCGACAGCGACCTTGTCCCCGCAGACCATCCTCCGCTGGTCGGTCTCAGGCAGAAGGTCTGGAGGAGGCTGGAGACGGGTTGCCATCTCTGGAGACAGAAGTGTGGAGCTGGGGCCGGGGGTCTGAGGGCCAACTCGGCCATGGAGATCAGCTCCCCAGGTGTGTGCACTAAAACCCACACATACACTTTCGTACTTTACCAACAAATCATCTTTTTTCACTTTAAACTAAACATCTATTAAAAGAAAATATTTGAAATAAACCCTAAGAAGAGCTTATCTGTGTCTTTCCAGGCTTCAGCCTCTCTGTATTAAGTCTTTGACTGGAGAGGAGGTGATCAAAGTTGCTGCTGGGTCACACCATTCACTAGCTCTCACCGCTCACTGCCAGGTAACACACACAGACACATGAAGCTGTATGGTTGTCTGATCATTGACATTGACATTATTATTATTATTATTCCTTAACACCATTTTAACAACATGCCTTACCCAAACTTAAGTTTAACCTTAAAACAAATCTTATTCAATGCCTAAAAGAAGTGACAACTGACTAAAATGGCCTAATTTTTAAGGTAGTGCACACACAACAAATTTAACAAGCTTGTCTTATGTTTTTCAGGTGTACTCGTGGGGAAGCAACATGTGTGGACAGCTTGGTCATGTCCACAGTCCTGTCACTGTACCTCAACAGGCAAAGGTACAACAATGTGTCAGTTAATCACTTCTGTTCTTTTACAGGATTGCATTTTAAATACATTTATTGTTGATATTGATAAAGTCAGTGATAAACAGTTGTATAAGTTGTGTAAAACATATCCTGAACACAAATGTTAATTTGCTGATGTAACAGAGTGAGAGAGGAGAAAACAGATGCTGTAAGAAGCTATAGTCATCATATTTCAGTCACACCTAGTGATCTACATTTCCTTTTGTCCCTGGCTGCCCGTTGTAGCTGTCTGATGATCTTCGGGTGTGGGACATGTCAGCCGGTCAGAGCCACTCCCTCCTCTTGGCTGATGGAGACTGTGTCCAGCCGGTCCTGTTGTATTGCGGCCAGCAGCAAGAGACAACATCAGTGCAGAGTGAGAGCTCACGCCAGGGTCAAAGGTCAACTCAGAGGTCACCCAGCAGAGCAGAGAGTTATACAGTCAGACCCACCCTGCTGCCCTTCTGTGTGGAGGTGCGTGTGTGTCCAAAACACAAGTGTTTGTGGTCTTTCTAAAACAGGACTGACAGCAAGGGGGAGACCATGGACGGAGCATGTTTTCAACTGCATCACTGGAGTGTATTTTTACATGTTACTCATACCTCAGTGTGGTTGAATTACAAAAAAGTATGCATATGAAGTTGGATGTGTGTGGCGGGAATGTTTGATCAGACAACGGGAACATCAGTCCCACAGAGACAGTAATCATTCGCAGCTGCCTTTTCGAAATCTGGTGAACCTGCATGGAACGAGAGAGAAAGTCAAGCTGATACACATTTCAGAACATTAAAAGCTACAGAAACAAAAGTCATGATACTGGAATAAGAGTGACCTTAAAGCCATGCTGTTTACTTGTTTACGTCCCCTCTGTGTGTGTAGATGGGCTACATTAGCAGTGTGTGCAGTGGTGGGCAGAGCTGTGCAGTGCTGGCAGACCACAACGTCATGGGTTTTATCTCAGCTATCCATGAGCTGGCCTCCAGAGAGAGACAGTTCTACTGCTGGCTGAGCAGCATCAGGATGCTGCTCCTCACACCGATACGTAACCGAGGTAAGATGGTCTCTGCTCTGCCTCCCTCTTTGTTTCTGAACATTGCTTCCCATAATGCATGCGTGATTTGAGAATTTAATTTGTGAAGCAATAGTTTATGCATCGACTGTGTGTGCTCTCCACAGAGAGTCTGTGTCCGTCATTAGGTGAGCCATGCACTCATCTCTTCTTCTCTCTCTATGAGAGTTTTGTTCATCTGAGCAACCTGATCGGCCGACACTCCACGTCCATCAGCTACCTCCTGCCTGATGTGCAGGGCTGTGATGTCACTTCCCTCTCTCTGCTGACGCACACTGAGCATTTTTTGGACATTTATAAAGAGTAAGGTTCACCCTTCTGTGTCAACACACAAAAATCTCTTAATACATTTATGAATACAACCAGATGGTTTAATTTTCAAAATTACAATTATCTTGGTAAATCATAAAGTTAAATTGTCTTGTATAGTAACCACTCGAGGCACTTATAAAGTACAGAACATCCCCAAGCGGTTGCATCCGACCATGCTGTTCTGGTGGGAGAGGCTTAGAACAGAGAGGGGATGAATTAAGATGAAAACAAAAATCCCTTTCCAGAAAATCACCTAATTACTACCTATCTCAGCTTTAAATGACAGTTTGAAAGATTCCACAATGGACCCAACACATACAAAATATGTACTATATTTTGTATGTGTTATATTTCTTCATACATTCATTTAAATACAAAGCTTTTTGAAATAGTGACTCTTCAGTCAACCAACTGTTAACCACTTTTTAGTGGGCTGGAAACGTAGTTACATGGCTTTAAAATACAAACCAGGACGCAGCAAGAGTTTTTCCAGAGCCAATAAAATGAAAGATGTCTGATGACAGTAAACGGAATGGGCTGATGGAAAAAGGGCAAACCACTGATATGAGCTTGAGGGAACATGTTGTTTTCATCAATAACTTGCAAGTTCATTTAACATTTTCATATTGAATGAAGCCTAATCAAAACCTTTCTCATCTCTAAGTAAACTTCACCCTCTCTTCAGGTATTGCTCTTCAGTAGGTAACTTCCAGGTGATGGGTGGATTCCAATCACTCCAGAAACTTTCACAGTAAGCTGCCTTTTTTTTCTTCATTATTTCACTTCTAGAGTCCTGCACACCTAACTTGACATCCAAAAATATGCACATTAAGTAGATGTGTAAGTGTGCTGGCCTCATGTATGAAGACTGAATTTTTGTTTGGAAAAACAGTATTAAAGTGAGCGCAGTCAACATTTATGATCATGCCCGAGCAACATTTTAGCTTCCATCAACTGGAAACAGATATTTAGACAAAAATACTGAAGCCAACTGAGCCTTGTTCCTGTTTGTGTCTCTCTGTCCAGCGAGTGTTTGGGCTCTCAGTGGAACAAGCTCGCTCAGCTGTGTGTCTCTGACCAGTCTGTCAGTGGTGATGTTGATCTGGTTTCCTTGTTGTACTGGCCTCTGCAGCAGCTCCACCAGTACAGCCGAGTCCTACTCAAACTGGCAGCCTGTTACGATGTGGTGAGGAGGAATCTCTCTGCTCTCTCTTTATTCTTCTTCTCTTCTGCTGACTTTTACTCAGTGTTTTTCCCCTCAAAAGATCTTTCTTTTATCATTCTTTTCCATCTTTCTTCCACTTTCTCCAAGTTTCTTTATTTCCCATGAAATAAAGACATTCCCCTTTTTTTAACCCCTATACTAGGGTAAACAAAGCTCAAAAGACTTCTATGTCCATGTTAACACCTAAAGAAAATTTGCCATAGCTGCTGAATTAAGCAGATTAGTGGTTACTTTTTGGTATAATTTGAATAAGGTCAGTTCTTATATCTACTATAGTGAAGTAGGACCTATTCCACTTTAGCTTCCTCATATTGTGAGCATGAGTTTATTGACCTTTTTTTTTTTTTTTAGTAGTCAAGCACTATCTGATGTTTATTGTCACTTGTGACTGGATGCTTCTTTATAGGCTAGTATTTAAAGGAACTAAAGAATTAACCAAATTTTCTTCTCCACTAGTTAACTACAGAGTATCAGTCCCTTCATCAAGGCTGTGGTCAGTATGACTCCTTGTCTTTGTCCTTATTGAGAAGGAAGAAGGAGGCTGAAACTACCTTCCTTTTCTGGAAAACCCACTCTGGAAAAACTACTGTAAGTCAAAGTTTTACTTTAACCTGCTATCATTATTTTGGGGTGAGAAAGTGGTTCAACAGATCAAAGTCAAATCAGATTTTAATCTCCATGTGTCTTTGTTCATCAGGAGGTCCTTCGTCTCCCACAGCGACGTGTGGTTTGTGAAAGCAGCAGCAGATCTCTGACTCTGCAGAATGCCGGCCGGTTCTCTAATCACTGGTTCATATTGTTCAATGACACATTGGTGCACACACAGGTACACACAAAGAAAATCTGTATGATAAATGGCAAATTTTAGTGTTTCACTCCACTTGTAGGTACTTTAGTAAGTCTCTACAGATAGGAGGGGATAGAAAATCCTATTTTCTAACAATGCCTGCACCAGGGTGTAGCCAGCACAATGGACCCATCTGTTGATACTTTTACATGAACTTCAAATTGTCTTACAGTGAACAACACCCACTGTTAATATACATCAGAGAAAATCCAAAGGATTTTTATTAGTCTTGTTCAGATCAGAAAGAGCGTCCTCTGGATCTGTATTCCTTCTGTTTTTGGCATCTTTCATGTCTTGCAAATAGAGTTTTATTTTTACATTGTATCTTTCGTTCACTCAGGGTGCCATTCCCTCTCAGAGCCTTGTAAGTATAACTGACACCAGTTTACCACACGTTTCCTCGAGCCAACCTGTTAAAACACCCTGAGCTTTGTGCTGCAGCAGCATGGTGGGCTGGCCACTGCTCAGTGCTTACACTCTGACAGGTTCACATGGGATTAGTAAGCAATAAGTGCTAACACCATAGACTGTATAACAGTAGTGGATGCGGTAACCATGATGACACCCATTGGTTTATGTTTTGAAGTCTTAAGTTTGCCATTTTGGCTGTCACAATGTTGTTTATTTTCTACAGCACATTCTTTTTTATTTTCTTTTTCCATCATTTACAGAAATAACATGCCAAAGAAGACTTTAAACTAGCGATAAATACATTAAACTTGCTAAGAAAATGTTTGCTGGGGTAATCGGTCATGTGAGAAGTAGGGTCAATTTCTCATCGACTTCCAACAATCTGGAAGTTGATGAGAAATTGAAAACTGGCTTTTTGCAGACAGCAGAGTCTCCCCCTGCTGGCCGTTAGAAAGAAAGCAGGTTAAATAAACTTCCATATTGGCTTAACCTTTTCCAACCAGGATAAGTCCACTTCTCTCATACAGTCTGTGGTTAACACAGGACATCATGTATGTTTAAAGGCCACAAAGCCTAATTCAAATTTCAGTTGCCATTGTAGTAAGACCATCAAGCTGTTTTACTGCAGTTTTTATATTAAAAATTATGTATTTTGTTAATATTTTTTTCACCTGAGTGAGAATAAACTAACTGAATAAATAATAGGCTTTGTTATTTGACACACCTCAGCATTGCAGATGTCCTGTGTTAGCATTTGTTTTTGAAGTGTTTTCCTGATGCCTGATTCTGAGCTTTAGCTGCTACCAAACAGGCTGCTGCGTGTGTGCGTTTGGGTTTAGACATGTTTGCAAAGGTGATGTTGATCAGTTAGTGTTGAATGTAAATGAGGTTATAGTTGCAATAGTTTATGCTGGTGGAAGGATGCAGCTCGCCTCTGTATTTTAGCTTTTAGGAGCATTTGTTCCAGGAGGCAGCTTCATATTAGACCACAGCACAACACATTTCCTTTGTTGTCCCCCCCCCTTTCTACTGTGTTTGAAACAGTTTGCTGTTGAACCCTGACTAATCATTTGCCTTCCTGTCTGCTTGGTGTGTGGTGGCGTGTTAATAGACAGCAGATAGAAGGGAAAACTTTCTCTATCTCTCTTTGTTTTTTTGGTTCATGTGTTGTTAATTATGCATTGCACATGGATACACATCTTGCCTTAGCAGATATTTTTTTGTGTGACATCCCTTATTCTCATGAATACTTTTAGCAACTAGAGACATGAAAAGAGGCAAAACTTTATCTACCCCACACAAACAATCTTATTTGAATTTATTTTGTTGTATATCATGGGAAGTATCAATGCCCCTCATGTGCAAAAAGATAGAGGTGATTAATACCTAAACTGCTCCTCTGTGTCCGTCTGCAGTTCGCCTCACATCATGTCTACCCTCTGACCTGTCTATGGGTGAAACCAGTTACTGAAGACAGCAGTGGACTGTAAGTTGATTGATTTAAAATAACTATGAATTACATTAGCAAGAGTGCTTGGTGCCGGGGATTGTGAGTTCAAATCCCGGGCGGTTGGGCACTTCTGTATGGAGTTTGCAGGTTCTCCCCGTGGGTGCAGGGGGGTACTCCGGTTTCCTCCCACAGTCCAGAAATCTCACTCACTTCCACATTTACAGTGATGCTATGCAGACAGGTCGAGTCGACACCCATTCTGCCAGATTTGTATTTTATTCCCACCAAATATGGAGAAACATTTAACCTAAATGCATTTGTGCAAATGCATTTTTGTTTAAACGTTTTATACTCATTTAATTTTTATTATCATTTTGTGTGCCCTCAGTTATGCCATCAAAATCACTTGTCCAGAAGAGAGTTTCACCTTGGTGGCTTCAACACCACAAGAGAAGGTACATTTTGGACTTATTTTTACTCTTTATACTGACTTATTGCAGCTTTGTTTTCTATGAATAAGTTTTATGCAAATCTTCCAATGTCATGCTTCCTCTTGCATTTTTGCTGGAAAAATACTCCTTTCTCTCTCTCTTCCTCTCACTCTCTAGAACAAGTGGCTACGATCTCTGAACCAGGCAGTGGATCAGGTGCTTGGTGGTGCAGGTCAGGGGTCATCGCCTGGGCTAACAGCAATGTCTCGCACTGCCTCCTACACGTTCACCGGAGAGGGCCGGTTTAAAGACGCCCAGTACACGGGGGGCTGGCTGGCAGGACGAGTTCATGGCAGGTTAGAGAGCACATGTTGGTGTGTGCATTGGTTTGTGGAAATCCACTATGAACTCTTAAATAACAGAAGTTCCTTTAATGTGACATGAGGAAGAAAACTAGGTCATACAAGGGTAAATATATTTGCCTTCACAGAGGCACCATGAAGTGGCCAGATGGACAGACCTACAGTGGGAACTTTAAGAATGGACAGGAGGATGGGTAAGTATATTAAAGTTCTGATTAATGTTTAAAGCCTCTTAAGAAGGTTACATCTATACACAATATGATACATCTGTCTTCCTTTAATGGAGACCTGTGATCATATTATAAAAATAGTCAGATCAATTTAAATTCTGTTTTCTTTCAAACCATACAAAGATTAAACTGCCGTCCCTATTTATGTTTCTCATTCCAGCTTTGGAGAGTGTATAATACCTAACAAAGTGCTGAACAAGGCAGACATCTACCAAGGACACTGGAGAGATGGCAAGATCCATGGTTTTGGAAAGTACAAGTCAGTGCACTGTTTTCTATTAGCACAGAATGCAGCATAGGACAAATGACCTGTATATAAACTGTAGGGAGGCCATTTCTTCAACATTAAAGTCATATGTGAACCACAGATGTGTCCTGTGTTACGTAGCAGCGCTCATCTCAAAGTCATTCCTGTAAAAAGTATACATTGACGTCTCTGTTGGTTTAACCCAGGTATGCCAGTGGCGAGGTGTATGAGGGCTGTTTCTGTGAAGGACAGAGACACGGTTACGGCATGCTGAGCTCTAGTAAGCTGGTCAAAAAGTCCTCTGGTGTTTTTATTGGCAATTGGATCCATGACAGGAAGACAGGATATGGAGTCTACGATGACATCACCAGGTCTGGTTAATGGTTTGGTTGAAACCATGTCATATGTCCAATGGTATTGTTTAATTATGCTCCATCTCCAGAATATCAGTGTCGTTTATGAAGCTGTAAGTGACTCGTGCTCTCTCCAGAGGGGAGAAGTACATGGGACTGTGGTCGGACGAGCAGCGGCATGGCAGCGCTGTTGTTGTGACCCAGGGCGGCGTGTACTATGAAGGGACCTTTAAAGACAACAAGATGTGTGTAAGTTCACAATAAAGCAGCAAAATTCATCCAATATTCAAAGATGGTACAAAATTTCCTCCCAGAGGTCCAAAACTCATAATGTCTAAATTGAGTCTTGCAGCCTTATGTCACAAAATAAAATCCACAAAGTGCATTCCATACAGTAAATGTGATTTTCTTCTGTTCATGCCCACCTTAATTTAATGAATTTTAAAACAATATCCAAAGACCTTTAAACCTTGATTATGATATGTATACCAAAGTGTGTCATGTCATATCTTTTTTTCATTCATTGTATCTCAAGACGAAGGGCTGTCATAGTAAAGTTGATAAATAAAACCAACTTATTTGGGGATGCTGTGATGTGTGGTGCCACTTAAAAACAGGGGGTGGCGCCCCTGAACCTTAATTAGCTCATACCAACTGCAAGTACCGACTGACTTTAGACAATGATATCATTAAAACAACATTCAATTAATATCTATGTTGTAATGCTTTTCTCTCAGGGTCCAGGCCTGTTGGTGTCAGATGACGACACAGTTTTACACGGGGAGTTTTCAGATGACTGGACTGTCAACGGGAAGGTAGAAAACTCTTGTCCAAAAGGACATGTACATTGGTCTTTACAACTTTGCCATGTCACTGGATTTCCTTGTTTAAGGACTAAACAAGTTGATGGAAGAGCAGTTACTTTTCTTTTCATACTTAATGTTAACTAAAAGTTTAACAATTATACATAAGGAATGCTTACATGTCACTAGCAGGGAATGTTTAGTCAGTCACCAACGTCAGACCTGTATAACTGCAAGATGTATCCACATCCATGCTTTCCCTTCCCTTTTCCTTCAGGGTGTTTTATCCCTGCCTAACGGGGACTGGCTGGAGGGCCTGTTAAGTGGAGAGTGGAGCTCGGGGCTGAAGGTGGTTGGTACGTACATCAAACCAGCTACAGAGGAACCTGAAAACAAAGAGAGAACCAGCCAGCTGTGAGTATTACTAGTATTATATTTTTTGTTTATGACTTTGCAAGGTGTGTTGTTGGTAGCTTTTTGCTGGCAAAAGGATATTCAAGTTTAACACAGAGTCTGCATCATCTGGTGTTTTAAACATGTTGAAATGTGTGCATGAGCAGCAGGTTGGGTCAGTACGTGGTACCCGCAGGTCAGAGGTGGCTCTGTGTGTTTGAGTCATGTTGGAGTCGGCTCGGCTGTGAAGGTGCAAACAGAGGAGACAGGACTGCAGCCTGGGACAACATCGCTGTTACTATAACTACTGCACGAAGACAAAGGTAGATACAACGCACACATTACACAAACAATAGCCAATGTAAAGGGTATCATACTTTTCGTAGATCTAGAGGTGTTTATTTAAAATAAATAAATGTGTGTGTGTGTGTGTGTGTGTGTGTGTGTGTGTGTGTGTGTGTGTGTGTGTCTGTGTGTGTGTGTGTCTGTGTGT
>JAOWBC010000002.1:8319895-8335452 GCA_028566105.1 Hypoplectrus providencianus
AGGGCCTGTCAGAGCCCGAGTTCAGCAGGTTCACGTTGGCACAGCTTCTTACACACACACACACACACACACACACATTCTGGTGGCTTGCCCACACCTCAGCTGTGTTGTGTGCAGGGAGGATGAGAGAAAGTAAGGAGGAAGAGAGAAGTCTTATCACATCAACCTTTTTACATCTGTTGAAAATCTTCCTGCTTTCACCAAGAGGCATGATATGTCTGCGAGTATTTCATCGTTTTTTAATCTGTCAGTCATTTAACTGAGAGATTAGAAGCCAGGTGTTACTGTAGTTGGTTGGATTTGGACTAAAATCTTGACAATCCCAACCACCTGTTGAAGAAGAAAACATCTCATATAAACATCTTCACGCAACAGCAGCTCCAAATGCCAGAGGGCTGCACATTTCCTGAATGTCCTTCAGATTTTAAATTGAAGGACAGAAACATTCGCAGTGGATGGAAAGTTATTAGAAGGGAAGCAGGCATGCAAATAGGAAATAAAGAAAGGAGGCCTCTGTCGGGCCGAGCTGTTGTTGGCGCAGACACACAAACAGGGCTAATTTGTCCTCATCCTCTGATTCTATGAGTTTCTGTGTCCGTCCTCAGGGGCTGAAAAAGGACACGGGGCATTCTGGGTTAGTGACCCAGATACCGGCCATGACTAAACGCTGGTATGCCTAGCCAACTCACTCTGCCATCAACATTCATCCACCAATAACACTTTCCATTTTACTGAAATAAGTGGACATTAATGATGTGCCAGGGACATCAACTAAATCCACTTTCCACTCAGGTAAATCAGTATGCATTCTGGAAGCATTAACCTGTTTCACTCAAACTGAAGCTGCCAGTGAGGTCAGTAATGTTCAGTTTTGTGTTTGTGTACAATCTCCATGCATTTCATTTCAATTTTCATTTAATTATGTTGTCATCTCAAGAAAACAAACTTTGTTATCAAGGTTATTACTTTACTTTCATTTCATAAGAGACTATGATAACATGTGTTTTACTTTTATGTGAATAAAACTGATTTTACCTTAGTTAATATATATGGATTTTGTATGTGCATGCTTCAGCCCACTGCGTTCATCATGGTCAGCTGATCTGGGACATTTGAATGTTTTTTTAATGGAGGACGATTTGACCAAATTGTTACAAATAACAACTTGGAACAACCTTTTTTTTGTCCTGATGATGATAAATGACTTAGATAACAGCATTAAAAATATGTCAAGCATGGTCATTCACAGTTGTTATGTTAGGATTTAAATAAACGAATGGATTGGATTGAAATGGATTGAATTAAATGAAATAAATTATTATTATTATTATTATTATTATTAGTAGTAGTAGTAGTAGTAGTAGTAGTAGTAGTAGTAGTATTATTAGTATTATTATTATTTTTATTTTTAGTTTATATTATTTTCAAACTGGATTTTGGGTCAGTGGGTCATAATATTGTTCTTTGGTTTTCCAGCTGCTGACAAATTACAGGAGCAAGTTGTAAAAAGACGAGGTTATTCCAAGTATGCAAACAAACTTCATGCTCGTCATTCCAAGATTAGATTTAGACATTTTGTGCTCCGTGTAAAGGGCAACAACGTTTAAACATATTCAATTGGGTCTGCACCTGATTAGTGTTGTAACTATCTGGAACAGGAGACTGGGAGAACTGGCATCAATAAAATAAGGCAAGGTTTGACCTTCTGTCTGAGCTCTCTGTTTGTTTTTTACACTACTGCTCCATCAGTTCAAATGCCCTCACTAAACCATGAATTTCTTTGAATAGACCCTGTTGGAAAGTGTGCGCCCAGATCCTCTTTTGTACACTTCATCATGTGTTTTGCGTGTCTTTGTAGTGTTGACACAGAGTTCTTGGACAGAGATCAGGGAGGTAGTGTACTGTATATAGTCCTGAGGAGGTTATGTCAGCAGACTTTTTTTCCCAATCTGTGGGTGTAGGTTCTTAGGATAATACCCATATGCCCTTATGACAATATTATTGGTGGCTGTATTTGTTCTTCCGATCCAAACTGGCCTAGCAGACCCTTCAAGGGAAAGAGAGTCCCTGCTGGTTAATATAAACAGAAAATGACTTCGCTCCAGCAGCAGTGGATGACACTGCCTGGACAATCAAACGCTGAAATATGCAAACATTCAGTTTGTTTTAATTACAGGCGTATCAGGATATTTCTTCACAATCATTTTCCATCATGATGGAAACAGTCTATGGTCTAGTCCTCCAAGCAAAGTTTGAATTGCAAACTGACGTCTCAGACTCTAGTCAAGTCAAGCTTTACACCTGAGTCCTCTTGGGACGTCTGCTATACCTGTGCTGTCACTCTGTTCCTCCTTCAGTGGTCTTGTGTAAATGTCACCATTAATCTGCTCAGACATCTTGTATTTCTGTGTACACACACCCTGTGTATCATATATGTGATGGTATATTTAAAAGTGGTCTGCTGGAATGTGGGTTGGTGCTTGTGAAAAGGCTGGAGGAATGTGTCTGCACATAAACCCAAACAGAGCATCTGTGTGTTTGTTTCAACAGCCGTAACAGGACTGTTACTGTGTTGGATGCTTCATGTTGCATTTCAGGATCCACATTAAAAAACAGATCATTTCAAACAATAAAATCACATGCATACATGCAACATCCATCATCAAAATGCACTGAATTTTGCATCTTTGTTGATATTGTTGTGCTGCTAAACCCAAACTGTACATTTTTACAGACTGTTGCATTGGTGCAAAGCTCTGTGGCCAACACATTTTAATGCCGATGCATTTTATTGATAAACACAACTTTAATTACGTTTAAAGCTTTACTGCAGCTAACAGAAGTAAAAAGTTAATGTTTTGCTATGGAGAACTACACCACAGTGGCATGACTTCAGTGTCACTACCATTATGCTTTAAACGTTCTCTGAACAAGCTAAACAGCAGATCAGATCAACTGGCGAAACCGTAATCTAATAAATTTCTTATTTATATTATCTATGATCTACAAGAGTTTGCAAAAGCCCTGAAAAACATGACGACAGCCTGTGAGAGAAAGATTATTTCCCTTTCCAGCATCATGATATTCAATATCATAGACTACCTCTGCAGGCTCACTTAGCCACTTGTTAGCAACCGTCTTTTTAAGGAGAATTAAAAATTCACCGGTGCAGGTATTTACTAATATATTTTATTTCGTACAACAAAACACCAAAATATGTAAGCTGTTTTGACCACAGACGTATGAGAAGAGAGACCCAAGGAGCTAAAATGCAAAAAGGAATTTTTCCTGTGGCGCCCTATAAAAAGTAATAAATGATTTCCCCCCTACAGCGCTCATTCCTGGCAGCCAAAGTATGTCAAAGGCTTTTTAATATGTCTGTGCAATTCAGACACATGACTTAGGTTGGGGCCAAAATCATGGTCTTCGTACCAGAACAAGGCAAAATAGGAAGATTTGAAGCACGAGATGGGACACTTCATGTGCTTTTTAGGCCAGACTGTCCCCACTGTGATTTTCCACCTCACAAGTACGTCATGTTACTCTCTGCAAGGGAACAACATATTGCCAGTGAACACAAATCAAGTTTACATTAGCGATAGCAATTACATTTAATGCTTTTGACTTTTCGTTTAACCTTGTGTAACCTATACACTGCTAGTCAGAGAGAGCTAGCCAGCGGAAGTAAGACAGACAATAATAATATTAGTAATGATGATATAATGTGCATACTGACTACAGTATTAGCTCCAGTCATATTCCTGTTACTAGCCAGACTGGTACCTAGAAGAAAGAAATGAGAGACAAAGAAAAACTTTTTGGCTGGTCGGTGTGCATTAATTAGCTGTTCCCACGCCATGTGCTCATCAATGCTACTTTCAGTGATGACTCGAGGTGTCGTGTATCACTCCCAAAGCACACATACACTTAAACACACACACACATGCAGCCATATGAGCTACTGGGTAAGAGCCATGTTTGTGAGCAGTGTCATCAACACGGCAGTCTGCAGCCACAATAGCTCTTTGTCTGCCCGAGTGAAACCAAAGCATCGCACGAAAGACGTAGCCTGAGACGGCCCACGCACAGCGCTGCAGTCTGTAGGAGTGTGAGTGTAGTAGGAAGGACTTTTCTTTTCTCAAATAAGTTCCCAACGAGGACATTTCTCAAGATGAAGCCTCTCCTGCTGAGATTTTTCAAAAGGATATCATTTAATTCTTAGAGTAATTTAGATTTCTTTTTTCTTTGTTTAGTGCTACTTTTTTATTGGTCAATTCTACAGTCTAAAGCCTGAGCAATAAAACCATTTTTAATTACGGTATACAAATTATAAATAAAAAATGTTTCAATATAATTGGCCAATTGTTGATTTTTTTTTTTTATCAGGTAGTCATGAAATAACCAAGGTTATGTACAGCAAGCAGGACCCTGCTGTCGCTTCATTCTCATTTATTGCCTGTTTGCTGTGCATTAGCCCATACTTGTCAACATCTCAAGAATTGATAATTGAAGCATACTTTCTTTCTTTACAAACAGAATAAAGGGCAGAAGGGTTGGTGGCAACGCTGTCTGTTGTATTGTAAGTGTTAAAACTGAAAATCAGCACCTTATCAGCAGTTCCTTATCACACTTGCATTCCCACACAATGATAATTAACTAAGCAAAATGAATAAAGCTTTCTGAACCCTGTTTACCGCCTGCTGTATATCTTAAGGCACGTGTGCAGGAGCCAACAGCTGGGTTTCATTAAGCACATTATAGCAGGGCAAAACTGATGCCGCAGTTTACTGTGACAACACAACATGTTGTCACAGTAAACTGTCAGTTTGTATGCACTCGTGCAACCTGTGACTTTCTCGTTCCGTCTGAATGCATCATTAGACATTTCATCACTGCCTGGACATGATCATGTGACTCACGTCTTCAGTGACACCCAGGAGGGCGCCAAGGGTCACACAGGCATGACTTGCTGAAACCAATAATTGAGATCATGATGGATTTTTTTTTTTCCGGAGGTTATAAATCAGGTGAGCAGTGGGGTAATTTTCCCACTGACTTCTATACAATTTAAAGTATTTTTGCAATAGTTTGACTGCCACCACCTTCTTGTTAGAAAGAATTCAGGTAAAGGCACTTGAACTTACTTTTCAGGGTCAAAGGCTGACTTTTGAAACACAAATAAAAAGATGATATTTCTTTCCATATTACTCCATAATCTGGAGAGGATATGAACATTTGAATATGCAGCAATAAGAATGCACGTAAAGTGTGTATGTTGCTGCATACACACTTTACAGCACTTTACTGTCCAATCAGATAATGCTTCCAATATAAAGTGTTCAATGGTTGTGGGAAGGAAAAGCCTCTTTTCTCCTCATTTTCTCCCTCTCATCTGTTTGTAGGCACACTCCTGGATTTCTGCAGTGTGGCTGCTTTCTTTTCCACGAAAAGTGTCAAACCAGCATTTTCCAGAGATACTCATCAATTAATTACACACAACCCCTTCTGTCATGTGGAGGCCTGGTGAGAAGCTGTTTCTTTAAACATCCACAGAAATTAAACAGTGTGAGAGGAGAGCAACGACACACCACCCACCCACACACACACACACACACACTTGCACCACTCACGTAGATTCTCTTTCACATCCGAATGAGGAATGTTTGATTTAACCATTGCCACCACACACACCCACACACACACAAATTAGCAAGCTAAATATTACCTCAGAGGTGCCACTGTTCTCACTGTGCTGCTGAGGAATGACTCATACAACTCAGGTGAATCACAAATCTTATTCTGGTTGCAGCATTTTCACCAAAGCCGGAACACCGTGACCCGAATTTGTGCAGTTAGCGTCTACTCAACACATCTTTATAAAGGCAGACAAGTCCTGATATCCTCTTCTACAACAGTTTCAACCATCTGGAGTCCTCCTGCATCACATCAGGGTGAGAGTAAAGCGAGGTGGCCGTCCTCATGCACCCAAACACGAGGAGGATGATGTCATCAGGGCAAACACTCTCCTTTGTGTCTCCACATTGGGTTCTCATTGACTGTTCAACTTCCACAACACTCCTGGCAACTCCACCACACACACACACATACACCCACAAACCCACAAAAACCCTAAGGCTCCTTAGACCACTGTTATGTGGGAAAAATACAATAAACAGAGTCATAACCTCCTCCTCTGTCTCTGTTGTTTATTGATGTATTTCCTGTGAAACTGGACATAGATTATGTTCCCACACAGTGTCTGTGTTGTTATGGTGGTGGTCACAAAACAGACTATGCAGACCTGAGGGAGAATATTGAGCTATAGCAAACAATCCACACAGTGAAGTATTTATTTAGTGTTTCTTGGAAGAGGGGCTTTCCTTTTCTTGGTCCTCTACCACAAACTCTTCAATGAGGCTCAAAGGTGAACATTTATCAAGCCTGTCTAGAGGATTCCCAATATCACTGTGTCAGTGAAAACACTTCAACAGCTAGGGACTAGGAAGGTTTTCACTGTTCATTGTGGTGCACAACTTATATGGTTGGTGCACACTGTAAGGTGCCACAGGAATTAGCTCTTAAACCAGGAAGTAAGTTAGCATGTTGGTGGTCTGGGGTCTTAAAGACTCAACAGAGATTTTGAATGGGTTGTGGTTAGAATCTAAAAAAAGGTATGCGGTTAAATAAGATGAAGAGATGTTTGTGTTTTATTAAACATCATCACGCCAGACATGGTTGCATCTCTCTCACGAGTCCACCTTACAGCCTACAGTTGTGTTTTTCAGAATCTAGGTAAAAAAATATATATATATATATTTGGCCATGGTTAAGCTAGCTTGTCATAACGGCTAGTTAGCTTGTTGCAGACCATCTGATGCTAACAGTAGTGACATTCAAGTCATTCAACTCTGGTGAAATTTTCTCTGGCATAACAATCACTTTTGACTTCCATGGACTGAATTCATGCTTCAGACATTAAAAATTTAAAACGTGTGTTTGACAAAGAGCTAATCTTCTGCAATGATCCAAAATCAGGGGCTAATTCTCAGTAGACCCCATGCCGATGCTACTTCTGGGTGCCACACACACACATAATGTGAGTGAAATGGTGCGTAACTGACCCAAATGTTTGTTTTCTCTCTGTCTCTCTTGCGGCACACCCAGTTGCTCCGCATGTTTTCCATTTTATCCATCACTTCATTGTTGTGTGGCTACAAGTGGGCTTTTACTTGATTTGTTGTTGTTGTTTTTAAGTTAAGTGGTTCTTTTTTAGTTAAACTGCACAGCTGGTTCTGGTCCAATATCACCTGCCTCAATGTATGAAATCATACATCAACAATGGAGGCCTCTGTTGCAATCACAGCCTTTTACTGTCGCTGACTAAGTTCCTTTATCCTGTGTGTGTGTGTGTGTGTGTGTGTGTGTGTGTGTGTGTGTTCGTCCTTGGCCTGCCAATTGCTGACCTAGTTTCTCTGCCGTGGGCTGGCATCACCTGCGAGCAGCACCTCGAGCGCACAGAGCATCATTCACACAACTGCAAGCACACACAAACAAACTGAAAAGCAGCCACGTGCTGTGTTGGAATCTGTATATCCCCGAGAGCGGCCTGCCATAGAAATCTGTTGTGAATATCTTTCCATTTGTGTGGCGTGTGTGTGTGTGTTGACCTTGGCTGTCTGAAAGAGAGACTCAGCACTCCTCATAGAGTTTTTGGACTTTCCTGTGGCTGGCCTTGGTCGCCAAGAAGAAGCAATTTTCCACCATATATATCCCAAAACACACACACACACACACACACACACACACACACACACACACACACACATACACACACTAAACTTCACATGATATAAATAAGCAAAAATCTGTGCCTTTTAGTGCTTGATAATAATTCACTCTGACTTCAGTTAATGTGCCGCTCATGTATGTTGTCTGAGTCATGGTTTTATCTTTGCATATGTGTGTGTGTTTGTGTGTGTTTGCAAAGCATTTACATATTCATGTTGGAATTCCTTGAGGAGGAATATTCAAATGATGCAGGAAGATCAAGCAATAAAAAGGGTTTTTTATTCCACATTAAAATGCAAAATCAGACTTTCTTTCCACAGAAGGGGCAACCATTAACATAAAGGAGAAATAAAGTTGAGATGTTCATAGAATTAGTGAAATCTAATTTAAATGTTTAGTTTCAGCAGGATCCTTTCAGGTTACAAGCTTCACAACCTCATCACACCTATTATACACTGATGCATGTCTGTCTCTACTGGAATCATCTAATTTTCATACTCATGTGCCTCTTTAAAAACATCTTGATTTCCTGAAGTCATCTCGAATAATTCCCCCTAACTAGCTCTAATGATCTATTCAGGGCCATGTCTATATTAACCTTTAATTGAATGAATCAGAGGGCCTGAATGAACAGCACTCTTTGGGGCTGTGTACTGCTTTGACCTGCTTTCAGCTAATTGAACCTTTAGATCTATCTAGGTCATCGAATAAGGTCACATTCACAAAAAAAAGAGAAAATGTTAAAGAGCAAGACTTTTCTGTAATGGAATTAAAATTAGTTTGTGTGCTGTGTATTTGATCAAATTTTCTCAAATGAAACACAAACTTAACAACAGTTGCTTGGGATTACAGCTTTTAAAAAGGAAAAGGAAAAAATTATTACAGGCTACATAAGAGTAGCTATAATGTAGCATAATGCAGTGTCTCCTAGCAACGCCAGCTCTCAAATGTCAAAGACTGACATTGAAATCGCCCCCACAGGCCTGTTTTATCCTATAAAACCTAACTCCTGAAAATATTTGACCTCTTTAATTTGAAATGAAGTTTTTTTTAGTTTTGGTTTTTAACAATGCCTGTCTAGATACAATCTGCACATGTACTGATGGAGCCAGGGGTTAGTCCTGCCATGATGAAACCCAGAGGTTTTCCAGCATGATGAAGGTCTTCACACAGTCCACCTGAGTGAATGTGAACACGTGAATGGTCCCTCACACGCCTCATAAAGTGTGTGTCACCCTGAAGGGGATGAACACCATGTCAGAAATGATCTCTCATGGTCACGTTTGCTCTTTAAGGTAATTGTATGTGTCAAAATCACATGCAGTAAAACTGAGCATTCTGTGAATTCTGTGACTCTGCAGCAGAAGAATGATGGAATGGAAAGAGAAAGAGAAAGAATGTTGTTGTTGTGAAATTGGTGTCAAAACTGTGTCTGTAACACACATATCTATCATAGTGTCCTGGGCTTCAGATTCATTTCAATTTGGTACATACTTTTTGGAAAACAGGAGCTGAAAGTGTTTTGATGACTCTCTGTGGCTCATTTTTGCTGGCTCTTGCCTGTACACGTTTAGCATTTCCACGTGTGAGCGCATGTGAGATGTGTTCGTAAATCTTTGCCCGTACAAACACACTGTAAGTGTGAATGTGTGTCTGTGCCCTCTGCCCCTTGTTCTTGTGTTCTCTCTGGTTTTCAGGCTTACCGTCATTGTGCTTCTTTTGTCCGTGGCCGCTTTGTTTAACTAGCAGTTGGTCGGTAGAACAGAAGCGGTTAGCTGCTAAACCAGCGCCCGGTTTTGTGTCTCAACACAGCTGCACAAAATGAAGCGAAATGGAGTTACATAACTGCCAGAAGACCTGGACAAAGAAAGCGTTAGGAGCGCTAATCGTCAGGACAAAGAGCGATGAGCCACCACTCGGTCACCAAAGACCCAAACACAGCGCCTGGCCTCTGCAGGAGGCATGGCCTCCCTTAGGAGAGATGTTTTTGATTGACAACTTTATTTTCACACCCATATTACAATGAATGTAGTTTTAAGTCTTCTGAATGATGCAATTGTTGTATTCCTCTCTGTCAACTGGATTGTTTGTAGTTATAGCCCTCCTGTTGGCTCTGTGTTGTTCCCTGCCTCTGTGTGTCTGTCTTGGGCCGTGGTTTCTGACTCCTCCAAACAATCACCTCCACCTGGTCCCGCTGGCACAGCTGCAACTCATCACCTTGTTTCCCCACAGTAAATCAACCTCTGTGCTTCACTCAGTTGGGGCCACAACATTTTCGTATCTCTCAGCGGGGTTTCCTTTGCTCCCATTCCGGCCTGCCTGTTTCCACCTGCTCCCTTGTCTCCGGCTTCTCCGTGGATTACCTCCTGTGTCTTTTTCCTGTTCCTGTCATTGTGACATATAACACTATTTTCATTTTTTTCAACTTCTGTCTGTGTGCACGGACACTGCAGGCAATGTTTAAGAGTCAGAAGTACTTTAGCCAATTAAAAAGAACCAGGTAGTAGTATATTTGTTTCTTTATATTTTGTCGTCATGACAGATTCTGGGGCAGAATCAGCAAACAGAAAAAGTAAATAATTGACTGTAAGCAAACAAGAAAAAGAAAAAAAGGATGGAACATCAGCATTGGACTGGAATTCAGTTGATGGGAGTATTCATATATTATATTTTCCTTGTTTTTCCAAACAAAATATTTCATATATTGAATACATTGTGAGATTTTGATTTAAATCAATATGAATTCACCAAGTTATCTCTGTTATACTAACATCATATCACAGTTTTTATTAGTTTCTCACACTGATCAGGGAGTTGTTTTAATAACACAGTGACAACACACACAGTTTCCACACCTTCACTTGATGAGCGACTGTTGTTGAAAGCTGGATTGGAGTGTACAGAGTGAGAAGCAGCGATAGTGAACCTGAGTCATCCCTGTGTCTGTCATTGGCTTGATTACGTGTGAGGTCACAGTGAGAGCGTATTCGTGTCTTCAGGAACAAAACATCCATGGCAGATTAAAGTGTGGAAAAGCAGAGATCAGACTGGGGCCACCGTGGGTTCACAAGTATCTCTGGCATGAGCACGTCAGTCAGTGTGCAGGATCACATGTGTGTAAATATGTTTCACACATGTGGGGGGGTGTTTGCTTATTGATCTGGTTTCAGATGATGAAGAAGTTAACCCAAGCTACATTTCAACCACAGGAGGTTAGTTTCAGGTTTGACTCCTGTGCTGCAGTGTACCATTTGCAGCATCCAAATGACAAAGATAAAGAACATCATTTCATAATTGTTAATTGTTAATGTTTTTTTAAGTGCAAGTTTGTGCATTTTTTCTTAGAATTTACATATTTTAAAAGAATTATATACATCAGTTGATTTATTTGAGCTTTCATTCATATTGACTGTTGTTGTTTTGTAGGCCTATATAATGCAATACCATTTGTATTTTATTTTAATGAATTTATATCTATATTGATTTTTTGACCATTGTCATGGTTGATATTATTTTTTGTTTTAGCTGAAAACTGCTATGGTAGACGGTCTGCAAACACCCACACACACCCGTGCACACACACACACACGCACGCACACACACACACACACACACACACACACACATCTCAAGGCAGTCCTTGAGTCTGGTGTTCAAAGTGGGTCGCCTGGCTGGGGAGCGTGGTGATGGGGGTGTAAAGCACAGCTACACCTCTCTCCCAGTCTCTCAGGGGACGAGTGAACCAGTTTAGGTAGCTAAATGTGATGCCAGGATTTTTATGGATTCCTTTGTGTTGGTTAAATCTCTTACCTGGTATTCCCCATCATCTGTGAAAGTGCATTTCTATATAGACTTTTGGAAAATATAAAACTTCTTTTTTGCAGCCAGAATCCATCCTTGAGAAATAAATTGTGTGTTTATCCTTCCTGTAGAGAAAACCTTCACACTGGCATATTTATGTTAAACCACTTCTGTTTTGCTTCCCCTCTTTCTCACACTGTAATTCTCTGTTCTGATTTTGTGCCTTCCTGTGACACATCTCTAAACCTCCTGTGTGAGAAATCACAGATTGATTTAAGTGTTGAAGGTGGTCTCTACTGCCAATCATTAACCAGTTAATAAGTGACCTAGTTCACCAAAGCAACACCAGTTTCCTTGAGTCAAAGTGACCTTCATATAACTGAATTAATTACTTTTCTTCTTCGTCCATCTTCAGCACACTGATTCCCTGGGCTGCCCTGTTATTGGAACCCAACAAAAGCCTTTCATTAGACAGCAGATGTCATCATGTCAGGGTCATCCTCCTGGTGTGGGTGAAAAATGAAGCAAATGATAGAAATGATCCTTCAAATAAAGATAAATAAGAGCAGAGTAAAAAAAAACAAACTATATTCAAACATTAGTGCAAAGCGTATTTCAAACGCTGACACTTCGATAATCATATTTACATAACTTCTGAATATCCTTGGAAATTGGAGAAAAAAAAACTTGTGAACGCTTACTTCAAACAGATAGTGCTGTTGAAAATAACCATATGATGAAAATAAAGGCTCTCTGCATCACACTTTCTTTGTTGAATCCTATTGTCTAAAGAAGGTGCAGCAGTACTGACGGGCAGTAACTGCAAATTGCATAGCTTGAAAAGGAGCACTGTCATGTCTGCACAGTAAATTTAAGGCTACAACTAGCAGATGTTTCAAGTTCAAGTCTTTATTTGTCAGATGCACAACAATGAAAGTGGAGCAGTCACTGGCAAACTTTCCTTTTTTCCCATATGGTTGGCGTAGCATAGACACTGGAAACTGTTCTCCATCCAAAGCTAACAGAGTCCTCCACAGACTGGGAGGTTCGCCTCCACTCTTCTTTTTGTGCGAATCCGCACTAAGTTCAATGCTCAGGTCGGAACAGTTGCCAATGCAGTATGTTGTATTCTTGGATTGAAACTTAGGTTTTCTACCTTTGAAAACACATGAGATATCTGTCTGTATGTATCTGTGTGTAGCCCCATGGCTGAGAAGGACTAAAATATTGAGTTCACAAACAGGAAAATAGCAATTATGCCCTTTTCCACTTTCTATAGGCCTAAAGCACAAACAAACACATAAACAGGGATCAACATTTCATGCCATTGTTCTTGCAGCAGGAATGTCACCGGGTCATCTCTGGCTTGTGGCTCTTCTGTGTGGAGTTTGCTCCCTGGTCCTCCTGTTTCCAAATACATGCAGCTTAGGTTTATCTGAGGACTCGTCCGTAGGCGTGATCGAGAGAATGGATGGTTGTCTGTTTCTATGTGTCTGCAAGGGCCAGGGTGTGCCCCTCATAAAGGACCAAAAAATATAATATTTTAAAATAAAGGACATGGTCACCCTCCTGTTATAATGACATATATCAGGGGTCAAGAAAAAATGTCGTAATGGAGCCACAATCTTTATTTTAAGCCTTACAATGAAAGATAAATCAGCCTGCTAAGTATAAATTAGCCTACCAACATCAGTAACAGGTAACAATGTGCATTTATTAGTGTGCTTTTACATAATGCAGCGAAGACCAAGTGCATATAAGTTGTAAAAACAAAAGAAATCACCACAGAGGAGCTGGCACTCAACAGAACTGAACTGTTGTTGTTGTTGTTGTTGTTGTTGTTCCACTTAAAAAATGCGTGACCTAAAAGATTTCATCTTCAAAGGCTGACCCATCTAGAAGATGTGAAATGATGTGTATAGAGCATCTTAGTGCTCTGAGAAAATGGATGTTATTTCCATGGCGTGCATTGTGTATTTTGGCGCTAACCATAAAGTCTTGGTTTACAGGCCAAGTAAATATTTTCACAGGCAGGTTCGGCTTCTTTGGAACTGGAAGTCCTGCCCATATATTGGAGTGTGTTTTTGAAAAAAACATACAGCTGGAAGCCTTCGTGGCTTTTCCAGGACGCCGTTAAAGACCTGTGCTTGTGTGGCAGGAAACGTGTCGTGTTGGTTCCCAGTCGTGACAGCAGCACTGAGGGACTCAGACAGTGAGCAGCTACACTGATTCCTGATGACAGCAATGATACTGAACATCACCGCTTGCTGACATGAAATACACTGCAGACCTGCCAGTGTGTTGGAGTGTGTGGATATGTATATGAAATCACAGATGAAGCTCTGTCTGGCCCTGCAGCATCAAGGCCAGTGGGAGTGGGAGTATAAATGAGCCTGGCGATCAAATGAAGAGAAGGGGGCTTGTTTGAAGTGTAATGAGCTTCAACCCAGCAGCCCGCCTATATGTTTTCATACAGAGCTTATTTTGTTCATGTCGCACCCTCACATGCAGACATCAAACACTTCCTCCCCTAGTCCTCCACCACCCCACCCTCAGCTCTCTTTACCTAAATTCATCTCTCACGTTTCTGGTTTATTTTGCCAGAGTTAACTACTGTTTACTCTCCTCTCATGAGGTGGTTCAACTACCTGTTTCTGCCCTACAGGCTACGTTTGGACTGTAATTAAGGGAGCATGTTTGAAGTAAACACGCTAGAATTTAGGTCAAATATTCTCAATGTCACACTCTGAGAATAGATTCAAAACATAGCCCCCGTGGGTGGGGTTTTACAGTGACAATAGATGGGTAGCTTTTCACCGCAGGAGAAACTTACTCTCCATGATCTCCTGTTTGACTCTACCTGATATTAGCGTGACATGTCAGGTATTTCCCCTGTTAAACAAAGTTACAGCTGCCGAGTCGCTCGTGCATGTGTGTTCATGTTTACAGGACTATTTTTTCTGCATAATGATCATCCGGAGCAGAAGGAAACAGCCTCCCCGGCACTGTGGACATTTTGTTTGGTCTCTTTAAGAGCAACATATAGGTCAGGCTGTTATTACCAGACCGTTCTGTTATCTTCACGTGTAAATTTAAACCACAGTGTTTGAACAGACTGAGAACGTCTGCACGTCTGGTATGCACACTGACCCTTCAGTATACTTAAATGAGTATGTTGCACATTGAGCATTGCTTGTTTCTTTTGCATCAACACAACATCTTCACATCACATTCTTGCACTTTTGTAATGTATTGTATGCTTTTACTTTTAAAGCTCATTTGACAATTATATGTGGTTTTGAATATGGAAAAGAAACATTTTCCATTCTACTTTCAGAGCTATTTTTTCTTGACCATAATGGCAAATATTGTGAGTGTAAGGAAAGGATTGTAAAGGAAAATTAATGAGGAGACAGGTAAAGGAAACCACAGTGTTGAGAGAACTTAGCTAAATGTATACGAGGCAAATAGTCGTAAAGCACTTACACACAGTATATACTCTCAGACTTCATTCATCAAAAACTTGCAGGATAAAAAAAATATATATATCTTATATCAAATAATCTCAAATGTTTTCAAGACTACCTCTATTATAAAGTCACGTCAGCCATAAAGCGAATAAAATCTAATTAAGTAAAACGTCTGTCTCCATCAACCAGTTAAGTTGCAGTTAACATCCACACATCTGTCCAGACTAATTCCTAAACCTGGATTCTTCACTAAAATCAACATCCCAGCAGCCCTGAAGATCAATACAATAAGCACAGTGAATTTGATCTTTGCTCTTTTGGATATGAAATGCAAACACGCCATATATTTTCCCAATGCTCCTCTCAGTGCACACTCTTTCAATCATTTTTTCGCTGATACTCTTCTTTCCCACAGTACCTTCTCTCTCTCTCTCTCTCTCTCTCTCTCTCTCTCTCTCTCTCTCTCTCTCTCTCTCTCTCTCACACACACACAAACAC
>JAOWBC010000002.1:8347610-8360835 GCA_028566105.1 Hypoplectrus providencianus
ACTTTAATCCAGCTGGTTTTGGTAATCAAATCTTGTTGACTATATCTTTGACAAAACAAAACACTCCCATACTCCACTGCAGAACCACCATCCCACCTCCAAACTAAGGAGGAACAGGCATATTCTGAAACATAATGTCTTTAAGACATGCCTGGACTGCTGCAGACTTGATTAAAACATGATGTATGATTTTAAAGTCCCCTGTGTGTTCAGAGAGACCCAGAGTTGACAACTGTTGTTTGCAAAATACTATATGACCTCTTTCACGAGGAGAGTACACATTTGTCAAATGGCTTTCAGACTATGAGAGATATGGGAAATCAATGAGGTCAACCTGATGAAAACGACATTACCAAACAGCCAATAATGTCTTTATACAGGGGAGTATCACAAGGGAGCAGCTTGGTCAGGGGGACACACCTAAAACAACTCCAGACAGAAACTCCCACCTCAGGCATCTAAATGTCTCAATCTCCCCAAAGTCTGAAAGGCCACTCTCACACATTCCAGGCACACCCCTACCCCTCAAAATTGTGTATACATTGGTGACTTTCTCACACACACTGCTGAACTCAGCAGAAATCTTGCTTTCATTTCTTTCCCTACACAAATAACAAAAAAGTCAACCATTTTAGAGTGGTATTAAATGTGTGAAACAGCAAAAAAAAGAAATGCAAATTCTTAGCAAATAAAATAAGTTGTGGTGGCATTCAGCAAAAAGAAAAATTGGGAAATTAGAGGGGACGTCACAGGTCTGATAAGATACTGCAGGTCTTAAAAACCTATGCTGAGGTTAAATGGTAAACAGTCAGTCATAACACTCGCACTAATTTCTACATCTTAAGATGCTGTACATAAAGTTGAGGTAAGCAGAAATATTATAATCGTACAAACAGTGCACAGGTTGCCTTTCCAAGTGATTTAAGTCAGTAGTCACCTTTAATGAGAGCTTGGGCTATGACAACGCGCTCCTGGCTTATTAAGCACCAGTACCAGGAAGATAGGCTGAAACATAACTTCTGAGTACCTGAATCAATGTCAGCCACTGCTCAGCTCTGATCCTAGTCAAACACTTCAGCACTTAACAAAGCTTAATAAGAGCCTCTAAGCCCCAGTTATCTCTTCCGATCTCTTCTTTGACTGGAGGAAGGGTTTAAGTCATTATCCAGACCCAAATAGCCAGTACAACTACAACCAGAATCAAACCCACATCTAACATGGTCACACAGGCTTGTGGGGGCTATATTTAGCTCATTAGGCACCTTGATAGTTTTCATCCAAAGGATGAGCTGCTGTAAACAGCAGAAGCAGAGTTGAAAAACTAGGCAACACTGCAAATGTATTGACAGTAAGTTAATGTTTAGCCTGATAATTAAGATCTTTGAATCAAGATTTGTGATTTTTCAGTTAAGAAATAGACACAATATTGATAATCCCCTAATAACCAGTTAACATAACTTCAATTCTACTCAAATATCACCATGTCTAGTTTCCCCCAGCATGTTTAAGATTGTGACATTAAATTATTTGTACATGTACTTAATGTATATCTTTGTTGCTGGATGGTAAAATGACCTGCTGAAACAATTTGAAAGGTCTATAAGCAGTGTTGGGGATTTTAAATGTGATGACACTCATTTTTACATGCAGCACATTTACACACTTTCCTTTAGTAACTAATTAATAACTAATTGTTAACAACAAAATTTTTAATTTCAAATTCCCCTGAATTAAAAAAAAAAAAACAATGATCCAAAGATCTTTACAGAATTTTATCAAGATGTTGTTTTGTTAAATAAAGAAAAGTATACAGAAAAATATTAGGAATACCTTAAAATAATACAGCCTAATGCAACACTACCACTAATCGTGACCCAAAAATGACCAAAGGTTGACCAACAGCATACAGACTAAAACATGCATATAGTAAAATAGGATTTACTGCAGGGCTTGGCAAATTTAGATTGTGCAGGTGTACATAACAAACTAGCAACTATGCAGCACCACATTTAAATTTCAATTGATTTAAATTTAGATTTGATGTGTTGCTATACTACTGCAGAAGAGTGGGTCACTTAATGTAAAAATTATGGAGCAGATGGACAAATTAGATGACAACACAGCTGATACAAAAAACAGAATATGGCAAACCATACAGAGGCAAAAAAGGCAACATGCTGAGTTGAATTGCTCTCACTCCTGTGGAAAGATATCTAAAGGGCACAAATGTATACACAGATGTAGGTCATCTATATTTCCACACTTTTCTACAGCTTACTATAGATAAACGTACCATCTGGTATTTTTACTATATATATATATATATATGACTACCAAGCAAACTGTATATTGTAACTGCTTTAAATATGCCTCAGTAAGAATGCTGCCCTGAAGCTATGAATGACTGAATAGACATGACACTATATCCATGTAGCCCTTTGTGTTCAGCCACTGTAGTGATTGGCCCAAGCAGCGCCACACTGTATTGACTCCCTGGGGATTCCCTGTCTGTATTTTACCTTTTGAGATGCTGCTCCAGCTCCCAGAACAAAAGCTTCATTGCCATCTCGTCATGGCCTTGCGCCCGCGCTCCCCGCACTCTCATGGAGCCGTTCGTCAGCAGGATCATATAAACTCCAAAATGACACTGCAGTGCCTCCCAAGCTTCTTTGTTTAGTGTTTTCTGACACCCCTTATTCCTTTTTAAATTTAGTGAGCAGATCTGGGTCGTGCCCTAGAGATGCATTCGTGAGAGCAGCTGCACCAGGATTCAAAGGCAGCGTGCCAGGTTATGATGACTGTGTATATGTGTGCTCCTCATTTCTTCCTCTGTCTATGTCATCCATGGCTGACTAGTGAGTGAATTACTGAGTACAGACAGTTAGCTAGGTGGGTGGTGACGTGTGATCATGTGATACTGGGAGTTACATAATCCATCAACAGAGATTAGCATGTGGCCCAGTGATTTCCCATAAGCCCTCTGTCCTTCTATAGTCTAACATGTACAATAAAACTTTTTTCCTCTATTTTTCGACATCTCCTCAGCATTATTATTAGGTGCCTCTTTAGATTAATAATGTATTTTGAATTATTATTACTTGAGCAACCACAGGAATGTAGATGAACTGAAGATGCAATATAAACACTGCCTGCCGCCTGAGCGACTTCCTGGAACAAACTGTCACAAAAGTCAGGGGTGGCAAAGATGATAAATAAGCTATACATTTTTCATACAGACAAGAAGTCTGAGTAATCAGGATGTCTTATCTAAAATTTGTTTAAAAACTTTTTTTGATTACCCAGATCTTGTAAAGAAGATTAAATTCTGACTGGGAAGCCATGAATCAATCAATCAGTCATTTAAAGAAAACTGAAAGCTGTTGACAAAGAGCAGATACATTTATTTTATGCTTTATTTCTTAATATACATAGTTAACCTCACTTGCTTAGTTAGCAGTTTCAAAACCATTCCTGATTTTTGTTTTTTTTCTAACGTTTGCCAGTCCTCTGCACAGTACACAAGCGACACTGTGCCCCAGGGTCTTATCTTGTCATTTCTCATTGAAAGGCCCCCTTAAGATGGCTCAGTGCCTCGGCAGACAGAAAACACAACATGCACTCGCAGGGCCTCCAACAGCTTAGAGACGGCCGGCCAAGAAAAAACAGGTAAAGCAACGGCATAATGCAGGGGATTTCACTTGTCCTAACAAACTCCATGTCCTGTGGTGAATCAGTATCACATGACTTGTGGGTGTCATACAGCAGCCTGCTGACAGCACTTCTTTTCAGCAAACCAACAGGTTGCAATGTACCTTGAATCAAACTTTCACACTCAATCTCCAACACCTTTTATTGACAAAATATTGATAATGCTAATACGCAACAAAAAAAAGAGAATGCAAGTTTAAAAACATTTCAAAGGCATCCTTACATAATTGCATTAACAGAAAACCTGTTCATTGACTGGGCATACCAACCTATTGGATTAAAGCAGTTGCTGCATTGTAATATGATCTGAAATACTGGGTGCTTTCCAATAACTATACTGCAAAAATTGACTTACTAAGTCCTAATAGATAATATATAAATTGCACAATTCATTTACATCATGATTCGATGCTTACCGGCAGTATGCCTTTCTTCCTATTCAGACCGATGATCTTCCTATTCAGACAGATGATGCCACAGATCGACTGAACCACCAAGATTGAAGGTTCAAAGTTTAAGCCATAGTGTTATATCAAAGAAGCATGTCCCAATTGTATGCATGCTATATGGACACAACATACTTTGCAAATGCAGCTGCAGGATGTACTATAGGTACATAACAAAGGACATGATTTGGAAGGCAGCAACATCCTTTCACAAGCAGCTGATGTCATTAATATTTAATCATTACCTCATTTGATGTTTAGCCCTCCACTATTCAGGAAAGTAGAAAAAAGGCATTAACATTGACAAAAATAATTAAATCCAACTTTTCACAAAAGCCTTTGATCGCTGAAGCAAGTCACCATATAATCACTGCATACATTATTATGACTTTCTTGCACTTAAGGTCTGTGCCAACACCTTAACCCCGAAAAAAAGATAAATTGTGGTCTGGTTTTGTGAAGCTACAAAGTGAACAATAGTGGTCACTGGTAAAAATGTTCTCATAATACACAACTTATTGCCAAGTGCATACAATACAAGTTAATCTATGTTGCAATGAGCAGGTCCATTTATTAGTGCATGTTATTTGCTAAACAGAAGCTTTTTCTTTTTTAAAACAAAAATGAATGCATTTCATTTACTACTGCAAACGTCCACAAATTATCAAAATCACACATGACAAAGGCAATCCAATGTAACCTAGGGTTGTAAATACAGCAGCCAAAGCATGACACAGCAGTTTATTTCCTGCACTGCTTTCAAAAGCTCTTTACCTGCATGATTGAAATAAACTTCATTATAACACCTAAGCAAATACGTTCTCTCAATTATGATGACAAAAGTATGAAATGTATGTCAGGTTTTTTTCTGGGTTAATTCCAGTTTTTTGGCAAAACATTTCTTACTCACAGGAAGAGGATCTGCACACACATCTGCTGTGCTTCAGGGAAGTGCAAGTTAATAAAAGGGGCCTGGCATGTCCCAGCGATGAAAAAAGAGCCCTATTGAATTGTTGAATTGTAAAGGCTTTTGGCTGAGCCGTAGTTTGATAGTGGAAAGCACACACAGACTTTACCAGTAAGCCCTGGCAGTGGTTTTCCATAGTCACACCCTGACTATGGAGAATGACAGAGAGCTACTGAGTGAGTCAGTCAGAGAGGCAAGGGAGGAATGATGAGTGGCCATTTTGGCCCCCATGTACGTAAGAGAGAGAGGTGCTATTCGAGCATTTGGGCTGACAGCAGCAAGTCCTTAGTGCTCGCTCTATATGAAACTCAGGCACACACACTGGGGGAGAGGCTGAGGGAGAGAAGGAGGGAGTCAGCTAGAGACACAAGAGCCAGAATGGCCTAGATCCACCGCCTCAGCATTAGTACAGTCTCACAGAGTCATGGACACAGAGAGAGCAGAGAACTGATGCAAAGACAAAGAAATGGTCAGATTTTTCCCTTCTTTTTGCATTGTGATTAGAAAGACTACCAGCTAAATCAATTTCAAACCTGGTATTCTGTTAGACCTTTCCACTTAAATTGTATTTAGATGACCAGGTCAAAAATGTGCATTTAAGAATGGTTAGCTTTACTGCAATAAAACTGCATAAATGTTCAAATGTATTAAAATATACAATATATTTAGTTTGGACATTTTACTAAAATGAAAGAAATCCTTCTGTCTATGCAAGTTTTTACAAAATACTACCAGGAATACATATGTTCTCACTCCCCAAACCACAGCGGATCTACTGCATCTAACCTACTAAAAGCACTGGTGATGATTCAGCACAAGAACAAAGGGAAAGTGTGCACATCACAGCTAGCAAATGGGCCTAACAAGCAAAAACAAACACAGGTGTGGTACTCAACCATCCTTATGATTCTGATTATAGAGTTTAAAATATTAAACCATGTCACAATTACAGCAGGTAAACTATCTGCTCCTGTTGCTCAATGCTATGTGTACAGAAAACACCTGCATTTTTTAATGAGACCCCTTAATACCCACTGGCGGGAAAAGTAGCTTGTTTAAAAAAACTCTGCCCCTCTCTTTCTTTCTCTCTCACACACACCAACACACAAAGAAGATCCAAGTTACATAAGTGCGTGTGAGCAATTGGTTTGAGTAATGTGGAGTGAAACCTGGCATTACAAGGATTAGCAGCCAAAGAACACACAGCGCCCAGAGTCCAGACAACAGAAGATAAAAGTAACACCAACCGCAGTGATGAAGAGGAGAGGGCTCATTGTTCATCAACAATTCCATGCACTTTCAGTCTTAAACATTTTATTCAAGACCTGTCTGGATGTTACATTAGGAGCTATATCAACAAATGCACTCCTATGTTCCAACATTTGTAAATGTAAAGATGGTGGCCACAGAGCTGATTTTCTGCCATAACCCCAAAATCAACTGACAAGTCAAATTGGCTTTTTATTGAGGGCAATGTTAACTTCAAGCTTTGCCAACAAAAAAACATAATCTCTACAGCACTCAATGACATTGTCCACATGACTATGATATCATCTGCACTATGATGCAACTTAGTTGAAAAGTTGAAATGAATAAGTGTTGGTTCCCAACAGGCTACCGTTACACAATAACACCTCCCAGCTATGTTAATTTATTAGGTGGCCTCACTAATGGATTTTTAAAGTCATATACGGCACTGAGAAATATTGTGAGATAGACTTTAAAAACAAAGTAAGATATTTCTCTTGAGCCTCAGGCTCTTCAAAGCAACAAGTCAGCCGGGATTTCTTTCGGCCAGATTGTCATGGCTGGAAGTCACAAAACCACATCTTAGAAACTGCCCCCACTTTCAAGGTCTTCAATTCTAACTTGTCCTCATAAAGACACAGGCAGCTACATTTTTCTTCCTCTACCAATCCAATTTTTCCCAAGAAAATCTTATCTTTTACAGTTTACCGGAGGAGGAAGATTACTTACACTTATGTCTGGGTCATAAAGCATTACAACACACACACCTGCTGCACAGCCTCCATTTGAAAGCTTTCACAGTGATATAAGTGTTTGTGTTGGCTTGTGGGAGGCTGTTTTTTATCTAAATACTCCACTTAACCACAAGAGTGAGCGAGGTGAGTCATATCTCCCTCACAGGCTAGTCTACATCTTAACAAACCCTTCTCCAACACATTCAGCAGGCCTCTTAGCCAAATCAGTACAAGCTGTGGGCAGACGCATAGGTAATGTACCCTAATGAGATATATGCTGACCAATGGCCTCCCGTGTCTTTTTGTGATAAATTTATTTAAAGCATATGTACCTATGGTATTCTCATGCTCAAGTGTCACCAAGCTCACTTTCATGAAAGTCTGTAAAGGACTTTTACCTGTATGCTCGCTTTGGACGTCAACGTTTATTAAATTGATAGCTGTGTAACTGTCAATATCAAGCTAATGTGTGTGATTGTTATGATCACCAATAACAAAGTTGGGGTAGCCAACCATGGAATAATTTACATAAAGTTAGCTACAGGACCTTTATGGGTATTTGACTCATCTTATGTTAAGTCAGCAAGTTAGCATGGCAAAATTAGCTCATGTTAATTGCAGATATTTAATTAGATGGACATGGTGTAATGTGAATATATGTGACTTAAGGTTAAGTGAATGAAATTCTGATAAAGCTATTCTGTTGTTAAATGTTCTGAGTGAATTTAATTTCTCTTAAATGATGCAGTGTATATTTCTGGACCATATGTAATACAAAGATTTTGAAAATAAACACTGCTGTTTGTCCCATCCCCACCACGCTTCTCTCTAATCAATTTTCTGCTGCCACAGTTGCTTTGTTCTGCTCAATTACAATTTGTGCTGGGTCCCTGAGGACAGGCTGTGGGGTCAGGATGTGGCAGAATTGAGCAGACATTGACCACCAAGGAAACTAATAAAGAAAGGTGCTGTCCATTTTTTAAATTCTTTTCAGTCTTTTGAAACTTCTCTAAGACTGTCTGTATTACCGCAATGAAAACCTATTTTCTTACTGATCCCTGGTAAGTGCAGGCCAACAGAACCATTATATGTGACTTTTTGAGGCTAGCAGTTCAAATCAAAAGTCCCAATATGAACGGATCATTAAATCATGGCCTGATAAATTTATACAGAAAAAAAAAATCAGCTGTTCTTGCTGTTTCAGCTATATAGAACAGGTCAGCAAGAGTTCATTTAATCAATAACTCTTGCACAGAGTGACTCTTGCTCAAGCCTGACCCATATCCCTGCCTCCTCATTTGCGTGTGCATCTCTTTGTGTTTGTGAATGCTCATGAAAGATTACAAGTAATGAGAAGAGGACCGAGCAGTGAGTGGATTAACCAACGATGACTACACTGTCAGGGCCTAATTCTCTGACGACAGCAGAGCTATCAAAAGCACAGCTTAGCTGCAAACAAACAAAGTGTTGTTTCCTGCACGGCTTTACAGTCAAGCAGGCCAGCACTGACAGTCTGCCAACGTGATGTCACTTTCAGTATGTGGTTCTCGTATGCAGGCTGTTTGAATCCTGGCCTAGTTTGGTAAAGTTTATTCACATAATATCTAGTAATAAATGCTGTTCAACCTTGCAAGCTATGGGCACATTCACTCAGGCTACGCTTATTGGTTATGATATATCTATCCATTTATGTCTGGACAGTTTGGTTGCTGCTTTCTGAGTGACCCCAAATGGCAAAAAAAATAAAATAAAATAAATGTACATATATATTTAATCTTGACCAAGAACAAAAAATGTATATTGAACAGATTTCCCAAGCTGCTAAATAGAGGAAAGTTTGCCAGTATGTGGCAAGAGATGCCACCAGTCCAAAAGCCTAATACAACCTGTCAGTCATCATACTTTATGACTGTATACAGAAAAAGCAACCGCATCCCACACCGCCATCTCCTGGTGACAAATCAGAGTTCAATTCAAGAGTCTGGACCATGTTCCTTGAAACATGAAGTTTTTTTTTTTAATCATTGTTTTCTGAAGCCTAACATAATGTTCTCAACTATGTTGTTTTGTATACAAACCAGATGTATTCAGTTAATTGTGACAAAGGAGGAACAAGCTGTAAGATAATTATATTTCTTTAAAAAAAATACAAAAATGGAGTAAGCTATTACCAGTAAGGCTGAGATTAATTAACTAGTTGACAACTAATTGACTGATCTTTGCAGTCTAATCAGAAAAAGCAATATATCTAGGTAGATTACCTAATGTCTGATGTAAGCAATTCTAAAACTGAAGACAGAATGTAAGTAAAATGAGGCCAATTTCTTTAGCATGCCTAGTTAACATTTGTGGTAACTCATCTCCTCTGCAGAAGACAGAGGAGGAAAACTAACCAGACCTCTCTTATAATCTGGATTCTACTAAGCCTACTGAATAAAAACTTGGTTTATAGTGAATAAAAAAAGAATTTTAAAAAGCCTTACCTGTTACAGCATAAGAAGATAGGCCACAGAAAAAAGGATAATACACCAGGGGGGTTGGGAAAAAAAAAAAAACTATAAGCACAGACAAGCTTGTTTCTTCTTTGAGCATCAATATGAAAAACATAACCCTACAGTGTGCCAGTAACTTACAAATATAATTTATTGGTTTGTATTTAATCATGCAATTTCCTTTTAAATTATTCAATTAAACACAATGATAAAGTTCCCAGAACACCAAACTCTCACAGATATCAAAAGAATTTGTTAAAATCCATGGATAACACACTGTTATACATGTATTTTGCTTATAGGGAAACAGCCATTTTGTACTTTACTGTCTGAAATTAAAGTGTTTTGGTCTTGTCACACATAAGTTATACTTAGAAATAAAAATCTGAAAATGACATATCTAAAGCAAACAAAAAAGGCAAATGCTCACATCTGACTCTCTAAAAAGCTTTATATTCACCCAGTGTTGTACAGTCAGACTCCAAATGCATACTGGCTGTAAGAAGACGGTACAGACTGGAATACGCTGCCACCTAGTGGAAAATCCTATAGCCAGTACATGCCTTACTGACAGCTGGAAGTCCACTGAAGATCTGAATAGACCTGATGTAGGGTTAAATTCCTGTTAGGAATCACTCCCTGCCAACAATTAATCCCAATCTCCAAAGCCAATGTGTTTAGGTTGGTTGTGCCTTTCGGATTACTGAAATGTTTGACATTTTGTAAAATTTTAGACTGAATAAGCCAACAGAGTATCTTTGCTTCCTTCTCTCTAACAAAAATTAACAGTGCTATCTATGTGACTTTAACAATTCTTACAACTGCTTTTTCTCAAGTCTCAGATATTAAGGCACCTTAAGGCTCCAGCATATGAACAATGGAAACAATTCAAACCAATTCAGTGAAAACTGCAGAACCTTATATTGAAGACGGAATTTTAATGATGAAAACACTAGAATATCTAGCATGCAGACCTTAAGAATCTGTAAATCAATTAGTATGGTTTAGTGAAAATATATTTGTGTTATGTTATGTTACATTTAAGATATGCACAAAATATACATTACTCATTAAAACAGATTATGATGTTATTTGAAATTGTTCCAATATTATTAGAGGCTAACTGAGAGCAAGTACAACAATGTCCAAGCAGGTTAACATGCTTCACTTTACCAACTCAGCATCAAGTCTATCATCCCTGAAAAGAAGCAGTCAAACAGTGCTTCTTGAGAACTCTCCCACAGTAATTTGACCAGTCTATGTTAAGACATTTTAGGCTTACCAAATATGGTGAGAATAAGCCTAAAAACAGCATTCACATGACCCACATACATACATTTTGATCAGCCTGCTGTGTGTGTGTATGCAGGTCACAGCTTGCAAGCCAGCAGGGGGTAGTACAGCACTATTTACAGGGCTGAAGCGGTTCACAGGCTGACTATACACACAAACACTATAGTGACTGTGACAACAGAGACCAAAGGAAACGTGCAAGGCATAATATACTAATAATTAAAAACATTGTTTGGGTAAATTCTGACTTTTGGGAAACAGCATTGAACATACAGTCTGCTTAACAGCAGTATTAAATTAAATATTCATTAAACTTAAAACATTCAAATTTAAAACATTAAATGTTATTTCAAACCACACACACATACACGTAAGTTCATCCATATGGACAACCTGTATAAACCTAATATATGGGAAAAAGTACATCACACGGACATTACAGTGCCAGAGACATTAATGATGAAGAGCCAAGAGTCTGTGCTTTATTCATGCTGTTAAGAGAAGCAGCTGGCTAGACTATTGAGAGAAAAAGATTTTAAAAAAGAAGAAAAAACCCTTCACCCCCTCCCTCCAGCAGCCTTCCTCATTCAGCCACAGAGCATAGAGAAGGGGATTAGCTCACACAAAACAAGAGTGAATGAATATCAACCCCTATGGGCAAAGACACTCAGTGGATAGAGCTCTCACGTCACCACAGCAGACCAGAAAGGCTTGAACTAGCAGACTCAATAACCTGAGCAAACCACATAAGTCAACGGTTACCCCTGTGACACTGCATGATGATAATCAGACCAGTTATAACATTTCTGCAGGGTGATTTGAAGCAGAGAAACAATGTTTAAGCTTACAAAGGCTTTCCCTGTCTGTACCCCAGCTTTGTGCAGACTTAACATTGGATATGGCACGACATGTCAAAATATTCCTGCAAATGACCCCAAATTTTTGTCAGAATTGTTGTTGTATTTTAGTATTGCAACACTCATGGTTTCCATTATCCGGAACTCCCCCCTTCCACATTTCTTTGCAGTTACCAGGTCAATAAGGAGAGTTTCTCTGACTTTCAGTGTGTGGATTCTGTGGTTCAAACAAAAGCCAATTAAGTAATGATTAGCAAAGAATACAAATTAATCAGCAACTATTTTGTTTATCCATTACATTACAAAAAGATTTAAGTAAAAACTCCAGCAGATATTGACCTCTGAAAATTTGGAAGGGCTGCCTCCTGGTTTGCCATCCTTTCATGGTGGTGTGTATATATGGATTTTGGACATTTGAAGCCTGTCAGGTATTGTGATGGACATTGTTTATTATTGAATTTGCCTGGGTCCAGACCTTTAAATCCATCCTCTCTACCAAGTGGAATGACTCATCTGGAATCGTGACATGAAACAGTGATTTTATAATTAAAAGACAATCAGTCAACAAACCAATCCAATGAGAGCCACTGACAGGACTAATGCTGTTGTGTGATAGAGCGAAGGAGTAGGAAGTACAACAATGGCGACTACTATGGACAAGATTAGCGCTACTATCAGGACTGATGTGCCATTTAGCTTGTCTTTGACATTGTCCTTATAATTACTCTTCAGCCCACAATAAAACCACTACGTATGCATGGCTATGCATCAGAGTAGACCATAAAATGATGAAAGATTAAGGCTATACATGGGAATCTAACAATTAGTAAGGGAAAATCTAGTCAACCACTCCATCTGAATCCAGGTTAAACAGAGGACATTTTATGTAATTTCCATCTAACATCAAGAAATATTTCTGTCATTTTAAAGACCAAACAATTAATTCTTTCATCAAATGAATAAAGATAACAGACAGTTGCAGTAAGGGATATATTGCCATTCCTCATGCAGTTACAACTATGACATGAATAATTATCAAGTTTTATATCCAGCAATGAATATTCAACTCGTATTTGGGAAACTGCACACAGGACACTCACCTTATTCTACATAAAGTTATGTTTAGAAATCAATCAGTGTCATGAGTGCAAAATATCTCACAGGAGCTGATTAAAGCCCCTTTGACGTACATAAACAAATAAGATTAGCATGTATGTACAGCCTGAAAAATAAATTACAGTAGTCTGTCATTATATTTTTATCAATCACTTTGCCTACACCCTAGGAGGATCTTGGCTGACAACAGAAAAAAAAACAGATGGCGACAAAACAAAAATCTAATAAACTGCCGGAAAGACATGGAGAAGGAAAAAAAGCACTACCACTAACGCCAATAGCAAAGTCATCCACTGTATTTTCTCTCACTTGTGTGTGTGTGTGTGTGTGTGTGTGTGTGTGTGTGTGTGTGTGTGTGTGTGTG
>JAOWBC010000002.1:8429481-8451787 GCA_028566105.1 Hypoplectrus providencianus
TTTTTTAATTTTAATTAATTTTTTTTCATTTAATTGTTTTTTTTATTTCATACGGAGCCCCTAAAGGGACATGAAGAAAAAAAAAAAAAAACGTTTCACGTGCACACGTGAAACTTTCTCGTGCGCACGTGAAACTTTTACTGCCATTTCCACGCTTCGTACTTCACTGAATTCCTCCTAGGGAATTCATCTGATCGACTTCAAACTTGGCCAGTCCCTTCACAAGGACTTTGGAATCTAAACTTGTGAAATGCATAGCAAGATGTTACACTATGTGGGCGTGGTATGTCGGCAAAAATGGCGTTTTGACTAACAACAACAGATTGTTACAACTTTGTCATTGTGCATTGAAAGGTGCACGTGTGGGCGAGGGCCTGTTCAACGCTGCTCGTTCTTTATTATAACCCCTATTTTATTAGAAGCATTATAAACTATTGCAACAAATAAACATGGATGAAAATTACGATAATGTATACAAAAATACATATTTGGGTGTGATCAAATGTAAAGTAACAAACCCTTAATCATTTGTTAGTATTGTGTATTTTAGTGTTATATACAAAACCTTTAAATTTAATTTTTGACCAAAATCGCCACTTTTCAGTTTTTGAAAATTTCAAAAATCCCCCCACTGAAGCGTATCAGGAGGCTAAAATAAAGCTATTCTGCGAATTTGAGGCATTTTTAAAATTTTCGCCCGTTTTCGGGAAAAAAAACGTAGGCTTACGCTTTTTTTCGTCGGGTCAAATTTTGGACATCCCATAATATGGTTCGTTTTGTAATTTCTCAACAAATTATGCCCAAATATGTCTTAAAAGACTATAATATGTCCATTTTAAGCAATTTTAAGCATTTTAAAAATTTTCATTTTTGACCAAATTCGCCACTTTTCAGTTTTTGAAAATGTCAAAAAAATGGCGGCTTAAAAACTAGACATAATATTGTATAGAAAATGGTGAATCAAAAATAACATTGATATATATTCATTAGAAAGTCACAATATTTGAAATTAACTCATTTAAGAAGATCATGGTCATGGTGATCACCGGACACATCTGAGGTTATCGTTAAATCAATATCAAGCATGTTTAGAGAGGATGCAGCCTGTGTATTTGGTATTTTAAGCAAGGACACATTATATAAAACATTAAAAGGAAAAGATTCAAAACTACCATCCATTACTCAACTTTATTTCTCCTTTATCAGCAGATTTTGGTACAACAAGAACCAACTTGAACGTTGTGATTATCTCAAACTATAATGAATCACCTTTGTAAAATCCAAACCAGATATGAGGTCATCACCTAGCTACCCTCTGTCCACAGGGCATACACTGAGATGACTCAAGTTTATGTGGGTGTGAAGCACATCGTGAAAATCCACTTACAAAGACAGAAAAATCACTGGGGGCAGCATTTGGAGTAGGCAGGGGCACCTTTACAAACCAAAAGATGTATTCAAATAACCTCACCTTCCAATATAGTTAAGACTTCCTCAAAAAGGGAAAAAAATACCCAGGTGGAGCTTATGAAGAGGACCATCACATTCAAATTGAGCACATGCAAAAGACAAAAGAACAAAAAATATGACATTAAAAAAGTGGTCCATATACAAGTATACACACATGATAAACACATGATAAGCATTTATTGACAGATAATGGTAAAGATGCAAGTGCAACAGAGGAAAAATATGCCTCCTCCCACATTTTTCATTTTATTTCAGGCTACTGAAGCCACGTTTCTAGGATGAAGAGTCTTGCTCAGTAGTCTTATGACCTGTGTATAATTCTCAAATGCCTAGTGACTATGGATTCAGTTTAAGCAGGAGGGTTATGCACTGCACATCATTATCCACAGTCTTTACTGCCTGAACCAACAGTCCGTCTTGATGATAACATTTAAAAATCTACAGCTGCCCACAGTCTGTGATGGTGAGCTTCTTCGTGGGGATCCCTCCCTTTGTGCCCAGCTCTCCCATCTGCTGCACCACATCCATGCCATCCTTAACCCAGCCAAACGCCACATGTTTAAAGTCCAGGTGTTCGGCTTTCTTTAGGGTGATGAAAAACTGTGAGTTGTTGGTGTCACGTCCACGATTGGCCATGGACAGAATGCCCGGGCCTGTGTGCCGGACATCAAAGTTCTCATCCTCGAACTTGCTGCCGTAGATAGACTTTCCTCCTGTGCCATCGCTGTTGGTGATGTCACCACCCTAAAAGACCAATGGGGGTTAGTATTTGTACACAGAACTGCATTCATAGACACATCAAATGATTTCAAGTTGACTATGCATTTTGGACTAGGCTACATGGATTATATTTGTATGGAAAACACACCCACAATGTCTGTAAATCAAGGAATTAAACTTATGTTACAACCTTTTAAAAGCATGTTTCCCCCCTTAACAAAGCTACCTTTTGTTAGAAATGTGTTTCCAAATATATTTTAAGAAATTGAATAAAGAAAGTGTTGTGAATTTTAGAGTTTAAGTCCTAGTCCTACTTAAGTACTAGTAGAATGCTTGATTTCTTTTACCACCTCTGAATCAGAGCAGAGCAGCACTGCTTACTCTGTTGTCCAGTGTGATCACCATCAGAGTGGAGACTCAGTACATGACACAATGGATTTTTTAACGTTGTGTGTGTGAAAATACATGTGACCATATGTGTGAGAAAATATAATTCTATAGAAATTAAGAAACCGCTATATTCCCTTTTCTTGGTATAGATTAATCAATGTAGTCACAAATGCAACAATTACCTATACAATGGGAACTCTCAGTTCTTGTCAGTACTGAGCAAATTCCACATCAGTTAATTATCAACAAATGTAGGTTCACATTTTATTATATGTGAATTCAGTGTTGATGTCCTCCTCACCTGGCACATAAAGTCTGGTATGACTCTGTGGAAAATGGAGTCTCGAAGACCGAAGCCTTTCTCGCTGGTACAGAGAGCCCTGAAGTTCTCTGCTGTCTTGGGGACAATATGGGAGAAAAGCTCTATGGTGATAGTACCCAGTGGTTGGCCATCACCTGCCACTTTGAGGAACACCTGTGGGTTTGTGTCCCTGGAGTGTTCTTGAACTCTGGACATCTGTGGTGAGGTGATACACGAGTCGTCGGCTTGGCCTGTGCGGCTCTGACACTCACAGAAGGTCTTCTTGAAGGATTCTGCTATGTCAGCGGTTTTGAACTTTGCTGCCAGCTGCTCCACTATGCCATCACCGTCTTGAAAAACAGCGGAAAAGACAAGACTATTTGTAAAAGAACAGCTAAAAGCCACCAATAAACAATAAGCACAATAGGTAATACAAAACATACTTGCTTTTAACTTTGTGGATGTGAATGCATGATTAACATTGGCTCTCCTCGAGTGTTTCCATGTTTGTTTAAACATGCACATTTAGAAGCTCTACTTCTGTGTTTTATTTGAGCCCTTTGCGATCTGATTAATTGCAATGCTCGCTCTAGAGGCATCCTTCAGTTGTACATGGGCAAATATATGAACATTTACGTTCATGACACAGCCGGCTTTCTATGCATATACCTTGTTCAAAAGCAAGTATATTTGAACCCACAGTGTCACATGACTGCATGGTATGGCTCTACTCAAATTCTCATACAATGGGCTCCTGGTTCTATTTCTCTATTTCAGACACTCGCTGATTCAGTAGAAGTGGATTATTTAGTTAACAAAGAGAAAACATGCTGATTTTATACACCATTGAACAATCTTTAAAAGTATGATTTTAGTGGACCAAGATTTGGCTGAGGTGCTACAAATAAAAGTACCAGTTGCAATCCACAATTTAAAACCACAAAAGAGCAAATTGAGTTGACTAGAGGCTTGCTGTAGCATGCAGTGAAAATCAGGATGGAGGCAATTAATTATAATCACTTATGTACAATCAAACATGCGTAGTAACTTAAAGTGCTTGTACAAAAGCCAGTTAAATAGCATCACTGACTGAACCAACACTAACCAACACTACACTAAGTGTACCTGAGTAGTCGGTGGCAGTCCAGACAAGAGCGTTAGCCGAGGTGTTCATGGGTTTTAGGTCCATCGCCTTCGTGATCGTGTGGTTGGCACAAACCCTCAGCACCTGCTCTCTTCTCATCAGAATTCGGTAGAAATGTTTGGTTGGGTGGAAGAGGATCTTGAGGTCCCCGATGCCACGTTCTTTCCACTGGCTGAGGTCCCGATCCCATCGGTACAGCTTGGCGCGCTCCTTGAACAGGATTTCCTCATCTTCCTCGCCGGACTTTGTCTCCACCTGAGAGACAGCATTACCAAACATTGAGGTGTGGTGCAGCAAATCTTTTACTAAACTTTGATTTAAGTTCTAAAAATAGACTATAGCTATACTAGATACTACCGTTCAGCTCGTACCTCTGGTAGTGACACTATTGGCTCAAAGTGAATGTCCACATTATTAGACGTGTCCTCTTCATCACTGCCGTCCTCACCACCGTCGTTTTTGGAGGCTGAGGCCCCATTGGTCCCAAATACTGTCGCTCCAGCATTTGCCCAGGAGAAGTTTGTATCTACACAAAAGAGAATCCATAGAAATGTGGTGAAATATAAAGTTGTAGTGATTTTTTAATAACTACATGCTAAGACAGTCTGTTAAAAGTCTCTTAAAGGACCCAGTCTAGAGAAGCAGGTGGTAGAAGTGACAATGAAGCAGAGCAATGTGATGCACATAAAAGTCCTACCTAAGAGCGAAAAAAAGAAAGGAATATCCGTTCAAATGTACACTGTATTTACAGTATTTCCACCTCACTGATAGGCTTCCCTCTGTTGGGGGACTGGCTGTTAAATCCATCTATGTCCCCACTCAGAAAGGACTGTCTGACAGCAAGGTAAAGTGAAAATATTCCAGATACAGTGTACACCTAAACTGATATCATTTTTTCTGCTGTTCCCATCCACATCTGCACATATTCTTGTCTCCTCCAAAAAGATTGCTGGATATGCTGATCATCATTCACAGTAGGAAATACACTAAATATGGTGAAATATCTCGTACAACCCATTATAAAATAAATAAATAAAACACAGCTATCCCTTAAAGAAGATGTAAATATTGAAGCCAACCTTGAGATCCAAAGGCAAACGCGTCCGTGTTTTTTGCCAAATCTGCAAAAGAGAAGCCTCCGAGCGAGTTGAAACCAAAGCTGGAGGAGTCTGTGGTTGGAGGGAAAACACTCTCATTAAATACTAAATTGAATTGTGGAAAAATGATATTAGTAGAATGTATAAAAGTAACAGTAAGTATTGATAAGTACAGTTTGGGTATATTTTCTTTTCTTCTATTTTCTTCTTCCATATTATTCCTGGGCACATGAAAAGGTTCTGTCTCATACACAATGAGGTCTTTCATGTGTAGCAATGTGTCTGTTTGTACCTTGACTAGCTGCTGTAGCAGCAGGAGCAGCAGCTGAAGCCCCAGTGTTGGTCTCTGGCTCTAGGCTCTTCTTTGTTGAGAGGTCAATAGGAGAGCTGCTGGGAGGAGCTTCAGTCCGAGTATCTGTTGGCGGGTCTGAGGTCTGCTCCTGTGGTGTAGATATGCTTTCTGCAGCTTCTGTGCTGCTGGATGACGAGCCCGGTGTCTGTTCTTCTTCTGGGGCCACAGTAGCACTGCTGGAGGCCTTCTCAGCTTTGTTCAATTGGGCATCCTGAAACGAAAAAAAGAATGAAACTACTATAATGCTGATGCTCTCTTGATACTTAACACCCCTGCAACTGGTCAGAGACAGCTAAAATGATGTGCATTCCTAAATGTATGACCTGGCCATCACAATGATGGAAGTCAAACCAGTCATCACATTTATGGCAACTGATCCAGATGCTTATTGTAATTTGCATAATAATATGTAAAAATACTTTTGAAGCATTCATTACCAGGTCTTGCTGTGCCTTACGGACTTCTGTCTCAAAGTCTTCGGGCTTGTCGTGGTCTGTGTCGCTGTCTGTGGTGCTAAGGCCACAGAAGAAGGTGGGTGGAAGCTGGAGGCTTTTGGCCTTCTCTTCCTCCTCTGGCGTCGGCTTCTTCTCCCACACCACCTGGCAGTCTGGCTCTGAATGCAGTACACAAAAGTTTAGACTGGCAGTAAAGGTGAGCCTTACTTTTGAAAATTTACACTTAAGTTGGCAAGTAGTGTAGTGAAATCATTTATCCATCACAGTCTTGAAGCTATCTGTGAAATAAATCAAACCAATATGGTATGTATTGACAAATTAAACTAGATAACGGTGTGTGTATATGTGTGATATGATACACACCGTCAGCACAAGCTGCAGCCTTTTTCTCTGGAGGATCAGGGTAGAGCTTTCCATTCAAGGCTTTTACTGCTGACTCAAAGTCTTCATCTGAAATAAATTCAACACATATTTACCCTAAAATTCCTTTTGTCCTGGAAAATAACATTGAACAAGTTCGCTTACTTCTTACTGAAGTATTTAGAATTCCACACCCATGAACACAATGTGCAATGGGCATCATTCATTTTCATTCATAAATACGACCACAGGAAATTTAAAGTTCCATACTGACAAAAAAAAAATGGTGGCAGTCTTATGCCCTGCTTTCTATGAATGTAGACACATCAATAAATATCTATATCCATTAATTTGTGATTGGTCCAATAGCATTGATGCAACATAGATGCATTTAATCATCTTTAATGTACGCTTTTATTTTGACAATCTCCCTTTTGTCTTGAGAAGTAAACTGACCACAGACATATAACTAATCTTGATTTTGTTTGAAAGAGCCTCACTGGCTCTTTAGGTTAATCCTGTGGTACTTTATTGTGAATGGGCTGATTTTTATTCTTTGTATGAAAAAAATTGATTGCTTTTCAGGTAAATGACTGAAAGAGCTTAGAAAAAAAAAAAGTTAAATCATATTTAAGGTTGGTTATGAGTTGATATAATCAGGCTATGTTAAATGAGGATATGACATCTTCTTCTTCAGCAAACTTTGTGATGTCAGCAAAGATGTTGTTGTCCAGGAAATTCAAATTTAATATTGTGCTGTTATAAGACCTTTGATTTACACGCAACAACTCAGTATTACACTGTCATGTCTTATCTTTTGGTCTCACCATCAGTTTGGTCATCGCTGGTGTATCCTGGTTCGTTCTGGTAGCAGAAGAAGGTGAGAGGCAGCTGGAGTTTCCTGGCTAAAGCTGCCTGTTCAGCGGTGGGTTCTCTGACATACACAACCTCCACCTCTGAGTCCTCATCTGACCCTGCACTGCCTTCTTCAGCCTGAGGTGGCCCTGTGACACACAGATACAGTACAAGTAGAACAATACATAATGAGCCAGGGAAGGAACTGCTTACAAGACAAGAGAAATGAGGCTGATTTTTTTTTAACCAAAGCTGTTAGTTTCAAACACACAAAAGTCATGCACAGCACAAATGAATAGCATGCATGTGTTTTACAAATGTGCACTACTAGGTGCATTAAGAGAACATTTCTGGATGCATATGTCTCAGTGTTTGCCAATATATTTTATATACTTATGATAGAATGCATGGTATTGTATCATTTAACTGCATAAATATCTGAGCTTTAACTCCAATTAGCCTTTGCTGAGGTGCACATCACTGGGAGAAACCAGTTGGGATGTGGAATTGCATTTCATGCTGTTGCTACACATCCTGCACTAAAAATGGCACGTGTGACGTTTGCTCAGTGCATTCCTCTCAGAGGGAACGCTCTGAGAGGAATCCTATCAGCTCATCTTTCAAAAGACAAACTTTTTACTGACGTGTCTTCTGTTGCTATACAAAACTCAAGTGTGATTCTGTATTTTGACTACTGAAATGCTGTTTATTAACATTACCAAATTTGACTACAGGTTACACAATTGCCCAATATTCGAATAAAGCATCCTTACACTGGTGAATGTGGCATTCTTCGTATATGAAGTATGACTTGGATGGAAAACATTTTAGCTAAACATAAGACATTTGCTCCTTTGTAGGTGGTAGTGCTGGGCACTAGGAACAAAATCAAGTATCAGGATATTTTTTTTTACCAAATTTGTCAGATGAATGTTGCATAATATTGTAAGGCTGACTAAAAATGCTTTCATAAAATAACCACATAGAAAGATTCATAAATTAACATAAGAAATGTGAACACTATGACTGAAAATGTGCTCCATTGAGTGCAGCCCTCAGAACCAAGAAGATACAATGCAATACTACCATATCAAAACTCATTAAATTGACGATATTGATAAAATTGAAACATTGCCCAGCTCAGGTAGGCAGAAGAAACACTGTATAGACAAAAACCAAAGTTAGCTTTTTTAGTAGAATAAAAAAAGCAACTGATTTGGGCTGAAAAATTACATGTTGGTATAAAGTATTGTCATATAAATTATTATAAATTATACATATAAAAAACTTATATTATTAATATAATTTATTATTTAATTATATTATATTATATTAATTTAGACATAGGAATTTTGAACCACAGTATGAAAATGAGAATCTAATCATTAAATAATTAAGTAAAAAAATTATAAATGATATTAAATTACCACTCAATCGGCTCGGAAGAACTCTGATTACACAAAAACAAATTTAAATGTAGCCAATTTTTAAATAATTTGTATAAATTACTCTCTCACCATGAACCTGATGAAAAAGCACAAATATTCCTTCCTGTGTGTGACACCTTTATCGTGTTCAATAGGTGCTACTGAAGTATTTTTAAACTATAAAAAAAATTATGTACAATAAAAACTGCATCTCCACACACTGGACATGCAACACATTAGCTTCAATGTTTTTTCCACTCCGTGCATCCAGGTTATTTCTGACTAGTGGTAGGGCCAGCCAGGTGACAGCTGAGAGGTGTTAACACACACTGCAGTGATTAGAGTACCTGGGGGTTCAAATTGGTTGGTTGATGTGCTGGTCCAAAAAGCCATTGGGTTATCTTTGAAAAGCCTAAAATCCAGCCCTAAAGGATGATGGGTTGTTGGGTGAAGAGAAACTAATTGTGAGGCTAATTTCATAATCAAAAAACACGGCCAAAAGTGCTCAAATGAATGAAGTTGGGATATATACATATATATGTGTGTGTGTCTAGGAGTTGGTGGAGTGAATTTTGAGGGTATGCAACATATATTAAGCATGTTCCCTAAAACTTCCTACAAATAACTTACTGTACGCAGATTTACTCAAGGTAATGCGTTTCTTAAAGGGATAGTTTTGATTTATTTCAAGTAGGGTTGTTCAAAGTTCTTTTGTATAGTCATTGTATTACCTACGGTAGATGGTGGACAGCATGCTCCTAGTTTAGAGAAGAAAGCAGGATTACTTGCAGAAAAGCTAAAGTATGTACTAACATGGACAGAGTAGCAGCTAAACATGTTTTAGCCAAATTAAAAAAGGACCCCGAAAAATTGATCAGTGCGTATGCTACATTTAAAATATGGTCACTACTTTACCTTGCTGTCAGACTGACCACTCAAAGTTAATAAGAAGCCTGCCGGCAAGGTAAAGCTGGAAAAAATATTCTGCATATAGCACACAACTGAAATAATACTGATTTTATTAGGTGGGGAAAAATAAATATTGCTGCTGTCCTGTTCACAGCTATACAATGTTGGGCGACTTCAAAGTTGCTGTATTCCAACCACCATCAACTACATATAAGTAATCCACTGCCGACACATAAATACCTTTTAAAAATACAGCTTATAAATATCTGATTTATGTCTAAAGTAATACAACAATTTACAGAAAGTGACAATGGAAAATCACAGATTTGGATATCAATTCTGTCCCCCCAAAAATAGAGAAGGGCCTAGGCTTCGTCAACTAAACAGATGATGAAGCAATGAGATGCAGATGAAACAAGACAGTGAAATAAAACTCAAATGAACAAAAACAATCATAATACCCATTCAAAAACACATCAGAAAATCATAGAGATATTACACATGTAAAATATATATATATTTTTACCTTTCTCTGGGATTCTGAAAGCAGGTGCTGCAGGTGAAGCCTCAGCAGGTCGTCCTGAATCTTTGGCTTTCAAACCAGAAGCAGATTCCTCGGTCTCAGAGTGAAATTTAATTGAGCCAAAAATCTTCTGAAGACTTTGGGTGCCAAAGACAAACTTAGGGGGTGACACCACTGTCTTTGAGGGGTTAACTGGACCTGGAGAGCTAGCTGCATCAGGCTGACCATCAGGGGAAAGCTCTGTACGTTCCTTTGTGGTCTCTTCCAGGACAGCGATGGCTGCTTTCCCACACACAGGTGTCGCAGCCTGTGCAGATGCTGCAGGTCCACTGTCTTGAGGTGTGGCAACCCTGGGTGTCACTTGAGTCATGAGTTCCTCTTTTTCTTGGGCAATCTTGGCATCTTCAAATACCTGTTTGAATGCATTTGCAGTTTCCTGCAGCTTGAATCTCACCGCCAACTGCTCAATTTTTCCCTCTCCTACTTCAGAAAAGTCCAATGCACTCCAGACCCAGGCCTTCTCCGCACCCTTCATAGGTTCTAGTTTCATGGCTGCTGTGATTCTGTGGTTGGCACAGATTTTAAGTACCTGGTCCCTCCTCATTATTAACCTCACACGTTTGGTTTCGTAATTCTGCAGGACCTTGAGGTCGCCGATACCCCTCTCCTTCCACTGACCCAGTTCCTTGTCGTAGCGATAAAGTTTGGCCCTATGACTGAAGACCACCTGCTCATTTTCCTCTCCTGTTGAGATCTCCACCAGATCAGGCAAGGGGACAACAGGTTCAAAGTACTGGCCATCCCTCTCCTCATCCTGGGTTACATCCTGCTCATCATCAGTACCCACTGAGGCTCTGCTCTGGTTGAGCTTCGCAGGAGACTTGGAGGGGCTGATGCCAGGTTGGAAGCTAAAGCTGAATCCACCTGTGGATTCTCCAAAGCGGAAAAGGTTTTTTCTCAGTGGGCTACTGGCGAGGGGAGAGGCATATACTGATGAGTCAGCTGTATCCTCTAAAGCCTCTTCTCTAAGATCGTAGTTATCCCACTCCAAAGTGGGGCCGGTGGTTTCACCATGAGGCTTGATTACCAGGTTTGAAACATTGCTGGACGTTGTGATTTCTCCCTGGCCGTCATCATCTTTGATCTTTGTTTTTTCGTCTGTCAAAAAGGATTTCAAGTCTTTTAAACCTGACTTCATTTCCTCTGCTTTCTTAATAAGGTGTGCTGTTCTGCCCGTGTCAACAAGCTTGTGGGGAGTTTGTAGGGGGATGTCCAAGAGAAGTCTCTGACACTCTTCAAACTTCTCCTTAAACTCCTCAGCAAGCTCTGGGGTTTTAAACTTAGCAGCCAGCTGTTCAAGTTTAGCATCTCCATCAGAGAAGTCATTTGCCATCCAAATCCATGCTTTGTCTGAGCCTGCCAGGGGCTTAAGATTCATGGTGGTGGTGATCCAGTGGTTGGCACACACCTTCAGGACTTGTTCTCTTCTCATCAGCACCCGTAGCCTGCCGTTAGTGTTGTTTTTGAGGAATTTTAGGATTCCTACACCACGCTCTTTCCACTGACTGGTGTCCAAGTCAAATCTAAACAGTTTGACACGCTGAGAATAAAGAACCTGTTCATCCTCCTCCCCCGTCACCAAGTCCACTCTATCAGGCATCTGGACCACTGGTTCAAACTGGATATCGTCATTTTCCTCTGTTTTATACATGTCATCCTCCTCCAACTCATTTGTGGGATCTGCTTTGGTGGGGGTTGAGAACAACTGCTCGCCAGCCCCAGAGAAACCTTTAAAATTGGGGTCACTCTTGCCAAACTGGAAGTCTCCTCCAGATGATTGTGCCAAGTCTGCAAAACTGAATGAGCTGGTTTTTCCAGCAATTAAAGGATTTTGATCTTGCTCTGTTTGGCTCTCTGAGGGCGCAGACACATCCTCATTCTCCTTATGTTTGGCAGCTATGCTTTTCAAAAAACTGGAGGCTGACCCTGAAGGAGGTGTTTGCTTATCAGTTGAGGGAGTTTCTTTTGCAGAGTCCTGAATGCCAAACTTGAAGCCACCAGATGGAGTAGGCATGGAGAAAGAGAAGCCTGAAGAACTTGTGCTACTAGATCCAGCCTGAGGAGCTTCAAACTTAAAAGAAGCAGCTGAGCTTTTCTCTTTGTTCTGACCAAACTGAAAAGTGCTACCAGTTGCAAAAGGCATTGTAAATCCAGTTCCAGCTGGCTGGCTTGATGAACTTTTGCTTCCAAATGTAAAGCTGAACGTGCCGGCTGAGGGAGCAGTGCTGGTTGTGCTTTTAGCATTGGGATTTGGGGTCTGACAGGCTGCACACTTATCAGCAGAGGCATCATTTCTCACTAGACAAATGTCACAGTCCCATTCCCCAGTCTTCTTGGCAAACATGGACTCTATAGAAGAAGTACCATTTGGTGCACCGCAGGAAACACATTCAGAGGCTGATGGATCATTTCTGACTAGGCAGGTATTGCAGTCCCACTGCCCATCTTTTTTTTCAAAAGCAGCCCCAAATCCTGGTGCCACTGGCATATTTGGTGCGACGGAACGCACCTCTGTCTTTTTAACAGCAGGGTTGGGGGTTTTACAGGCGACACAGCTGTCAACAGAGGCTTCATTTCTTACTTCGCATACATCACAGTCCCACTGCCCAGGCTTCTTGCTGAACTGGGCAATGAACCCAGAGCCAACAGCAGATACAGAGGAATTATCTGGTTCATCTGCAGCTGGTGCCATTTGCGCTGTCACACTTGTTTTTTGTTGGGGTTTGAGAGCTTTACAAGAAACACAACTGTCTGCAGATGCCTCATTTTGTACTTGGCAGCAGTCACAATCCCACTGCCCTGGCTTCTTGCCAAACTGAGCTGCAAAGCCAGAACCAAATGCACTGGTTCCTGTGTCAGCAGGTTTTGAGGTGCTGGTGCCAAATGTAAATGATGAGGGTATAGACGCTCCAAAAGCTGCAAATCCAGAAAATGGAGAAGCAGAACTACTGGGTTTTGAAGAATCAGTCCCAAATTTGAAAGTGAAGGGACTAGCTTTGGTTTCACCAGCAGCCTGAATGTCAGGCTTGGAGGAAGCATTAGGATTGGCAGTCTGACAAGCAGCACAACGCATGTCAGTGGGTTTATTTCTTACACAGCACACAGAGCAGTCCCACTCCCCTTCTTTGAGAGCAAACTGGGCTGCCAGTGATTCGGAACCTTTTGAGCTCTCCTCTTTCTTCTGTGGTTGTTCATGCTTTTCTGCTGATTTGAGAACAATTTTTTGAGCTTCCTCAAACTTAGCTTTGAAGAGTGATGCCTCATCTGCCGTTTTGAAGCGGATGGCCAGCTGTTCAGGCTTAGGTTCTTCATCTGCATAATCAATGGCATTCCAGACCCATGATTTGTCAGAACCAGCATTGGGTTTAAGAAGCATGTCAGCATTGATGTAGTGGTTAGCACAGATCTTTAGGACCTGTTCTCTTCTCATTAGGAGACGGACCTTCCCTTTGGCACTGTGTTTTAGGATTTTAACATTGCCAATGCCACGCTCCTTCCATTCTTTAGTGTCTGTGTCAAAGCGATACAGCTTTGCCCTGTTGCAAAACATTTCCTCCTCTTCCTCCTCACCTGTTTTGACGTCTACTTTGTCAGGAAGGGGTACAATTGGTTCAAAGTGAGGACCATCTTCATCCTCCTCAACATGAGTGCTGTCATTGTCACTCTCTGCCGTCCTTTCCTCTTCTGCTGCGGACATGGTCACCCCAAACGTTGGCTTGGTAAGATCTCCAAATTGAAAAGGCTGATCCACCTTTGCGAAAAGACTTGGGCCTGTGCTCTGTGCAGAATCAGCAAACGAGAAGCCAGTAACATTTTTGCCGAAGGTGAAGATGCCGGTTTGGCTGGAGGGCTGCTCCTGAGTTGGAGGCTTTTCTGGGAGAGCATCTGTTTTAGAAGGAATGTCTGACGTGAGAAGACCAAGCAGACTTTCACTGTGTTTTGACTGGGAAGCTGGGAAAGTGAAATCTCCGTCATTGGATTTAAAGTTGGAGTTGAATTTAAAAGCAGCTGAAGGTGTTGACTGGGCAACTGCCCCTGCTCCAAAAGAAGGCACTTTGGGGACTTCTGCAGGTGCCTGCTGGCTGAAGGAGAGCTTCCCAAAGTCCATAGGCTTGCCCTCAATGCTCTTTGGAGGCTGGACAGGGACTACAGAGGGCTTTGTGAAATAGCCAGGTTCAGGCAGGGGAGGGTTAGTGGTTTGTTGGGTTACACTCTGCCCATAATATTCCTCACTATATGGGGAAAGAAGGCTAGTGGCTTGCGATTCAAAGCGCAGAGGGGCACCAAAAACCTGTTCTTGAGGAGGATAAATGCAGGCTGGTGCTGTCTGCAATGGTGGAGTATGTGTGGGTGGCTGGTAGGCATACATGTGCTGCTGAGGTGGCATACGGTTCATGCTATACATTGGACCCTATGTAAAGACAGAAAGAAAAAAAACATGTCATTTAATATACGAAAAATAAGTTTATGACTGAACTAGTGTTTAACAGTATAGAAGACCTTTTCTGCCAATGTGATAAATAATCTTTTAAGTCAGAAATGTGCAAAATATCTTTAATTATCATTGTTTCCCTACGTTATTTCACTATTTGGAGGTAATTGAGAATCTCCATTTTTATCTTGAGGCATAATTTACATATCCTAAGACATACTTTTGTGATACAAAGTCATCCAATTGAGATACTTGTCATTATTTTGAAAAACAGTAATTATTTGGAGAAAGTTTCTCATTAAACTGACAAACATTTTTTTTGCAAATCATAAAAAGAGGCAGGTTTTCATTTTATTTGTTTCTTTTATTGCCATGAATGGGCTTCAATAAGCAGTCAGCATAAGACGGCAATGATTACCTTAGTGGGGGTTACATTTGCTGCTGTGCGGAGGAGATACTGAGAGTTGTAAGCTGGAGACTGGTTGTAGTACACCGAGGGGGCTGTGGTGGCAACTTAATAAAAGAGAAAAAAACATAAAGTTGATTTTTCAAAATACTTCTGACCAGTACTTAAATAAGGATCTATAAATTCAGAAATGCTTTGATTCTATAAAGTGTGCTGACCTGTTAGAGGGGCTCCATGGTAGGACTGGACTGGGGTGAAGGGCTCTTGTAGGCCCTCCGCCCCATAGCTCTCTCCGTACATCTTATGATGAGGGGAGCCTGCATTCCCTGAAGAATTGTGTCTCAGATCGTGCACCTCATTCTGCAAAATGAGAAGCACAATAAGAAGGGACTCAATTTGAAAATTTAATATTAAACTCATATTAAAGGATATAAACGTACTACACTCCTAGCTCTTATGTTAATTATAGTGAACTTTCAAAAAGGCAAGGATTCCTATTTTTGACAACTGTTAAAAGCAAGCCTTTACTTGAAACGGACCATTGTTAGAGACATATTTATTTTACCTTTTATTTTCTAAGTATTATTAATCTCCTTAGTATAACTTATTTTCTTCAATTTCATGTAGTGCTCAAACTCTGAATTTACACTTTGTCACGATAACAAATCTATCACTAGTCTAGTTCTTAATGGCATGAAATTGTGTGGATTAAAAATAAAAACAAAATAATGCTTAATCTTTTATCCTGACCTTGAGGGCTTCAACTTGCTGACACAGCATCTGGAGGAGACTTTTCTGGTCCTCCACCCAATGAGGTGGTGTTTTGGGAGAAATCTGAAAAGCAGGGGAAGGAAATTTGGAAAAATATTTTATATGCGTGATGAATTGATCTCACTCTGAAGAAAAAAAAAACAAACAGTTAATATATAGATGACATAAACATAAGCTACTGATGTTCTGAAAGAGAGCCAGTGAGTTGAACCTACCAGGTGTCTTTTGGAAGGAGAGATGATGCTTTTGTTTGGGGAAGGAGTGGAAAACTTTATATGGGAAATGGTGGCAGAGGTCTCTTTGGGGTGAGCAGGGCTGGAGTGAGTTGGTCCTCTGCGGCCGTCCTCCTCCTTCTCTTCCTCTTCATCCATAGCCTCCCCACTTTCGCCCAGCTGCTGGTTCACATCATTCAGGAGGTCAACAACTTCCTCCATAGAGACAGGCAGCTGGGGCAAAAGTATAAGAAATGGTTACACTGCTGCAGAGTTGTTCACTTTAGCAAGTAAAGCAAATGGGACTTACCCTCTCAATGTCATCGGCATTAGCATTGTAGATCTTGGACAGGTAGGTCCTGAACTTTCTCAGAAAAGTAATGCACCTGTCTTGGGTTTCTTCAACCCCATTGCTAGCCTCCTCTGATAGCCGCTGGTAGATCTGTCGAGAAAACATAGCACATTATATAAAGGCAGGTACAGCTGTCAGAAGCACAAACATTCATATCAGACATGAACCAACCAGATGACACATATTGGCTGGATAGGTACATTTTTAGGTTGCAAAAGCATACTTAAATCTTACATATTGCTTCCTCAAAGTAAGTGCTTTATGGATAATACTTCAAAAAAATGTAGGTGACTATATATTCAAATGCTTCAGCACTTTAATTCTTGAATGTTCTTTTCAAAGCCACAGCTTAATTGATGTTGAATGTCTAGTCAAGTGTCTTTAGTGTTTTTTAAGCAACCGGCTGTAATACTGTGCCAATACAAACAGAGAGCAAACAGGTTGTTTAATCTGTGACAATCACCAATTAAAACCAGTGACTGGACAGAGATGACCAATGTTTAGTTCAGATGGTCAAAGTGGAACTTGTCCATTATGTAGTGTTAAAGCATTTCACTTACTTGTGCCAAATGCCAGATGGATGACATATTATTGATGGTTTCCAAGGCAGCAATGGCCTCTTCTGTTTTGCCTTCAATGTCCAGTAGAACTGCATATGCTATTTTAGCTTCCTCTTCATAACCCTTCACAGAAGAAATCTGCAAGGCAACATGGATATGCACACATAATTTGTTAGCCAACCTGGTACAACATGAAACTGGCAAATTGTCCATAATCATTTACTAATGGAAAAATGTTGCTGTAAAACTGCAGCCAGTATTTAAATTAGGCCCCTATATAATATATGACATGATGAAGCACATCAATTATATAAAAAAAACATTTAATTAGTTAATGAATTTAAAGATTATGTTCTTTGAATACAGAACCAAAAAACATAGACAGGAGACTGTACTGTCTGATGATTTACAAAAAACAAAACACACCCATCACCCCTTTTAATCCAGAATTTCATATAGTAAGAGGAAAAAAAAAAGTGACTATATTAACCTGAATATCTTTAGAGGGAAAGTGTATGAAGAGGGGTTCCAGTGGTTCTGGTATACTGCGTCTGTTTCTGATCTTTTCCAACAGTGGAAGTACAACTTTCCAGTAGTGAACACTGCGGCCAATGTACTCCTTCTGGTCGTAGTATGAGTTCACTCCATCACCCTGGATTATCAAAAATAAAAGGCTGCTGAGCATCAAGGAGAGAATATAAACCCTTTTTAATGCAGAATAGACAACATTTAAAAAGGCAGTGAAACAATGCATGCTGTTTAAATAAGTTCCTTTAGTTGTTATAAATTATACATGAAAAAAAATATTTGATATAGCATCTGAGGGCCAGCACATATGGCTGCTAGTACATCTTCATCTTGATCACATTTAACAGTTGTAGGCTAAGTGACAGAAAGGAACAGGTGGAGAGGCATGTGCATCTGTGCAATTATCTGGCAAAGAGCTGAGTTATCTAAGGGCTATTTTTCTGGCTGTGCTGCATGTCTCCGTGTGCACGAATGCCACCCACAACTGTTCTGGACTCCTTCCTAGCTGATCATCTTGCTGATGTTTTAAACGTTGATCATTTTAATATATTCATTGTAATGTTTCTGCAGCACATACAACTGTCTGCTTCAACATATTATTGTGCATTGTTGTTCAGTAGCTCTGACCCTGCATAAAAGCAAAGCAGGAGATTTTGGTTTATAATCAAACTACAGTTTAAATTAGCAAGTACAGTGTATTGAGCAAATTTGAGTTTGGTTCTTGTTTAAATACAGTCAAAATGCTTTAGCTGTTTTGGAAATGTGCAACTCCATCTGTTACTCAAGCGCCCCAACCTAAGGTTGAGATGCAAAGTTAAACAAATTCTTCCTTTCTTTCTTTTAGCTGGCTTTGGGTTTTTGGAAACTGTGTTTGTGTGTGTATGTACCGTCTGGCTGAGACACTGCGCCCAGTGGATCAGCAGTGCTGGTTGGAGACCATGTTTCTCTCCAGCTCTCAGAGAGCTTAGTCCATGCTGCACAATCATCCGCAATTTGGCTGACATGCCAGGACTACAAGGAGACATTAAACAAAAATACTGAATACTCGCTCACATACCATTTGCAAAAAGTTGTCCATAGAAAACATCTTGAGAACTTGCTGATCATGTGCGCCACTGATCCAATCTTATCCATTACAGGGGACGTGAACGAAGGTGACCAGTGGCTGTAATCATTTTTACAGCTTGTATGTTGGGAAATGTGTATGTATGTGTTTAACTCACGCTGCTCGTTTATGAATGAGGCTGTAGATGGCATCCCACCACTCCCTCTGTCTGTCAGTGGACAAGAGGCGAAGGAGGGGAAGGGGTAGGCAACGAGGCTCATAGAGTTGCTGTTGCTGCTGCTGGTTCAATCCACTGCCAATCTTTGCTGTCTCCTGGAGCTGACAGTGACTACAGAACACCACACCATATAGAAACACCTGCAAAGAGTAAACCAGACAAGACAGATTTTCATTTTGGTTGTAATGTTCAATTGCAGAAACTGAGTAGCATTAGCGCAATTTCTCAAAAAAAAAAAAAAAAAAAAGTCGGATCACTGGTCGATGACTGCCAGCTATTGTGATGGATGAAACCCAAGCTTTAGTACGACCAGACTGATTCTCTGCATAAAAATGCATGAAAATGTAAAGCAAAGAAAAACTAAATATTTTTCAGGCAATAGCTGACAGGTTCTGAGACTGTATTTTGACTAAACATGTTGCCTTATGTTCTCCACTTTTTATCTGCATGCAACCAAGCTCAGAAGTAATTCTTCAGCAATTCTCAGACTAAAAATGGAAACTAGAACATTTCTGATTTCAGCAACTTTTCTGTCATCTTTGTATTCTGCATATACATACCGATATCTGTTTAAAGAGGCCACTTTCTGGTTAACCTGTCCTCACTTTAAACCATTACATACACAGATGTGCCATTAAATTCTGCTTTAATATATTTTGTAACACACCTGGGATGTGCTGAATACTGCACATTGTTAGAAAAATCTACAAATTTCTCCTGTAAAGCTTCATCTTGTGTTATGTGATCCCATCAAACCAGCCCACATGGTTCCACCTACCTCTAGGTCAAGCAAGCAAATGGACTCTGGTGCGTTGGTGTCCAGTTTAGAGGTTTCCAAAGTAAGACGAGGAAAGAGCTGCTGTAGCCAGTCCCGCAGGGCTGGTCTCCGGGCCAGAAGGGTCCACTGCAGCCCTAACCAGCTGAGGTGTTGCAAGTCACCAGCATGCAGCAGGATGGAGCCTGCAGAGGAGGTGCCAAAGTTATTACAGTGTAGGAGGATTTCAAATGTCAAAACAGTTGCACTTTGGCTGTTTATAACAATTTGGTGAGTCTAAATATTATTAGATCATCATAGTTCTTTGCTGTACTTCAATTGCATATTGAAAAAATTGTGTCCTTGAAGCATTAGATTACAAAAGTATGCTTTATCATGTGATTAACTTGTATGAACTATTTACTGATTGAAAGACTAGAAGACATTATACTGTTATTAGGATATGAAATGACCAACATCAAGATAGAATATTTTGGCCAAACAACAGAGCCCTACAATACCTTTTACAGACTCCAAAACTTGTGTTCTTTCAGAAAGAGGCCAATGATTAAAACAAACACTCAAGACATTTTTTAGGCTACTACTGGTTGCTTACCAGCATCACATTTGGCAAGTTGAGAGGGCTCTGGAGCCATAGTGTTAATGGAACGAATGTCATCATTGGCAATAAAAGACGATCCAGCTGAAGCTTGTGGTCCAAACAGGAGTTCGAACAGAGAGTCCTGACCACGAGGATTTCCAAACGCCTCCACCACCTATGCATTAAAATCATATAATTATGTAGGTTTCTCAACATATATATGATACATCCCCTAATCAGTGCTTTCCATTTCTGGTATGATGCAGGAATTATTAATGCATTAGACTGTAAAGATAAAGGAGCAATGCATTTGTCATGGCTGTGAGTGGTTTGCACCAACAGCAATAAATCTCAATTCTGCAAATCATATTTTATAAACTTATATAAATCCAATTGTTTTATTGCAGCTTTAAGAGCTAAAACATTAACTAAACTGAATCAGAACACATGGACTAACCTCTCTGATCAAGGTGGACGAATCAGCACTCAGGTTTAGCAACATGTGTCCGGCCTGACTCTGTCGGTCGTTGGCTAGCAGCTCCAGAAGCTGTGGTGCCGACTGGTCTCGTTTAGTCACTTTCGGCTTTGGTCTTGGGGTCTGGTAGAAGACAAAAACACAACAAGCTATATTCAAAAGTTCCTGGCCTTTGCTCCAAAATAAAGTCTGTATAAAGACAGTCAAACATTTAAAGAGCACCAACTGCAAAACTTAAAGAGTTTAGCTTTAATTATTAATCTTCAGGCAGTCAACTGGTTGGTGCATCAGTACCTGGTATGCCAGCAGGTAGCTAAGTGCAGCAAGGTCAATGACGGCCCTCCAGGTCTGCTGGTGATCCTGAGCCAGCTTCAGCAGCAGTGTGGCAGCATGCAGGTAGAGGTGACCTCTCATCTCCACAAACACCTCGCAAAGATCGTCTGTATGGCGCCCAGCAATGCTGCTCAGTGTCTGCATAGCCTGGTCGAAACTACACACACATAAACACATCTCAGGTTTGCAAGAGAAATTATTCAAGTTAAAAAATGAGAAATTAGTGTACAGACTTTAGGGTTACAATTAATTTGAGTGGACAGAGCTTGTCAGTAGGACATGTGTACATACCCTGTAAGTGCATCAAGGCAGGGCTGCATACTGCTCTCAGACAGTGTGATTTTCAGCAGGTTGCAGTGAGCCAACAGCAGGTCTCTCTGGAGACGCCGATACATCTTCTCATTACTTGACACACTGGGCATAGCTAGATACTCCTGAAACGAAGACAATAATGTTTGAAAGTTATTTCAAAGTTGAATATGTTAGGTATGGAAGATTTGAAACACAACATAACACCAGGATGCTAGTGCATAGTGGTTCAATATCCTGTACACGACTGCCCTATCATGCTGACCTTTAATGTGCGCACCACCACTGTGTACCAGTCCAGGCTGTTGCTCAGCATGCCCCTTTTCTCAGCAGCCAGACAATGCTTAACAGCTTCATCCAGCCGCCCATCCTGACAAAACAGCTGAACCAGCTTCACGTTAACGTGGGCATCTCCTGGTCTTGCTGCCAGCTCCGCCTGAAGGAGGTCGAACAACCGGTTCCAACCCGGCTGACCCTGTCGACTCAACAAGCGTTCCTGCATAAAGGGGCACAGATGAACCAAGTCAGTGTAGCACTCTTTTTTCATGTAAAAACACCTTCTCACTGGATTGTTTCCACACATGGCTGACATAAGATACCTGTTCATGAAGTTATACATTTTGATGCAAGACATGGGCTGAGATGTAAGCTGCTTTATGTAGAAGGACTTTAAGAGATCAGTGATGAAGTGAATAATTATGGTCTTGCTAAAGATTCAGAAGGAAAGGAGCCTCACCTTCAGGTTGAAGACTGCAGGGTTTCCTGGCAGCAGCTTGGCAGCTTTTTCCACCCAAAACTCTGCTCTGCTGTCACATTCTTGCTTACTGACCAGTAACTCAGCCACCTTCAGAACAAGGTCCCTCTGGGCTGGGTTCAAGTCCACAGACCGCTGCATACACACATGGAGGTGCAGACATGCTAGTGTCAGTCTTTTCAAAGGATTGTAGACCTGATCCAGTCAAAGCCAAAGCAAAGTCTTATGACTTAATTGAATAATCATGAAATATAAGGATGAATGCTTACAATGTAGCACAATATGAAGTAATCTGAAGCAAATTTGTGATTTGGGGTAAAACAAAACTGACTTATTTCAGTGTCATTTTGTCAGCTGTTGAGATCAGTTTACTGAAGCAATCCTAACATGTGCATCATATGCTCTGCTAAATGTTTTCTCTTGATTAAGTGAGAACAGAATTAAAACCTGACACCTCCTCCCCACACCATGAT